>CM053790.1:226174953-226609953 GCA_028749045.1 Cupressus sempervirens | reverse complement strand
TCTATTTTGTTACCTCATAACCCCATGAAAAATGTGCTCTTGATTGGCTAGATAATGGCCAATTCTTTCTTATTATGGTTATTCCTCCCATTGGAAATGAAACTCAATAGTCAAATAGAGAACATTATAATGGTAGATTTATTATGAACTAAGAATAATAGCCAAGACCTTTGGTATGATTGTGATCGAAAACCATTACTTATTAGATTAGCAATTCTTATTGCTTGACTATTTAATTACATATATTTTTTAATCATATTTTGACACTTTGAATTAGCTAACCTAAATTACACCTTAAAATATTATTCTACTTTTAATTTAATATAATATAGAATAATTTTTCATGAAAAATAAATAAAAATATTTTACTCACACTAACCATAAAATTTTATAATTTCACTATTTAATTACTTGTCTTTGTTGATTCCATTTTCAAACTTTAAATAAAAGTTTACCTAACCTAAACTATACTTAATAAATTATAATTATAAAATACCTCTTCATAGTCATACACTTACCATAAGATTTTTTCATATGCTCAAATTTCTACTATTCTTCCGAATTTTCAGCATATTAAGAGAGAACATAATTCCATTTATTATTATCACACTATTAATTAAGGATTAAAAGAGGGGCACTATTGACAGTAGCTGCTTGATATTCAAGAATGCACAGTAGATGGGCCACCAAGTGGGGACTTTATCAAATAACTCTCCCAAGTTCTAAATGTAAAATTCTAGCACAACTCTAATGCAAAAATGAGAGATGGAAAATGCTTGAGACAAGGGCTTTATTTATAGATTTTTGGAGAGGCTTGGGGAGGTGACATCCATGTAGGTGCCACAAGGGAGACACATAAGACATGAAAAGTCCAAGGTTTTCTCACACATGTGTGAGCAACTTGGGATGTGATGGGTCAAGTGTACTCTAAGTACACATGTAAGTGTGTGTAAAAGGAAAGGGCCAACTAAACACTTTTAGAAAGTGTAAGAGATGTCATAAGGGGTGTAAGAGTGTCTTATTTTGGGGAAATTAGGTAAGTTGATGGAAAATATCATATTTAGATTTTATTTGAATTTATTTGTCACATGTTGAAGCAAATAATTAGAACTAATAGGTGAAGGACAATAAAAATTACCCTAATTGGCCTTAGCTAATTAGTGGGTAGGTTTATTAGATAGAAAGGGATGTTTGTGGGGTAGGATCTAGGGATCAATTAGGATTTAAATTAATGGTGGGTTAGGAAGAATTATGAAATGCAGTTAAATTAAATGAATTGAATTTATTTTAAAATGGGATTTATGGAGCAAAATGTATTAAATTAAATTTGATAAATTAGGGGATAATATTTGAGTTAAATTCAAATACCTTAGGAAACTAAAAAATTAAATTAAATAAGTAGATGGATATAAAAAATATAATTAATTATTAAATAATCAACTATATTGTTGTAGGAGATAGTGAATACATTAATATAATGTAGGGACAATTTTAAGAGTATACAATATACACAAGATATACTCTAGGAAAATACTTAAGAGGGAAAAAATTAGCCTCCAAAGTAATCCATTACTTGTGTATTATCCAATTATAAAGATTAAATTACATCTATAGTGTCTTCATGAATACATCTTAAACATCAAACTTTCTATATGCAACTATATATCTCATGGCATGCTTCAAACCCTCACATGCACAACCTAAAAGAGGTTATCTTGCAAATATTATCCAAAACCACATTACAATTACTTTAAATAAAAATCATGCTTTTAATTTTATAGACACAAGCTTTCACAAAACCACGAATCAGTATTACATGAACCATGTGACTAATACCATATGCTTACATGGCCATTTCTTTTCTCATTATTAATGTTTTTCTAATGTTACATACCACACATAGAGTAGCTTCAAGAATGTCTAGCCCATGTGATGCAACCATCTCTAGTCCCTAGGTGAACCAAAGATATTAAATTCATACATAACATTACACATGGTGTATGAAACATTGTTTCCTAGCATTAGAAAGCTATTTCATGGTTGTACATAAATATAACAAGATAATTTACTACACAAAGTTTATTAGGGGGTGAAGCACCCAAGCTTCCCCAGAGGTCACCCATCTCCAATACTACTCTATTTTAAGTGTGATTAATTAAAGAGATTCCATATGGCACAAAACTTGCTAAGGTTTTGAAAATGGGTTTGCAAGAAAGGTGGGTTTTACCATGGAGGAAACTTTGAAGTTAAGTGTTCTTAAGCTAAAGTAGTACTAAGATGAGTGACCTCTCTAGAAGTCTTGGTGTTTGCCTCCATGAGCATCACCCTAATGCAATGAGTGTTAAGTGTTTCATTCAATCTCATGAGAGATGGGTTCTTGTGTACTAGTACTCATGAAACATGGGTCAGTAAGTTTGACTGAAAAAATACACTGTTGAATCATGATAACAATATCACAGTTTGACTTATTCTGGAAAACATCTCCTACTTATCAATAAATTATCTATCATCAATAATCTAGTTGTTGGTTTCTTTTGATCTAAAGGAGACTACTTGCTAAAGCTCCTTGAGTGTATGCATAATGATTTTTCACAGAGAAATGAAAACTTTGAGATTTATTTTGTAAAGACCATCATACATTTATTATTTTTTCTTAAGACCAAAATAATATTTCAAACTATTGTATTAGGATTTTGAGTCTTTTAGCCTACAAAAATATTTCATAAAGTTGTGTTTAGGTGTGGATGTGCCAAACTTTTTGGAAAGAGTAAAAATGGCACCATAATACCCCATTTTATAACTACAAACCTTGCAAACAATGTCTATGACTCTGTCCACATATATGGTGCAAGAAAATCATTGATAGATAGACTTAAGATTTTAATTGGCTAATAGAAATGTGGGTTCTAAATGGTTTGGTTAGTCAATCTTCAACCAAAGTTTGCCCACTTTGCTTGGTGTACTCTCCACTAAGATCTTCTCATTGGATCTCGATTCATTTGAGAGTTATAAACCCTTGTTGTCCTTTCTATTGATATGGAGGAAATCTCAAACATTTCATTTTTATTTTTCATTGGAGCTTAATTAACTTGAAATTGAATTTTTGATTTCTTTGAGCCTTTCAAACCCAATCCTTTTAATTGCCATATGATTATTTTGAGATATTGACCCAAAATTCTTACTGAATTTACCTAGATATGATATGATTTTAAAGTGTAAATCTTATTCAACTATTAGAAAGATAAGAGCTCTCTTTTTTTGGTTTTTAGATTGATAATTATCTAGTAACTTATCTATGTAGACTAAATCCATGATTTTATCTAATGTTCTCATGCAAATACAAGTGCAAGCTAATAAATTTTCTTTTTTACAACAACTTCTAAACCATTAGGAAATTGTGCCATGTATGATTATGAGAGTCCCATTAACCTCTACTCGAAAGGGTTACTCCCCTTCACATGGGCTTCAAAATGGATATAGTCACAATACAAACAAAATCTCCATAGTTTCCATGGTTTCCCACTTTAGCACATAGCTTAGGTTTACACTAGAAATGGTTGGCCTTAGAAGTCTTGCATCTATTTTGTTACCTCATAACCCCATGACAAATGTGCTCTCGATTGGTTAGATAATGGCAAATTCTTTCTTATTGTGGTTATTTCTCCCATTAGAAATAAAACTCAATAGTCAAACAGAGAGCATTATAATGGTAGATTTATTATGAACTAAGACTAACAAACAAGACATTTGGTTTGCTTATGATCTACCACCATTACTTATTCGCTTAATAGTTTTTATTGCTTGACTATTTAATTACTTATCTTTGTTAATCATATTTTGATACTTTGAATTAGCTAACCTAAACTATACCTTAAAATATAATGTTGTTCTACTTCTAATTTAATATAATATAGAATATTTTTTCATGAAAAATAAATGAAAAAATTTACTCACACTAACTTTAAAATTTTATAATTTGACTATTTAATTACTTGTCTTTATTGATTCCATTTTCAAACTTTAAATAAAAGTTTACCTAACCTAAACTATACTTCATAAATTATAATTATAAAATACCTCTTCATAGACATACACGTACCATAAGATTTAGTCATATGCTCAAATTTCTACTATTCTTCCGAACTTCCAACATATTAAGAGAGAACATAATACCATTTATTATTATCACACTACGAAGTAAGGATTAAAAGAGGGGCACTATAGTCATTAGCCGCCTGATATTCAAGAATGCACGGTAGATGGGCCACCAAGTGGAGACTTTGTCAAATAACTCTCCCAAGTTCTACCCACCTCACATGAACCTACTTGTGTCATATATCTCCTCTTCCCCAACGACCCCTTTTAAACAGACGAAAAATTCAACACGGTCCCAGACACAAAATAGTACACCTATGATCATCATCAACACGAAATCTCCATCCATTTCATCTAGAATCAATGTTAAGAAGCAGCCAGGAAGGAACTCTTTCCCAGTCAAATTTGTTGAAATCAATCTCTTTATCCCACCAGAGCTATAAAAAACTTTGCCTAATCTTCCATTCAGAACAAATCTTCTGAATTTTAGTGTTCTTCTTTCATCAATCTCCATTCAGAACATCTTCAGAGATTTGGTTTTTTTCAGTCATTTTGTGTATCATAATTTGGCTGATCTTTCATTCAGAATAAATCTTCTGAACTTTATTGTTCTTCTTTCATCAGCCTCCATTGAGAACATCTTCAGAGATTTAGTTTATTTTCATTCCTTGTGTGTTCATCGCCATGAATGATTTGTTGTCAAGATCCTTCTCGAGAGAGAAGGACGAGAGCTATGAATCCATAGATTTAGAGATGGCTGAAATGGACCCAGAGAAGAATCTTGCACCGTTTTTCTCAGAGGTGGGATTCATCAAGGGAGAAATGGAGCAGATCAAACAGCTTCTGATCAAATTGAAAGAAGCCAATGAAGAAAGCAAGATCATTCACAAGGCCCAGGCTATGAAGGCGCTGAAAGAGCGAATGGAGAAGGATGTGGAGCAGGTGTTGAGGAAGGCCAAGGTTCTCAAAGGGAAATTGGAGCAGTTGGACAAGGCCAATGAAGCGAGCCGTAGAGTTCCTGGATGTGGGGAAGGGAGTTCCACTGATAGAACTCGCATGGCCACCACCAATGGCCTCAGAACTTCTCTCAAGAATCTCATGGGGGAGTTTCAAAAGCTCAGGCACGCCATTAACTCTGAGTATAAGGAGACGATTCAAAGAAGGTACTTTCAAACCCTCCTTTCCCCATCTTCTCCTTCTTCCTTTGCTCTTTTTTGGGTGTTTGGAGATATCACTCGGCACCATGGGTTGAATTTGCAGTGCCCATTTTATGAGTGAGATGTTTTGGAGGTGTTCAGAGGAGTTTTGAATGTGCCCAATTATCAAAATTGGCACTAGAATCTTAATACTTTCCGCAACTCCCCTGTAATTACCTTAATAATTCTTTTGAAAACATGTTTTTTTTTCAAAATAAGGGATGAAACTAGTTCCTCTTAGGTAGGCACGGTCTCGAATCCGAGACCATAAAATAACCTACAACCTCAAATTCGACCACTACACCAGACAGACTGAACTATTCGCCACAGTATTCCAAAATATTAGTTATGGTACCCTGTTATAGAGGAATTTGCAGTATCAAGGTGCCCACTTATCATATACTATCATAAATTAACATATCCAACGTTTTTCGTCTTCAAATAACTTTCATAACCCCACTGCAATTGGGCATCTTCGTTTCAGAAACTATAAATTGGAGACCGATTGATTGTTTTCCCTCTCTCAAATTTCAGGTTTGGATTTTTTCACAATTATGATTGAGAATATCATGGGGATGGAATCTATAGATTATAGAAATGTGTATTTTTTTCGAATTGTGAACGTAGCCCTCGGGACAGGTCAAAAGTTAAAATTTTGTGTTTTGATCGTCATGGATTGGGGAACCTCTGTATTTCTTTTACGACCTCAGATCATAATCTTGCTGTTTCTCCTTAGCACAGTCCATGGCAAGATTTCTTCAGAAAGAGTTACAAGCTATGGCTTTGGGATGCTTACAAACAGCCGACTGAAATCTTCTCCTGTTAACATGGGTTTGTTTAAATTTTACGTTTTTTTCCAAACCCTCGAAAATTGTTTAGCATACCTGCGTTGAAGACAGCGTTCTAGAATCTGTGGGATTGATTGACAAAATCTAGGCAAGAGTTATCCATGACTCTACTATTTCTGACTTGTCTTTTTCCGACTACATTTTAGGTTCTATAATATCTTCTCAGCAATTTCTTATATGCTTTCTTGCAAACTTATCCTGATATGCGTGATGTCACTAGATTGATTTATTTTATAAATTTTAATTTTATATTTTCAGTGAAAACAAATTTTTAGACGGTTGAATGGGAAAATATTTTATATCATTTTTAAATGAATTTTGTCACAAATAAAACGCTTTTACATCTCTCTGAAGTTCATACAAATGTTTAATAAAATAATGAGAATTGTCTATTATAAATTTCTTATTAATAAAAAATTCAAAATATTTAATAGTGAGATTTTTATATATTTCATATTTGAATAGCATTTGTATCTTTGTCTTAGTAAGAACACTTTCACATCCAAAGTCTATTTTGAGGTTTTTTTTTTATATTATAATTTTTTAAATAAAAATGTTATGAACAAAATATTTGATTTATTTATATTAGTATTGAATTGTTTAATCTTATTATGTTTTGACAAATACAATAATTTTACAATATTCTATTAAAAAATTGTGAATTAGTTGATATTTGACTATTTCTTATGAAAGTGTTCATAATTTTTTAATAAGAAAAATGGAAAAGAAACATTATACATAGGAAGCCATTTCAAATGATTGGGTTATCATGATTTGCCACTTACTCTAATTTTGTAATTGGAAAACCTCTCATACTTCCTCTCATTTTATAACTCGAAAATAATCATATTATAATATGCTCCTTCCTTTAATTTTATAACTAGGAAATCCTCCCTCTTGTTATGATTGCACACTTCCTCTGCAGCTCTATAAATGAGAAACCCTCTCGTCATGTTTTCTCTTACTAACTAGAAAACTCTCTCATTATGATCTGCTACTTCCTCTAGTTTTATAAATGCCAACCCTCTCATCATGATCTTCCACTTCCTCTGGTTTTATAACTTGAAAACCATCTCTCTGTGATGTGTGACTTCCTCTGATTGTATAAGTAGGAAAATCTCTCATCATGATTCACCACTTCTTTTGGATTTTATAATTAGACAATCTTTCTTTTTTATTCTCCACTTCATGTAGTTTTATAAATGGTAGACCCTGTCATCATGATCTACCATTTTCTTTGAATCTACAACTAGAAACCCTCTCATTATAATTCACCACTTCCTCTAATTTTATAAATAAGAAACCATCTAATCATGAATCTGCCACTTCCTTCAATTCTATAATTAGAAAACCTCTCATTATGCTTTGCTACTAACGCTGATTGTACAGTAGAAAACCTTTCATTATGATGGACCACCACTATCTGATTTTAAAACTCTTCTGTATAACAATTTATCTGCAATAACATTAAGAATTTTCACAATCTATGATCTTATATTCATGTTTCTGGATAAGAATGTGTGAGTTTATCAGTATCAATATTTCAGATCATACTCAATGAAAGAGTAGCATTGTTTAATTTGTTTAAAGCTCTGCCTAAATTAAACCCAATTGAATGTGAAGACTCAATTTCTCTGATGTTTGTGGAACAGATATTTCACAGTAACAGGGCAAAAGGCAGACGAAGAAACAATCGAACACATGATAGAAACAGGGGAGAGCGAGAACATGTTGCAGATGGCAATTCAAGAGCAGGGCAGAGGTCAGATAATCGAAGTGATCCGAGAGATTCAAGAGCGGCATGATGCAGTGAAAGACATTGAAAAGAACTTGCTTGAATTACACCAGTTGTTTCTTGACATGTCTGTTCTTGTCCACGCTCAGGGAGAACAACTGGACGACATAGAAGCCCAAGTGGGCGCCGCTTCTTCATTTGTTCAGAGAGGAACTGTGAAACTTGCAGGAGCCAGAAAACTTCAGAAGAACACTAGAAAGTGGACTTGCATTGCCATAATCATACTCATCATCATACTTCTCATTGTGCTTCTTCCAATTATCCTCAAAAAATAAGTACGCCCAATTCCTATAATGTAGCCTTTGTATTGGAAGGATCTAATGGGTATATGATTCACTGCAATATTTGGTGGCTTTGAATTATTATTATTTTTTATTGTAGAGCGGTTGAATAACAAGAGACGAGAGGTTTGATGAGCTTTGTGCTCTGTAGGAGTAAAAGAGATTGGAGGTGTAATATATTCATGATTGTGATATTTATCATACAGTGGTTTTTATATTCTGTTCGCATCGCTGGTGAACCTTTTTCATATATTGTCAAGATTCAATTTTTTTAACATTTCAAGGTGTTTGAAAACTTATGGCGGCTGAAAACGTGTACAGGCAGAGTCGCGTTTCTTTCCTTCTAGAAGTATGAGATTAGTTTGAATGTTCTCTCTTTATTATTATAATTTCAGAGAATTAGGCACCTATGAAGGCCTATTATAATTTAAAACGTGTATTGACTTTAATGTGGAGTCTGCGTTTTCAACGGATACCCAACTTTGATTCCCAATGCCATATGCTTGTGAACGTCGAATGCGGATCTTCAGATCTAATAAGGCCAATGAGCGAGGATTTGGATAGGGGAAGGACGTGGCTATCTTCCCTATTAATCGTATAGTTGATCAATTTTCAAAAAATTGAAAACATTATGGATTTTTAAAAAAAAATTAGCATGTGATCTTCATGATTTGCATAGTTTGTAGTCTAAAACAATAACAAAATTGAAAAAAAATCACACTGTCTTGGTGAATTTGAAAAATAAAAAAGTTTATGACTTTGTTTTGTCTTTGCATTCTGTTTCGAGATTAGTCTGTCCCTATATTGTGATGGTATTGTAATGATGTATACAAGGATTGAAATTATGAATTGAATTCACAATATAATAAAGTGTTTGTAGAGTTCTAATTGGCTAAAGGACATTCTACTTAAAGGATTATAAAATATAATGAAAAAGATCATGAGTATCTTGATGTTTTTAATCAATGTATGCTCTATTTTTATAGTCAAACTTATTGACTTAATAGAGTACTCTTAATATATATTCTCTCAATAAAGTACTATGTGTAATGTACTAGATGAATGCATTTTAAAATAAAATAAGTAATTAACATGGAAATTAAATATTTTCAAATATATGAAAGGATAGTTATTTGCTTAGAGTACATAGGTCACTCTTGAATTTCCCTTGTAATGAACAAATAATCAAATACCTAGAAATCATATAAAACATTTTTAAAGTAGCATCTATCAAACATGCACATAATACGACGCAGTTTTAAAATTAATTGTTGCACAAATAAGTAAAAACAAAAACAGAAGTACGAACTTTGTCTAAGCTAAAAGTGGTAATGCTCCAACTAATAGGTGTTACTCTTACTCCATCTAAATATTGGTAAAGTTCGAGCTTCGTCTAGTTTCTTCTAGCGTTGCGAAGGTGGGAGATTGGTGGCTACAGGGTGTGGAGTGGGTGGCTCTTCCTATCGAGTCATGGACTGGGCCAGATTTTCAATGGTCGATCGTTGAGTTGCGAATGGGTGGTGTATTGCACGTGTTGTTTTTTCTATGCTGCGTGTGGGAAGTCGAGACTGTTGTTTGTAGATCTGCTTGGTCGAGGCCTTGGCCTATTCTCCTTTGTGAGGAACAGGTGGACTGCTAGTGCGGGTTTGGAACAGGGAGGAGATCAAATTTAGGGTGGGGGAAGACCCCTTTTCCCATTCTTTGGTAGTAAAAATGGAGGATGCCAAGGGTGAGACGGTTGTGAGAAGCCCCCAATTGGATTTTCGAGGGGCTTTAGGCCCTAAGGTTTCAAATCAAGGGATGAAGACCTTTGCCAACAACCTGTTTGTTTCGAAATCTGGAACTGTTGATTTGGGGTTATCGAATGCCTCAAGGATTACAGAGACTAATGGATGTCTCAAGAGGTGCAAGGAGAGGCGAAAACTGGTTATTCCAGTTGAAATGATTGCTAAAGATGTGGAGTATTATTCACAACACTCCTTATACTATAAGTTTTTGGGGATGAGGGTCTCCCTACAATTTTTGGAGGTTTGGACTCAGAGGACTTAGGAGCCAAAAGGGGAAATGGAGATAATTTTGTTGGCAAATAGCTATTTCATGGTTACTTTTAATTGCACAGCAAATCACAACCTGATATTTGAGGGTGGCCCTTATTTTCATAATCAGGTCGGGTTGTTTATCAAGCCATGGCATGTTGGTTTCAATCCTGCAGAGGAGCTTCCAAATCGTCTCCCAATGTGGGTTTGCTTGCCGAGATTCCCGGTGGAATGCTATCGAGAGGATGTGCTACATTTTTTGGCCTCAGTGCTTGAAAATCCTGTAGGGACTTCATCCCAGACCTTGGATAAAAAGGTAATGACTTTTGCATGCATTTGTGTTGAAATTGATCTAAGTAGGCCTTTACCAGATGCAATAGAGATGTGTGTGGGTTCTTATTCTTGGGTGCAGCATTTGGACTATAAAACTCTTCCTTTTTGTTGTCGGCTGTGTCGAGAATATGGTCATTTGCAAAGGCGATGTCCAAGAAACATGCCTCGGGAATCCCAGCCTTCACAGCCTGTGAGCAACCCTCTTGAGACAGATAAAGGGAAGCATATTTCTCCTGATGAGGCAAGTACTTCTAATGGATTTGCTCCGGTCAGGGCTCGCAATCGGAATAGGGGTCAAAACAGGCCTTTTAAAGAAAGGCAAGATAATAGTACCTTCAATAGATTTGAGATTTTGGATGAGCTCAGCCAACAGGAAGTTAACCCAAGTTTGGTCAATTTGTATCAAGGGCTGGTGGGCTTAACTCAAGAGGATCTTGTTCTTGATTCTTCAATGGATCCACTTGGGGATGATTGTCGGCAACTGGTAGCAGATCAGCAAAAGGGGATTTCTGAGGAACCTTTGGCCATTGTTACTACAGTCGAAGTAGATTCCCCATCTATTGGGCAGAATAGTGGATCAGACTTGGCAGTGAAGACTAAGCCTCCTCCCAAATTGGGCATTTTGCAGAAAGATATCAAGAAGGGTGGGGCAGAGAAATTTGTTAAACCTGGCAGGAAAAAGGATATGGAAAAGATTAAATTAGTGTAATGACCCTTACTCAAAGGTCACTAAAAACTACTAATATTGAACTATGTAATTACGTCAAACACTTGGCATGTAGTCTAAATTGTGTAATGTAAAATACTGAATATGTACTATGCAATTTCATCAAACACTTGGCAAGCAATCAACTACACTACTGAGATATAAAATGTTGAAGGAAATATTTGTTGAACTAGAATTCCAACCTACTCCTTGATACCCAAATAGTGCCAATATATATATATATATATATATATATATATATATATATATATATATATACACGCATTCAATTAAGATGTTGCCACTCTTACAATCAATTACAACTTCATATTACCAGTAATTTATGGTCTTCTACTAAATTAACAGTGCACTGTCAAGACTAATTACAAAGGATTAAACATGCTTTTGTATCACTATCCAAGATATACCAATGTCCTACACAGTTGGGTGCAAACAGAGTCTAAATTCATAATCTTTCTTGTCACTTGAACAACAATTGTCATTTAGAAATGCATCTCGCATATATAGCAGTGACTTTATTCATTAAACTCTCATATACAACATATATTCAGATAATTGTAATTGAAAAGAAGAACCTAGAAATGATGCAATAATGTTGTCTGTATGTTGAAGATACAATGATTAGATTGTGACCTTAATCTGTCCCAAATCCAACAACTGTACGGTCTGCAAGTACAGTCATACCTGTACGGCCTTGTTTGATTTTAGTATAAATTGTTTCCTTCTCCAAACAGTGCTAAATCATGTATAGTCTGAATCGCCCAGGTCTTAGGAATGCAAAGAAATTGGCAACTTGAGTTTCGAACCAGGTATGATGAATTTATGACTCCAAATATGCTTCCAATCTTATCTTCGAAAATGACCAATTCTGCATTAGATTTGTGCATAAATATTATCCCACTCTTTGCAAAACCCTTCTAACAAATATGATGCAATCTTTTCACCAAAATGACTCCAGAAATGTTCACTTTCAACCCTAGTCTGAAAACTCAATGAAGCTCAACATGAAATGATTGAATACCACTTCCAATGTGCAACCCTTCAGAAGATCTTTCACTTCCTCAGTTATGTGATCTACTGGGAGGTATCATTCCCAAAGACCAATAGACTATCTGAAACCCTTGGCTTCACAATAGACCATGTGATTGTATTCACAATCTGATGTCAAGAGAAACGATAAAAACTAGATGATGATAATGAAGCCCAGGATGCCTATTTATTCTTTTTCTCCACTTTCTCCAAAAACTTCTAGAACATTATTTTTATTTTATTTATTAAGTGACTTTATAAGATATTTTTCAAGTCACTTTATTAAATTAATTAAATATAAAGTTACCCTTTTAATATTTATTTATTTGATAACTTTATAAATAATTAACTTAATACCACTTATTCATTTAATTAAAATAATTAATTAGTCATCCTCATAAAATATTCATTATTTTGGACAACTTAATTAATTAAATTAATTAAATCAAATTACCGCCAAAATGGGACATTACAGTCCGCCCCTCCTGAAATTGCTTGACCTTAAGCAATTCACCACCTGGCTCCGACAAGAAGAACTGCATAATGTCCCTGTCATTGCCAAACAACTCCTACAACATTTTCTCAATCCATCTGTCATTTTGTCTTACCAACTCAATACCACCAACGCATTCCACTAGCCTAAGCAGAATGTACAACCCAACTCTACAACAATGGTGAACATTCCTGAATGAAATTAGACCTAGTATGGAGAATCCACATATTGTACAACTCGTACAATCAACACAACTGTGCAGATCACTGGCCACTGTCTCATAACCATAACTCCCATCCATCACTGATGGCGAATTGTCATCACATGATAGATAGCAAGAACTAGAATCCAAACCAAATCTAACGGCCATCAAGTCCTCAACACCTGGATCCAATGCAAACTGATGAACATACCCTTGCAGTATAATATTGATTAAAAGGACCAACCTCAGTTGACAGCTCGCCATACACAGGTGATGCAACCTACTACAACTGATCACTAACCAAGCCGAAACTAACTACTACTTCCGAAGATATTGCCAAGGGAGTAGTGTCACTAGCAGGAACCATGCCAACTTCCGGCTCACCAACATCACACATGATCTTTGATACAACATCACTAGTCTCCTTGCCATCTGTAGTAGAGACCACCACCAAGTCAAACATACCACCATGCTCAGCTGCAGCGCCCAACTCAACTGAACTTGCCTCTAGTGGAAACGAACCAAACATGCCAATACTAGTATCGAGGACAGATATATCCTCATCTCCACTGCCTCTATCAACTTTGACCATGGGCATCCTCGGATCACCAGACACCGTGGCCTGTGACTGTATAGAATCTAGTAAAGACTGAAGTCGCTCTAACTCCATGGTCACCTTAGCCAAATGAAAATGTTACTCCTTGAAAGCCAACTATTTACTCTCAAGGAACTTAGAAGTCACCTCGAGCTGCTGAGTAAGCTCACTCACCTCATCTTCCTTTACTAATAATGTGTCATATGCTGTACTGCCCCACTCCATAAGATAATCTATGTTGGCTACCAACTGCATATAATTATGTCTTAGAATCCGGATAGCCTCCCATAAAGAGTAGATATCTATCAAGGAAAGATAATTGCTTCCTTGCTCATCACTAGTAGGAGAAACCCATCCATAAACTGCTAACAAATGAAGAGCAGCATCGAAATGCTTGCAAGCGATAGCAATGTCTCACTCACTAACTCTCAACTAACTAGACACATGATTGTGCTGGCAGGTCGAACTCCTATACTCTACCCCTAGTACACAGTCCAAAGGAGTATCCTTAGAATAGCTATCATCTATAATACTGCCATCCAAATTCTGCAAACCAACTACTGAACTCATATCATCAAACGGAGTGATTGAAGCATTAACATAAACCTTTATATCAAAGGAACCCACTAAAGAAACTAAGTCCTCGACATTGTCCACAACATCCCCCTGGGTGTCATCTGTAATAATCAAATCCTGGGACTCTTCTATAAACTCTATCATATTTGAGAGATCGTCAACCCATTCCAACAAGAATGGTCGTCTGGATACATGAACAATGCCCAACACAAGTGTGTAAAAACTAATTCCAACATCAAACAAGTTGCTGGCATGGATGAGAACTACACCTGGCAAACTACTAGTCAAGTCCATGATGGTGCAACAGATACTACTACCAAAGAATGATAGATATCTCCGGTCAAAACGATCCCAAGTACTAAGATAAGGATTCCAACATCTAATCCATGAATGAAAACCAACTAGAAATTCAAGTAAACTTCTCACTCGAGTAATGTGAACAATACCAATTGACTTCATGCACCTATCTACAATCTCTTAATCCAGAGTGTGAATGTTAGACATACTCATATCATCATCAACATGTCACTCGATTGTAAAAGAAAACTGAGTCCCTACTATACGCGCTAACTCCTTAACTGAACTCACCTCAAGACAAAGCTCGTCCACATGTCTCTCAGAATCCTAGAGAGCCAACTAAGTACACACCAAGGAATTTTGAGTATCCTCCAGCTCATGAGAAAGCCAGTCAACCTCCTCCTCCTCCTTCTTCAATGCATCTAAATAGATCCCTGCAAGATTAAGGAGATGATCATGATCTGAAAGTAGGTTTATGTAACTTACCTTTATTGCCTCCATGCCTTCCTTGATCTACTGTAAGTTGTCACAAGAAGAACCTGTTGTGACTCCTTTCTATCTCTCCTGCACTTAAATCATCCAAATGTGATTATCAATCAATCCATGCATCCTGTCATGATGAGATAAAGCCGCGACAATATCCTTGTCCCTTGTCTTCAACTAGCTTGCCAAACCAAGTGAAGAGCTACTAGCCTCTATCTCATGTGAAGAAGCATCCAATTGTGCCTAACACTCATTTTCTGCAAAGTCCTAAATGCTCACTTTCTGATCAACTGTACTATCCTCAAACATGACAGTATCCTCAACTGTTGTAACTTCATCCAGCCCAACTGTACTAGAATCACTATCTGTATCCATCACGCAATCTAGTGTGCCTGTAATATCACCTTATGATGCAACTGCCTCAACTTGCACAACATCTGTAACCCCTTCTGCCTGTGAAGATGATGCAGATAAACCATTACATGAAGATGTGCTAATGTCTCCTTGTATCGAATCTGCATGTATATTAAACTCCTCATACAAGCTTTTGTCTGTCATAGGGAAGGTACGATCCTTAGGCCTATCAATCAAGCTCTTTAACCATGTACATGCCATAGGTGACAAATTCCTCTCTTTTGTCCAAACATACCATAAGTCTTCTGCCAAAAGTTTAGAAATTTCATCCTCCTCCTCAAACAATATTGTGAACATGATGGAGTACATTGATGCCAATACCCTACTGGGATGAAACTCAACCATAATATTCCAAAATGTATTAAACATCCTATGAATGTCACCAATACAACCTATTGCTAGCATAATATTTTCAAATCTACACCTTACAAATACTTCAAGTAATCTTGCCCTCTTTGTGAAATAAGGGTCCCGAATGTTGTCCAACTTTTTGAAGCTTTTTACCATGGCATGAAGTACCTCTCTCATAATCTAATCATCATAAGAATTAAGGCCAGCTATTATGCTCATGATTTCACTAATTCAAGAGAGAGTTGTAAGTCTTATTACCTCGTCATGATGTCTCAATAATCGGGGCTTAACCAACTAACCAAATGCTAGAGATAAAGTTGTTTGCATAGCATCGGGTCTTGACTGATCAAACTTGCCTAAATAAGTTTCCAACTCCTCCAAGGTTCTTAGAAGGTCCTCTGTTCGCTGAAATGGACAATCTAATTTCTTCTTTACATTGTGCATTCTTTCTTCCAAATCCTTGTCTCCTGTTAAAGCCATACTGATAATTGAATTCAATCTAAAATAACCCAATCAGGCTGGCAAGAAACCGCTCTGATACCACTGTAATGACCCTTACTCAAAGGTCACTAAAAACTACTAATACTGAACTATGTAATTACGTCAAACACTTGGCATGTAGTATGAACTATGCAATGTAAAATATTGAATATGTACTAAGCAATTTCATCAAACACTTGGCAAGCAATCAACTACACTAGTGAGATATAAAATGTTGAAGGAAATATTTGTTGAACTACAATTCCACCCTACTCCCTGATACCCAAACAGTGCCAATATATATATATATATATATATATATATATGCATTCAATTAAGATGTTGCCACTCTTACAATCAATTACAACTTCATATTACTAGTAATTTATGGTCTTCTACAAAATTGACAGTGCACTGTCAAGACTGATTACAAAGGATTAAACATGCTTTTGTATCACTATCCAAGATATACCAATGTCCTACACAGTTGGGTGCAAACAGAGTCTAAATTCATAATCTTTCTTGTCACATGAACAACAATTGTCATTTAGAAATGCATCTCGCATATATAGCAATGACTTTATTCATTAAACTCTCATATACAACATATATTCAGATAATTGTAATTGAAAAGAAGAACTTGGAAATGATGCAATAATGTTGTCTGTATGTTGAAGATACAATGATCAGACTACAACCTTAATCTGTCCCAAATCCAGCAACTGTACAGTTTGCAAGTACAGTTGTACCTGTACGGCCTTGTTCGATTTTAGTATAAATTGTTTCCTTCTCCAAACGGTGCTAAATCATGCATAGTCTGAATCGCCTAGGTCTTAGGAATGCAAAGAAATTGGCAACTTGAATTTCGAACCAAGTATGATGAATTTATGACTCCAAATATGCTTCCAATCTGATCTTCAAAAATGACCAGTTCTACATCAGATTTGTGCATAAATATTATCCCACTCTTTGCAAAACCTTCTAACAAATATGATGCAATCTTTTCACCAAAATGACTCCAGAAATGTTCACTTTCAACCCTAGTCTGAAAACTCAATGAAGCTCAACATGAAATGGTTGAATACCACTTCCAATGTGCAACCCTTCAGAAGATCTTTCACTTCCTCAGTTATGCAATCTACTGGAGGGTATTGTTCCCAAAGACCAATAGACTATCTGAAATCCTTGGCTTCATAATAGACCATGTGATTGTACTCACAATCTGATGTCAAGAGAAATGATAAAAACTGGATGATGAGAATGAAGCCCAGGATGCCTATTTATTCTTTTTCTCCACTTTTTCTAGAAACTTCTAGAACATTATTTTTATTTTATTTATTAAGTGACTTTATAAGATATTTTCAAGTCACTTTATTAAATTAATTAAATATAAAGTTACACTTTTAATATTTATTTATTTGATAACTTTATAAATAATTAACTTAATACTACTTATTCATTTAATTAAAATAATTAATTAGTCATCCTCATAAATTTTTCATTATTTTGGACAACTTAATTAATTAAATCAAATTACCACCAAAACAGGGACATTACAATTAGCTAGTGAAAATTTGGTGGAGTCAGAGGCAGTTAAACCTCTAGATTCTATTTTTTCAAGCCCCTTGAAATGATTGTTTTGTCATGGAATGTACGGGGCTTGAACAACAGTCCCAAACAAAAAGTGGTTCATGAGTTAGTTAGAAGGCAAGGTCCTGATGTTTTTTTTTTATAGGAAACTAAGTTATCTATTGAGAGTATGCAAGGTTTGATGCCTAGGCTGTGGAGAAGTGGGCAGTGTCAGTGCATTGGAGCTCTAGGAGCTTCTGGGGGTCTAACATGTTTATAGAATCCTCAGAAAATCCAACTTCTTTGGTGGATTTCCTCTAAAGCCTCTATGTCTATGATTGCTACTTGCCTAGAGATCTGCCTTTTCATCCTTGGATATTGGCTGGAGATTTCAATGTTATTTGTGAGTTAGCTGGGAAGCGCGGTGGAACTGGAAGATTGGATCCTTCTGCACTACTATTTCAAGACAATATCAATGCCTTGAATCTTGTGGATATCAAACCCAACAATGGTCAATTCACCTGGAACAACCGACGGGTTGGAGAGTTTTGTATTGTAGAAAGGTTAGATCGATTTCTGATCTCTTGTTACTGGGTTGGAGGAATGTGGACTTCTTGCTTTGAAATCTTGGATTGGAGAGGTTCAGACAACTGGCCTATTAAAATTTCTACAAAGTCAGCTCAAATACTTCGAAAACCTTCTTTCAGGTTCCAGATTATGTGGTTACGAGACTCATCTTTGTATGACTTAGTCTCTAAGTGGTGGAAGAATGGTAGACCAGCCTATGGCACTTCAATGTATGTCTTTGCTAAGCTACTTTAGTATGTTAAATTTGAGCTCAAACAGTGGAATCGTTTGCACTATGGGAAATTTTTCCATGCAAAGGAATTGGCCCAGGCAGATCTGGATGGTGTTGCAAGAAGGATAAGGGAGGATGGGGTAACAGTTGAATTCCTTCAAGATGAGGCTCAGGCTATCAAATTGTTGGAAGAGTGGTAATTGCGAGAGGAATTGTATTGGAAACAAAAGGCGTGAATTGAGTGGCTTCAAGAAGGGGACAAAAATACAACTTTCTTCTTCAACTGTGTGAAAGCCAGGTGCATTGGTAACTCTATCTCTAGACTGGTGAATGATAGGGGATACCATGTTTCTTCCTTTTCGAACAATGTCTAGGGAGGCGGTGCAGTACTTTGAATCTCTCTTTCAAGAGGACTCGCGAGGGGGGTCTCCTGAGGAAGTGCAAATTCTTTCTTGTATCCCTTCTTTTGTGTCTAGAGATTTGAATCAGCAGCTCATGAGGGATATCTTGCTTGAAGAGCTTGAAGGGGTTGTGTTTAATATGAAGAAAGGGAAAGTGCCAGGTTTGGATGGCTTCTCAATTAAGTTTTTTCAAGAATTCTGAGATATCATCAAACTTGATCTTCTGGCAGTGGTTCATGAGTCTCAAAAAAATAGGTAAATGTTAAGGGCTCTAAATGCTACATTTCTTGCTCTTATTCCCAAGAATGAGGGGGTTAATAAGTTAAGCCAATTTTGGCCCATCTCTTTATGCAATTTTATCTATAAAATTATTTCTAAAATTATTGTGGACAGGTTGAAGAAGGGGCTTGTAGATTTGATCTCTGAAGAGCAAAGTGGTTTTGTTGTGGGTAGGCAAATTCTGGATGGGATTGTAATTGCAACTGAGCTCATCCATTCTATGGCTAACTCAAATAAAAAAGTGATGTTTATCAAGCTAGGCATGGCTAAGGCTTATGACAAAGTGAGGTGGTCCTTCCTTTGATGGATTCTGAATGCTTTTGGCTTTGCGAAAGAATGGATTCAGTGGGTTTGGAGCTGTGTAACTTCAGTTTCCTTTTTGATGCTTATTAATGGGAGCCATTCTAAGCTATTTGGGTCTTCTAAGGGGCTTCGTCAAGGAGATCCTCTTTCCCCTTATTTGTTTATTCTTTTGGTCCAAGGCTTGGAGAGATGGATTGAACGGAATGTGGAGGATGGTTTCATTCAAGGTTGGAGATGTGGTGGCACCTTACCTACACAGACTCATTTGCAATTTGTGGATGATATTGCTTTGATGGGGATGGCTACAATGAGGGGGGCCTCTAATTTGGGAAGGGTCTTGGATGCTTACCTGGTTGCTTCTCAACAGCAAATTATTGAAGGAAAATCTTCCATCTTCTTTTTTAACACTATGGGTCGTATTCAGCAAAGGATTGCTCATACTCTAAGATTTCAGATCAGCAACCTCCCTTTGACTTATCTTGGCATTCCCATCTCGGCGAGGAGAGCTCCAAAGGAGTCTTGGCAGATAATTTTGGATAAGTTTTGGGTTGAAGTTAATCATTGGACTCATCGTTGGTTATCCTTTGCTGGTCGGGTCCAATTGATTAAGTCAGTTGTGCAGGCTTTGCCCATTTATAGATGCATGCTCCAAGTTGCCCCTATGGGCTTCCTAAAAGATCTTCATTCTATGGTGAGACAATTTTTATGGGTGGGATGCTTGGAGTCTTCCAAATGGAGTTTGGTAAGATGGGAAGTGGTCTCTAGCCCAAAACAATATGGTGGATCAGGTCTGAGGCAGTCGGTTATGATTGGGGAGGCTTTCGCTGCTAAACTATATTGGAGGTGGTGTAATGAGCAGGATAAGAGCTAGGCCAAGGTTCTCTCCTAGAAGTATCTCCTAGGGATTCCTCAACTTGAAATTTCTAGGTATCCCCTTGTTGGTAAGGGATCTGTGATATAGGATACTCTTAAGAAAAGGGCTATGCTTATTAAGGATGGATTATTCTAGATCTATAAGAGAGGGTCAGAGGCCCAATTCTAGTTTGATTCTTGGGATGGTTTTCCTCCCATTATCTCTTAGTGTCCCAACTTTGTGGCTCTTTTTCAGAGATTCTTAGAGGTTGGTTGGTCACGGGTGAGCAACTTTAAATCTTTTGTCCCCTGTGGTCAGCTAGTGTTGGCTAGTTGGAAGTCCCCAGATGAGTGGTCGGTTGCAAGTTTGTAGGAGGAATGTGCTATGTTGCAAAACATCCTTTCCAATAGAAGATGTTGCTCTCTCTAGGAAGATGATGTGCTTTCCTGGTCCCCCAATCCTAAGGGGATCTATATTGTAGCCTCTGGCTATAATAGGTTATTGTTTCAGAAGTTGGTTGGGCCTAAAACTCAGTGGTGGAAGAAGGTGTGGAACAAGCTTTCTTGGCCAAAATGTAATTATTTTGCTTGGATGTTGGCCTAGAATAAGTGTTTGACTTGGGATAGTATTCGGAAGAGAGGTTTCCTCGGTCCTTCTATTTGTGTTATGTGTGGGGCTAGTGAGGAGGATTCTTCCCATTTATTCTTTCACTGCTCCTTTGATCTACAACTTTGGCATTTTTGGTGGGATGTTTGGACAATGCCTTGTGTTCATGCTTCTTCTTTGATCGAGTTTTGGCAGGGGATCAGCCAACCTCCTTCTGTGGCACCCCTTTTGTAGGAGGTATGGTTTGTGGTACCTATCTTCTTATTGTGGCAGATTTGGCTAGAACATAACCGAAGGATTTTTCAGGGAGAACAGAGACTAGTGTAGCAAATTTGGCAGAGGTTATTGGGTATGGTTCAAGAGACAATGGGAGCCAAACGTGAAGTGGAATTCCCTTTGGGGAAAAGGGATATGGAGTTGGTGGAGAGATTGGGATTATGGGCTCTTCCTTGGTTTTGTCTAGAGCTAAGCGAAGGTGTTGGGAGAAACAAAAAAATTGATCGGAATGGCAAATGGAAACTTCTTCCTTATGGCATTTTGAAGATCAATATTGATGGTTCTTCAAAGGGCAATCCGGGTCTAGCTGGTACTGGTGGGATAGGTAGGGATTCCTTGGGCTCATTGATCTTCCTCTTTTCGATATATGAAGGAATACAGACCATCAACCTGGTGGAAGGGTTGGCTATTTTGGTCGCTCTTGAGAGAGCTTATGCTTTGGGGTGGTAGAGAATAGTTTGTGAATCTGATTCACAGGTTTTGATCAATTTTCTTATTGAACAGAAAGTGGTTGATGTTAGTTGGCAGTTGGCTAGAGTGGTGCAACAAATTTTATAGGTAAGTTCTTTGATGGAAATGGTGACATTTGTCCATATCCCAAGAGAATGGAATAGGGTAGTTGATTGTTTGGCAAAATGGGCTTCAGAGCATGCTGAGGGTTGGAGAATTGAGGAGTGGGAATTGGTTCCCCAGGAGATCCGCCTTGATTTAATGAATATTCTTGATGAAGATAAGGCTGAGAATGGCAACAGTTGATGTTGATGGTCTAATGCTTTTGCTTTTACTTGGGACCTCAATCCCTTACTATTTTTGTAATGTTGTTTTCTAATCTTCAATAAAAAATTTACCCCTTTTATTCAAAATATTGGTAAAGCTCTCATCAAAGTGGGAATGATTACAATCTTGTCATTATAAAACATAACTCGTAGTTCAGTGAATGTTAAGGATATGTGTGTTGCATCTAATTATATTATATAAGTATGCAAGGGATTGGAGGAATGGAGAAAAAACAAATCATAACCAAAAATATGGCCAGGGTATCATCATAAGATAACAAATAAGGACATAGGTAAGATGTGATAGTAGTGGTACATATAACAAGGGAAAAGAAAGATGCCTCCAATGTTGTCCCACTAAAGACAAATGATAATGATAATCATCAAACTATATAAGGATAATACACAACAAAAATAAGATGCTAAAGATCTTACATGTAATATTAGGATGACAAGAATTTTATGCAAGGTGTGTGAGCATAAAATAAACATTCAAGCATGAAAATGGAAATATAAGTTATTAGCATGATAGTTTCACAGGAAAACAAATAAGTGTTACATGAGAAGTGTCTAACATGATATAAATTTATAAGCAAAAGATAAGCATAGATTGTAGGTGGTATGAGAGTTCAACATGGTAATGGCTCATAGGAACCTCATAAATCATGTAACATGGGAGCATTGAGTAAGCTAGTAAGAGACATGGGAAAATATAAATGGTAAATATTCAATTTAGTAAAATGTGAAAGTTGGACAAGGCATATAAGAAAGCATGGGAGTTTAATATGGTACATAGAAAAGTATAGGGGAAACATATGAAATGTTGTCTAGTGTGGAGCTTGATCACTCCCCAAGTGGGAGATTGTTAGTTTGTGGTGACTAATCAGGGAAGTATTATACAATCCATATTTCATTAGTGCGGTTTGGGGTTGGGTCAAGCCCTGAGCAAGGATTTGGGGTCAATAGACCTAATACAATCATAGGCAAAAGCCCATGACTATTGAGGGTGTAGCGAGGCTATTTTATTGACTATTTTTCTATGGATCGACATGTAATTATTCTAGCCCTAATTTTGTAAGCAATAAAAATCTTGTAAGGGATTATAGATTGTAATCAGGTTGTAATCAATGGATAATTAAAAAATATAGGACTCAGTGTTTGGTGGATGTGGCCCAGGGATTGGGTGAACCATGTTAAATCTTTGTGTCTTGTGTTCTCTTCTATGTACTTTATTTATTTATTTTATTGGTTATATTTACATGTAATTATTATTTATGTCTCATTAATCCTAATAAGTGGTATCAGAGCCTAGTTTTTTTTAGTTATCGTCTGTAGGAAAGTCTCACAATTGAGTGAGAGTCTCACGATTGAGTGGGAGTGATGGAAGACAAGGGTAAGTTGAAGGTTGAGAAGTTTAATGGGCAAAACTTTCAATTATGAAAAATAAAAATGGAAGACTATCTTTATCAAAAGGATTTACGGTGGCCATTGGAAGTAAAATCCAAGAAATCGATAGTTATGACAAATGAGGACTGGGATATTTTGGATGGAAAGGCACTTGGAAGTATTTGATTATGCTTGACACAATTGGTGGCATTTAATATGACAAAAGCAAAGATGACGAAAGATTTGATGCAAACCCTGTAATGCCCCACCAGGGAATGTTAGTTTGTGGTGATTGATCAAGGAATTATTGTACGTACTTCATAATTTTATCAGGATTTTGGGTCAACATGTAATAATTAATTATAACTCTAAAGCAATGAAAATACTTGTATAAAAGTGCTTAGGGTTAGGTATCTTTTATAATGTGTAATGTGAAATTGCTTCTTTTGATGGTATTGAGGTGTAAGGAATTATAGATTGTGATCAGGTTGTAATAACTAGATTGTAATAATATTGGACTTGTTGTTTGGTGGGCGTAGCCCAGGGTTTGGGTGAACCGCATTAAATCTTGGTGTCTTGTGTTCTATTTTGTGTGATCTATTATTTTTTGATATTATTTATATTTGTATGTAATTGTTATTTCTATCTGGGGTTAATCCTAACAAGTAGTATCAGAGCAAGGTTGTTTTTCAGTTATCCTCTATAGGAAAGTCTCACGGTTGAGTGAGAGAGATGGCAGATGAGGGTAAGCTAAAGGTGGATAAGTTTAATGGGCAGAACTTTTAGTCATGGAAAATGCATATGGAAGACTATCTTTATCAGAAGGACTTATGGAATTCGTTGGCAGGAAAATCCAAGAAACAAGGAACTATGACAAATGAGGACTGAGAGATTTTAGAGAGGAAGGAACTTGGAAGCATTCGACTATGCTTGGCACCATCAGTGATATTTAACATTACAAAATCAAAGATGACAAAAGAGTTGATGCAAACCGTAGCAAAATTGTATGAAAAACCCTCTGCTTCAAATAAGGTATTTCTCATGAAGCGTTTATTTAATATGAAACATGTACAATACTTCCTTGATCAATCACCACAAACTAACAGTCTCTCACTTGGGGACTGATCAGTCTCCACACTAAACAACAATAGGTGGATTTTTTGTGGATCATTTAAATGATTTTAATACTGTTACTAGTCAATTATCTTTTGTGGGTATAAATTTTGATGAAGATATTAGGGCTCTCTTGATTTTGTGATTTTTGCCTAAAAGATGAAATAGCTTGGTAATGGTTGTGAGTAATTCTATTTTGGGATCTAATATCCTAAAATATGATGATGTGATTGATGTTATTTTGAGTGAGGAAACTCGTAGGAAAACCTTAGGTGGATCTACATCAGGAGGTGCTTTGAATGCATAAAGTAGAGGTGGAACCATTGAGAGAGGAAACAATTCTAGAAATTGTGGGAAATCAAGAGGAAAGTCAAAGGGAAAGAGGTCTTAATCGAGAGGACCAAATGACTGCTGGTACTATAGGAAACCAGGGCATAAGAAGAAAGATTGTTGGACTCGAAAGAAAAATGAAGGAGATAAACTAGAAGGGAACAAGGAGGCAAATGTGGTAAGTAACAAATCCAAAGCGGATGCTTTGCTTCTGTCTTTAGAAAGTGTTGATGATTCATGAGTTTTAGATTTTGGTGCTTCATTTCATGCTACACCTCAAAGAAGTTATTTTATTGATTATGTCCAAGGGGATTTTGATCTTGTTTATTTGGGAGATAATGAACCCTGTCAGATTGTTTGAAAGGGAAATGTTAAGATTAAGTTATAGAATGGGAATCATTGGCTACTGCATGAGGTAAGACATGTTCCAAGGCTAAGTAAGAATTTAATTTTAATAGGGTAGCTCAGTGATGAGGGTTGTGTAGTTACTTTTAATGATAAAAATTGGAAGGTTTCAAAAGATTCCCTTGTAGTAGCAAAAGGTGTGAAAGTAGGCACCTTATATCTTTGTACAGGTCATACTGTTCCTTCTACTTTGATTGTTTCAAAGAAAAATGAATGTTCATAAATAGTTGTTGCAATTGAGCAGGGAGAACAAACAAATGTTGTAGATTATGATACGATGCTATGGCACAATAAACTTTGGCACATGAGTGAGAAAAGTATGAAAGTATTTCATTCAAAGAAAGTTGTACCAGGTCTAAAATGTATTAATATGAATTTCTGTGAAAGTTGTGTGTATGGAAAATAAAAGAGAGTGAGCTTTGTGGAGAGTAGAAAAGAAAATAAAAGTGAAAGATTAGAGCTTATGCATACATATGTATGGGGACCAGCTCAGGTATCTTCCCTTGATGGCTCTCATTATTTTGTTACATTTATCAGTGATGCAACTAGAAAAGTATGGATTTATTTCCTTAAATAGAAATCTAATGTATTTCAAACTTTTAAGAAATGAAAATGCTTGGTTGAAAATGAGACTGGTAAGAAATAAAAATGTTTCAGATCTGATAATGGTGGTGAGTACTGTAGTAAAAAATTTGAAGATTATTGCTCCACTAATAGTATTCATAGACATACAATTGTTCAAAGGACTCCACATGAAAATGGAGTGGATAAACGCATGAACTGGACTATAATGGAGTGTGCAAGGAGCATGAGGTCATATGTTGGGTTGCCCTTAAATATATGGGTGGAGGCTATTAATTCTATTGTATATTTGATTAATAAAGGTCCCTCTACTCCTTTGGGTTATGGTATTCTAGAGGAAGCATGGACTGGTAAGAATGTGAGCTATTCTTTTCTCAAAACCTTTAGTTGTGAAGCATTTTCTCATATAGATTCTGAAAATAGAACCAAGCTAGAAGCTAAGTCAAAGAAATGTGTATTTGTTGGATATGACATTGATGAATTTGGTTATAGGCTTTGAAATTGAAAATCGTAAAATTGTAAGAAGTAGGGATGTCATATTCAATGAGAAAATGTTGTACAAAGATCTATTGTAGCAACATTAGAAGAAAGAAGAAGATTATGTAGTGTTGGAAGATACTCCAAAAGATGATGTTCCAACAATTTCTCATGATCTGCAACAACTGGAAAACAAATACCACACACACCAATGAATATTAATTGATCAACAAGGCTAAGTAGACTCTAGAAAGATTTTCTCCCTCTTTGTATTCTATTTTACTTACTGATGCTAGTGAACATGAATGTTATGATGAAGTTGTGCAGGAGGATACTAAGATTCAGTGGGAGTCTGCAATGGTAGATGAAATGGACTCCTTGCTAAAAAATAAGACTTGGGATTTATGCAAGTTGTCTATAGGTAAATGAGCTTTACAGAATAAATGGGCTTACAGGTTGAAAGAAGAGGATGGAGGTAAGAAAATATTTAAAGCCAAGTTAGTTGTAAAGGGATTTACACAAAAAAAGGGCATTGATTTTGATAAGATATTCTCTCATGTTGTAAAAATGACTTCTATTTGCATTGTTTTAAGTATTCTGACTATTGAAGATTTGCATTTGGAGCAGTTTGATGTTAAAACAACCTTCCTTCATGGTGATTTGGATGAAGAGATTTATATGGAACAACCACAAAGATTTGAGGTCAAAGGTAAGGAGAACTTAGTGTGTGGACCGAAGAAAAGTTTACATGGTTTGAAGCAAGCACCTCAACAATGGTATCTAAAGTTTGACAGTTTTATGCATAAACATGTATATAGTAGGTGTCATTTAGATCATTGTGTTTATTTTAAGATGTTGGATGATAACAACTACATTATTTTATGTTTATATGTTGATGATATGCTTGTGGTTGGGTCTAACATGGATCACATTAAGGGGTTGAAATGTCAGTTAACACATGCATTTGCTATGAAGGATTTGGAGGTAGTAAAAATAATTTTTGGTATGAAGATTTGTAGAGATAGGAAGAATAGGAAATTGACATTATCTCAGGCTAATTATATTGCGAAGGTGTTGCAACATTTCTCTACAGAGAATGCTAAAGATGTCAGCACACCTTTACCTGGTCATTTGAAGTTGGCTAAGGAGATGTGTCCAAAAACACAAGAAGAGGAGGATAAGATGCCTAAGGCACCCTATGCTTTAGTTGTAGGAAGCTTGATGTATGCTATGGTATGTACAAGGCCAGATATTGCACATGCAGTGGGAGTTGTTAGCAGGTATATGAGTCATCCAGGAATTGAGCATTGGAATGCAATCAAATGGATTCTCAAATATTTGAGAGGAACATCTACTAAGTGTCTACATTTTGGGACTCTACTATTGATTTACAGGGATATGTTGACTCAGATTTGGCAGGGGATGTTGATACTAGATAGAGTACAACAGGTTATTTATTTACTATTAGTGGGGCATTGTTGAACTAGATTTCTTGATTGCAGAAGGTTGATGCTTTATCCACTACAAAGGCAGAGTATGTTGTTGTTATAGAGGTAGCCAAGGAGATTATATGGATTCATTTCTTCTTGGAAGAATTCAGACACCCTTAGAAGGATAATTAGTTGTTTACAGATAGTCAGAGTGTCATGTATCTTGCAAATAATTCAACTCTATATTCAAAGACAAAACACATACAGTTGTGGTACCATTTCATTCGGTCAGTTTTACATAATGGATAGTTAAAGTTGGACAATATACATACAGATGACAATCTAGTGGATATGTTTACAAAGTTAGTGCCAAAGGAGAAGCTGAACTCCTCTTCAGCTTTAGTCGATCTAGACTGAACTGAATAAAAGAATAATAGAGTCCAGGGTGGTTTGATCCAGTGGGAGCCCCATGGAGTAGCGGCATAGCTACAAGATTAGTCTCAAAGTGGGAGATTGTCATCTAGTGTGGAGCCTAATTAGTCCCCAAGTGGGAGATTGTTAGTTTGTTGTGATTGATCAAGGAAGTATTGTACATACTTCATAATTTCATCAAAATTTTAGGCCGAAATGTAATGATTAATTATAACCCTAAAGTGGCAAAAATACTTATATAAAAGTGCTTAGGGTTAGGTATCTTTTATAATATGTGATGCGAAATTGCTTCCTATGGCGGTATTGAGCTATAAGGGCTTACAAATTATAATCAGGTTGTAATCACTACATCGTAATAATATTGGACTTGTTGTTTGGTGGATGTAGCCCAGGGTTTGGGTGAACCACGTTAAATCTTGGTGTCTTGTGTTCTCTTCTATGCGATCTATTATTTTCTAATATTGTTTATGTTTGCATGTAATTATTATTTCTATGTGAGGTTAATCCCAACAAGGAACCCAAAAGAGATTAACCTATTATGTCACTAAGTTTGTTAAACTCTTTTTTTGAAACATTAAAACAACAAGAGGTAACATAACAGAAGCAATAACTCACATACATGCAGAGCAATACATTAACAATTACATCTCTTAACGGTTCTATGACGATGAATCACATACATAAGTTTTATTAAGATTAAATCTTATACATAACAAAATCCACATCATAGGATAACCATAAGTACGAAATCAAATGAAATAATATACAAGTACATAAGATGTCACATGACATAATCCAACATGCATAATCATCCTCTGTACAAGTCATAGGGTATGAAATGCTAAAAGAATATACATCAAGATAAGGTACAATATCTCATAAGATCTCAAATAATCAAAGTATAGTAAATCAAAATATGATCATAGGACAAGATTACAAGATCAGAAGGATGGAACAACTGCACATATACATCCAACAACAACATCTAACTATCGAATCTCAATGGTATAAGAAACACTACCACCTGACCTCATGGAACCTAAATGACCCACTCCCACTATGCCGAGGAGATAATCTCAAGTCTCAAACGGATAACAATCTACAAGTCAAACAAGAATCTAGGTCAAGGAATCTTGATAGCAATCTATCTCAAAGGTACCAAGTACACAAATAACATCTAATCCTAGAGGCAACAAAGACATGTAGGAAACCTACTATGTAAGTGAGCAAGTGTCATCACATGAGCCAACTCTAAGGTTACCCTGACAACCTCTCTAAACTCCAACCCCCAAGTGACTATATTTGGCATCAATATCCTTTCTTACAAACAAAGCATACTAATGAGACAAGGTTGAAACCAAGCATCCTCTCTACTCCCATCCTATCCTATACTAGCACTCGAGGCATGGGCGAGGTAAAACATTGATTCTTATTAATTCATTTAAACCCATTTAATGAAATGTTATCACTTAATAATACAACTCATAATGGGTTACCTAAGTAGCCTCTTTAGGGATTTGGGCTCCATTGCAAGCCACTTCCGATAACTTACCCTAAGCTCATTAAAGTAAAATTCATAAAATCACAATATTCACCTCAATCCTATACAAGCAACTGGAAAGCAGCAAAAGATAACTGATTAAAACCTCCTAGGTTACACCAAGAAAATCATTCTATTCACCTTAGTCCTATACAAGCAATTGGAAAGCACAAAAAGATATTTGATCAAAAACCCCATCACAAAAATACGTGAATGCACCATAATGGTTGGGAATACAAAATCATGACCAAATAATATACATTACATCATCATAGATCAAACACCTCCCATGCCTTTGGAATACATACCTAAATTGGTCAAAACTAGGTTTAACCCAAACCCCACCACAAAATAAATCATACAATTTATCAAGTAGTTAAGCAAGTATAATTACATGGTTCATTTGGTTTGTCAATAATATCATAAAAATTTGATTCACAATATGGGTTCAAGTTTTCATTTTCAAAATGTCACATTCGCTAAGGTTTATTGGGTACACAAGTATTTTGAATGACTCACAATTTATTAAATTTCTCCTTAGTACTTAAAACCATTTTCATATAAAATGAAATACTTCTAAAACAATAATTAGAATTTCATTAAAATTCCCTCAATTAAAATCGAATTACAATTACCAATTTTTTTAAATATATATTAAATAATAACTATATAACAAAATCTTTTAATAAAATATTATTAAAATCTAATAATAATTATTAACTTATTAATAATAATTATTACATTATTAATAACAATAATTATTACATCTAATAATATAATTATAATAATTATAATAATTTAAAATTTAAATATATAAAAATGAGTTTGATTTCTACAAACCCCAAATTATGGGGTGGCCACCACGCGACCCAAGGCCAACGCACAACCTAGCTGCTTTGGTAGCCTCGACTATCATGGCAGTCAAGGATTGCACGACAGCCCTAACTACCATTGCAACCACCTAATTTTTTATGTTTTTTTATGATTTTTAAAATAAAATTACTTATTAATAAAAAAATGACTCCCAATAACAAAACTAATATTATTACCACAGTAATAACTTTATAACTATGGTAATTATATATTTATCTATTTATAATTGCAAACAATCAAATTCATTAAATTAAATTCTGGTTTTCATTTTCAAACCCTATCTTGATCGTAGTTTTCTAAAAATCCAATTTCCCAATAAGAGTTTTAAATCTGATTTCTCTAACAGAGGTTTCAATGACAAGGAAAAATAATAATTTCCAAACAAGGTTTCATTCCAAAACCATTTCTGAAACAAGATCCATAAACAACACGAAGAAGACAAAGGAAAAATTCAAAGTAATTTACTGTGATAATCTCAACAAAGTTCCTACCTCTATCTAATGCTAACTAGATGAATGCTCGGAGATTGCAAGAATTTCCATCTCTCCAATCCCTTTCTGAAAATTTTCTCCTCCAAACCTGTCAGTGGAGAAATGAGCTATAATTTCTTAATAAAGAATTTTCAAACTAGGGTTTCAGTTTTATGAACACACAAAAGCCTTTTCTTTATTCTTTTAATTTATTTAATTCTTTGTGCATACTTTTTGCAATTTAATTAGAATAAAGTTTATTTTTAAAAAATTCTCACTTTGATTTTATTAAATAATAAGAAGTATTTAGAAAGTATATTTATTAATTTAACTAATAATAATATTTAGAGTTCATTATTAAAATGAAACTCCTAAATTGATTATTATTGAATTAAATAAATATAATTACTCCAAAATTGAACTTTTAATTAAATCTTTAAATTTATTTCCTCTATATAATTATTTTTGAAATTAATTAAATATAATTAAAATTATTATTTTTCGTTATAATTTTTTTGTTAAATTAAATCATTTAATAATATATATATTTGATTTAATTTTAACTAAAAATCACAACAAACCCACAAACTAAATAAGAAAACTCATCTAAAAGGGAAAGCACAAAATCAAACTGAAAGGTCAAAATCTTGAATTCATGTCACTTGACAAATTCAAAAGATACATAACTCAGATACTTGTCCTAGATTCTAGAACAACTGACTTAGGGTTAGGATTTGGAATCAAGAACTGTCTCCTCTCTTTACCATTGAGATACTGCGATAAGGCACGCTTATCTGGTATTTCAGAGAAGTTGATGCTCAATACCTACAATTTGCATAAAGTTGAAAATTTGCATATGCATATATATCTAAACTAAATAGGTAATGGCAAGGAGTGGTACATCGTGTAGATCTTGACTAGTAGGTGACTACAATTCCTTCTCTCAACTACATCAAAAATGTCAAACATAAAGTAAAACATACATGTACACCATACACATGTGAGTATGGGTAAGTAACCATAAAAACCATAAATAAATCATTCATCTAACTATCATCATGAAATAATAGAAATCACTATATATGAATATACAAAGCATCATCATCGAAAGAATAAACATGAACGCATGAAATAATCAAGTATCAAGTAGCTCATCAATAAATAACTCAATATGAAATAACACCTAATCAAATCAAGTAACCAAGTACCACTAAATCAACTATAAAAGTTGGCCTAAAAGAATTCAGCAATAAAACATGAAAAGTGAAAAATAGGGGTAGGCACTACAAACCCTAACAAAGTTGTATGAAAAACCCTTTGCTTCAAACAAGGTATTTCTCATGAAGCATTTATTTAATATGAAGATGACAAGGTGGATCTATTGTAGATCATTTAAATGAGTCTAATATGATTACAAGTCAATTATCTTTTGTAAATGTTAATGATGATGAAGAAATAGGGCTCTATTGATTATTTTTCTTTGCCTAAAATTTTGAATGGCTTGGTAACAACTATGAGTAATTATGTTTTTGGAACTAATACCCTAAAATTTGATGATGTGATTGGTGTTATTATGAGTGAGAAAACTTGTAGGAAAAGCTCCAGTGGATCTACATTAGGAAGTAGTTTGAATGTACAAAGCAGAAACATAATGAATGAGTGAGAAAACAATTCCAATAATCGTGAGAAATCAAGAGGAAAATCAAAGGGGAAGAGGTCTCAATCAAGAGGACCAAGCAATTACTGGTATTGTGGGAAACTAGGGTATAAGCAAAAAGATTGTTGGACTTGAAAGAACAATGAAGCAGATAGACAAGAAGTGAACAAGGAGGCAAATGTGGTAAGTGATAAATCTAAAGAGGATGCTTTGCTTCTTTTTTTAGAAAGTATTAATGATTAATGGGTTTTAGATTTAGGGGCTTCCTTTCATATTACTCCCATAGAGTTTATTTTCTTGATTATGTTCACGGGGATTTTGGGCTTGTTTATTTCGAGGATAATGAACCCTGTCAGATTGTTGGAGCAAATTTATGATTAATTTGTAGAATAAGAATCATTGGCTACTACAAGAGGTAAGACATGTTCCCAGGCTAAATAGGAATTTAATTTTAGTGAGGCAATTGGGTGATGAGGGTTGCATAGTTACTTTTAAAGATAAAATTTGGAAGGTTTCAAAAGGTATCCTTGTAGTAGCAAAAGATGTGAAAGTAAGCACCTTATATCTTTTTATAGGTCATATTGTTCCTTCTACTTTAATTATTTTAGAGAAAAATGAATGTTTAGGAATAGTTGTTGTAGTTGAGAAAGGAGAACAAATAAATGTTGTTGATTCTTATACAACACCATGGCACAACGGACTTCGGAACATGAGTGAAAAATGTCTGAAATTACTTCATTAAAAGAAAGTTTTACTAGGTCTAAAATGTGTCAATATGGATTTCTATGAAAGTTGTGTATATGGAAAATAAAACAGAGTTAGTTTTGTGAAGAGTGGGAAGGATAATAAAAATGGAGAATTGGAGCTTGTGTATACACATGTATGGGGACTAGCTTAGGTATCTTCCCTTAGTGGCTGTCATTATTATTTTACATTTATTGATGATGCAACTAGAAAATTATGGATTTATTTACTTAGAAATCTAATGTATTTCAAACTTTTAAGAAATGAAAATACTTGGTTGAATATGAGACTGCTACAAGGATAACTTTAAGAAACCCCCCTTTGGAAAAAAAGTATTAAATCTTGGCAAATTTGACATTATTTTTGGCGAAAAAAATTAATATCTATTGGTGATTTGTTTTTCAATTTAGGAAAAAAATTAATTTCATTGTTGATTTTTTTCATCGTATGAAAATTTTGTAAAACCCTAGGAAATCTCTAATTATTGAAGAAACTCATGACCAAAAGTACAAATACCTAGAAACCTTATTTTTATATCATCTAAAACATAGTAACTCATTTTAATAACCATTAGATGATCGTAAATCAATAGTATAAATCCTATTTTAGGCAAAAATGTCAAAGGACAACAAGTTCTAGAAAAAGTCTCTAGAATAATGACACTTATCCACACTCAAATCTAGTTCAGGTCAAAGATTAAAATGATAAAAACTTACTTGGAAAGTCTTTGGAATAGAGACACATCTCAAGTATATGTACTTAACATATAACCTGGCCTAAATTTTTACCACATATTGGCGAATATGACCATTGAATAAGACAAGCCTCAGAAATTGTGGGCAAAAATATTTAATTTACTATGTGGAACGATTAAATTCCATTGGCAAAATCATCACCAAAATAAAAATAATTGCGTATCATTAGTGGAAATTGATTGGGCGAAAATATTTAATTTATCATGTGGAAAGATTAAATTCCATTGGCAAAATCATCACCAAAATAAAAATAATTGTGTATCATTAGTGGAAATTGATCTAAGCATGGGACCCAATTTTCATGAAGTGTGGGCGACATGGACACCCCAAAAGTGCAATTTTTTTTGCCAAATTCAAGGTCCCCAATGAGTTAAATTCGTCATTTGGCAAATATTCACCACTAAAGTTGTTCCTGGACTAGTAAAACATTAAAATGTCTTAGATCTAATAATAGTGTGATGAATATTGCAATAATGAATTTAAATATTATTGTTCCACTAAGGGTATTCATAGGTAGAAAACTATTCCAAGGACTCCACAAGAAAATGGAGTGGTTGAACACATGAATGTGACAATAATGGAGCGCACAAAGAGTATGAGGTTGCATTTTGGGATACCCTTAAACATGTGGGTGAAGGTTGTCAATACTATTGTATATTTGATTAATAGATGTCCCTCTAGTCCTTTGGGTTGTCGTATTCTAGAGGAAGCATGGACTAGTAAGAAGGTGAGTTATTATTTTCTCAAAGTTGTGAAGCATTTGCATGTATAGATTCTGAAAAATAGAACCAAGCTAGAAGCTAAATCTAAGAAATGTATATTTTTTGGATATGGATTTGATGAATTTGGTTATAGGATTTGGGATTTTGAAAAATAGAACCAAGCTAGAAGCTAAATCTAAGAAATATATTTTTTTTATATGGATTTGATGAATTTGGTTATAGGATTTGGGATTTTGAAAATCATAAAATTGTAAGAAGTAGGGATGTCATATTCAATGAGAAAGTGTTGTACAAAGATTTGTTGTAGTAGCATGAGAATAAAGAAAATGGTTATGTAGTGTTGGATGATACTCAAAAATATGATATTCTAGTAGTCCCTCATGCTCTACAACAATCGTAACAACAAATAACACAAACTCAAGTGAATGTTAGATGGTGAACAAGGCTAAGTAGACCTCCACAAATATTTTCTCCCTCTTAGTATTCTATTTATTAACAGATGTTGATAAACCTAAATGTTATGATGAAGTTGTGCAAGTGGATAAAAAGATTCAGTGGGAGGCTTCAATGACATAAGAAATAGGCTCCTTGCGAAAAAATTAGACTTGGGATTTATGTAAGTTACCTGCAGGTAAAAGGGCTTTACAAAATAAATGGTTTTATAGGTTGAAAGAAGAGGATGGAGGTAAGAAAAGATTTAAAGCCAGTTTAGTTGTAAAAGGATTTGCATAGAAAAGGGACATTGATTTTGATGAGATATCTTCTCCTATTGTTAAAATGACTTCTATTTGCACTAATTTAAGTGTTGTGGCCATTGAAGATTTTCATTTGGAGTAGCTCGATGTTAAAACAATTTTTCTTCATGGTGATTTGGATGAAGAAATATATACAGAACAACCACAAGGATTTGAGGTTAAGGTAAGGAGAATTTAGTGTGTAGATTGAAGAAAAGTTTATATAGCTTGAAGTAAGCACTTCAGCAATGGTATCTTAAATTTGATAGTTTTATGAATAAGCATTGGTTATACTTGGTATCATTAAGATCATTGTGTTTATTTTAAGAGGTTGAATGATGAAAACTACATTATTTTATGTTTATATGTTGATGATATGCTTGTAGCTGGGTCTAACATGGATCACATTAAGGGGTTAAAACAATAGTTAGCTGATTCATTCGCTATGAAGGATTTGGGGGATGCAAAACAAACCCTTGGTATGAAAGTTTATAGAGATGGGAAGAACAAAAAATTGACATTATCTCAGGCTAATTATATTGAGAAGGTGTTGCGATGTTTCTCTATGGAGAATGCCAAAGTTTTCAGCATGCATTTTCTTGGTCATTTAAAATTGACTAAGGAGATGTGTCTAAAGACATATGAATATGAGGATAAGATGTCCAAGCTACCTTATGCTTTAGTTGTAGGGACCTTAATGTATGTCATGGTATGTACTGGGACATATATTGCATATGTAGTGGGAGTTGTTAACAAGTATATGAGTCATCCTTGAATTGAGCATTAAAATTCAATCAAATGGACTTTCAAATATTTGAAAGGAATATCCAGTAAATGTCTACATTTAGGAGGCTCTACTACTAATTTATAGGGCTATGTTGACTCAAATTTGGACTCGGATTTGGCAGGGGATCTTGATACCAGGAAAAGTACTATATATTATGTATTTGTTCTTGGTGGGACAACAGTGAGTTGGGTTTCCTAGTTACATAAGTTGGATGTTTTATCCACTACAAAAGGTAGAGTATGTTATTGCTATAGAGGCATCCAAGGAGATGATATGGCTTCAATTCTTCATGGAAGAATTTGGATGGATATCCATAGAGGGATAAAATATTTGTATACAGATAGTTAGAGTGTCATCCATCTTGCCAAAAATTATGCTTTGTATTCAAAGACAAAATAGATACAATTGTGGTACCATTTCATTTGGCCAATTTTGGATAATTTATAGTTAAAGTTGGACAAGATACATATAGATGATAATCCAACAGATATGTTTACAAAGGTAGTGACAAGGGAGAATTTTAAATCCTGTTTAACATTGGTTGGTCATCTAGACTCACTAGAATAAAGGAATAGTTGATTTTAGGGTGATTTGATCTAGTGAGAGCCTCATGGAGTAGCGGTATTGCTATAGAATCAGTCTCCATGTGGTAAATTGTTGTCTAGTGTGGAGCCTGATCAATCCCCAAGTGGGAGATTGTGAGTTTGTGGTGAATGATAAGAGAAGTACTTAACACTCTCTGTAATTCCTAGGCTCGGGGTTGGGTCAGGCCTTGAGAAGAGGTTTGGGGGTGACAACCCCCAATACAGTCATGGGTGATAGTCCACAACTATCAAGTGTTCAGGGGCATAGTCCTTGAGAAATTTTTTTGGGGGCTATTTTATCTGCTATTTTTCCACTGGTCAACATGTTGTAATTCTTCTAGCCCTAATTTTGTAAGTGACAAAAATCTTATATAGAATGGCTTAGGGTTAGAGATTTTAAAGTGTGATGTGATAATAGCTTCTTGTGGCAATACTAAGTTGTAAGGGATTATAGATTGTAATCGGGTTGTAATCAATGGATAATAGAAATATTAGATTCATTGTTTGGTGGACGTAGCCCAAGGATTGGGTGAACCACGTTATTTATCTTTTTGTCTTGTGTTCTCTTTTGTCTACTTTATTATTTTCTGATATTGGTTATATTTGCATGTAATTGTTATTTTTGCCTCATTGATCCTAACATGAAACTAGGATTTAAATGAGCAATAATAAAAGTGTTGGGTGAATATTTTTTAATCAACTAATCAATTGATTACAAAATAGTTATATCAGCCAAAGTGTTATGATATTAAGTCCTTCATCTCATTACTACTAAAATATGTTAATACTTAGCAAGGCTAACTACATTAGACTATAAATAGAGTGTTATTCTCATCATATTCTCTCTCTCTTTAGAATAAATATTATTTCTATTCACAAATTTCAAATATAATCATTTGATAATATAACCAATCACTAAGTACCAATTGGAGGAAAAACTCTAATATACGAATTAGTTGAATGAAAGAATAACTACATATTAAATAACAAAGAAACCTACAAAAGAAAGAAATAAATTATGTTACTTCTTATGAAAATTTAGGCTCAAAGTTTTCAACATACACTACAACTCAAAATGTAGAAGATAATAGTATCCCAAAGAATCCAAGTCACTTATAGTTTATAGATTCAACACAATTTCTAAATTCAATAATGTAGCTCAAAAAACTACAATATATGATTCAAATCTTCTTAGACAAATAACAACTCTAAAATATCCTTAAGATGAACAAGGAGAACTTCCTAGCATGGAAAAGATTGATGAGATTACACTTATCTAGCATTGGATATTCCACAACATACTACTTGGGCAATGAATACATTGAGGTTCCTAGACCTACGATAGTTGGACAAATGAAAGAGAAGCAAGAGCACAACCAAATGATGATTGAACTTGCAACAACCCTGAGTTATGCAAAATTTGATGATGTGAAGGAATGAACTACTACAAAGAAAATGTGGGACAAGTTAGAAAAAATCTACGGAGGAGACAAAAATGAATTGAGAGCTTAAGAAAAAATCTTGAGAGGAAATTTTGATGACATGAGAATGAAAGAAAGTGATACTATTACATAGTATTGTCTCCAAATCAAAGAAGTGGTGAATGCTATTAGAGGATTTGGAGGAGACATATCTAAGAAGACCGTGATAAGTGAAGTATTGAGGACTTTAATTTCTATCTATGGAACTAGAGTATCTGCAATTCAAGAACTAAGATGTAAACCTGGTAATGATATGTTCTTGGATAGTCTAATTTATAGACTTAATGCATTTAAATTATCAAAATTTGATAAGTATTCCCTTGCTACTATTGAATCTTCATTCAAAGAGAAACTAACCATTGATGGATCTAAGAAAAAGAAGAAGGGCAAGTGAACCGCCTCACAATAGGTGTTCCATAGTCATGCGTTAGGCCTGGCTTAGGAATAATCTATTCAAGCTAAGGAATACTTTTCCCCTACCATGAGGTGCATTTAGATTGTCAACCCAAGGACGTATACTTGAAATGGTCGGCACAGTATGTGCACTAGGTACCTTGATGAGTCATTGCGCTTACGCTGCAGGAAAGTAAAAATGCAAAGTAAGGAAACTACACTACTGCTGTGGAAAGGAAACTACTGAATCTATGAATGTTGAAAATACAATGACAAGATAACAGATATTCCATCTTGACTCATCCACTAGACTGTTCTCTCAGATGCTGCAGGAACGTTCATGAAGTGTGATGCTACAGGAAGGAATTAATTAGCTATGTCTTACTTAAAATACTACTAATGCTAGTAAAATGAATCTATTCTATCCTAATCTAATCCACCTTCCAAGTGGGCCCCCTTGGTTGGCTTCTCTAATCTACCAACGCAGGATAGAAGCTAAGGAGAACTAATTCATTTCATTAATCAGTCATTACATGATTCAGAATTGTAAAACACAACTGCAACAAACTACGAATCAATGTTCTCTCTTACTCGATAAAACTTATCTAAAACCAAAAACTAAAAAAATCTACACACAGGAGTCGATCCCGACATATATAGGGAATCTACTCTTTATTACATAACAGAAAAGTAACTATCCTAAGTTAAGTCCGCAGGAGAGAATATAGGAGAACAACTGAAAGCAGAAAGGAAAGATAACGGAATTGAGGAAGGAGCAATGAAATCTCGGCATCCGCTTGTTACAACGTAAATGTAGAGAAGGTAATGGCTCATAAAAACTCCTCCTTATTCGATGCCATGTTTCCTGGAGTGGTTATATCTTCCTTTCCGTGGTTGTTCCTTGATGCTCATTTCTCCTTGAATGCTGTCGGCAACCAACTTCTGGATTCTTTCGCTCATCCTTTAATCCTTATCATCAGGTTAGTTATGATATAAGACATATTTGCAAATAAACATTCATCAAACTAAATTCAAGCATAAGAATGCACATTTGGATATTTATATGAAATACTGCATATTAGATATAATTTAGGCAAAAGATGACATAGTTTTTCTACCCCATAAATCATCAAAGGTTTATCAAACATAGGCTTATAAGTGTTAAAACAAGGATAAATCGAGTATCACAAAGTATCTTAAACATAACAAAATAAAGGCATTTTCTAGACTCATCATCTACCCCCTGCTAAACTAATGCTTGTCCTCAAGCATTACACTTCTTTGTCAAAGATCTGAGCTCCCCAACTTCTATCTTTCCCTTTCTGCTGCTATTGAAGGTGTAATAAAATCCTCTGGTTCTTTCCCATACTTCTCGCCTGTGGTCTTCCTGCAACTTATCAAGTTTGTCAACATCAATATCATACAGGGGCCATAAAAGCATTGGAGGTTGCATGGTTAAAGGACACCATAGCTCTGGCCTTAGTTGCTTTCCCAATTCTAAATATTTTGGAACTCTATATAGTGCTGCTTCCAAATTAATAGGACTGTGCGGCTCTAATTTTTTGAGAGAATTAGGTAACCGTGCCCATCTACCTCTCACTCCGGCCATAGCTCTCTAGAACGCAAAGTAGGACAAGTTTTCATATTCGGCATACACTTTGGCTCTAGCAGAAAATACCTTCTTTCTAACTTCTGGATTACTCTTCCCATAGGTTAATGTAAACCAGTCTTGAAGCATTTCTTCTGGTTGTTTACTTTCTGCCCTCAAGGGTAAAGGTTTTGTTCTCTCCTCATCTTTGTAATTAACCAGTTGTCTGTCATAATTCACCTCATTATACATCCATGAAATTAAAGCTTTCAAATGCACATCTCCTATATAGAGCAAAGGATTCCACTCAGTTTTTGCAGGAATGACAAAATTATGAATATACAACTCACACAATAGATTTTGTTGCCATGGTGGTAAGGTTTGATACAGCCCATAAAACTCTTGTGAGGTTTTGAATTATGCATTTGCATTTCTGAGGGTTAACATCAACTGAAACAAAAGATATTGTTCTTCCAAACAAAAAGCATATACTCGAGGAGGTGGTCTGCAAGCAAGAGCTTGATCAGCAAATTTAAGTGCATGTTCCATGCGTTGTTTCTGTCTTTCTAGCTACTCTTTCAATTCTTCAATCTCCTCATTTTGTGATGTTATGATCTTGCTCATTCTTTTCTTCTCCTCTTTCTATAGTGCTTCAACAAATAAATGCTATCCATATAATTGGAAAAGGAGTTTTTGCAAGGTGACGACACTGTTATCCTCTTCATAATCCTTTTTCTTTTTCTGTTCCCGCCATAGATGTTCTGCCAAACTATTGATCCATGTTGACTGATATGGGACTAAGGCAGTATTCGAATCATGACATTTAGGAACTACTTCATTCTCATGGCTTGAAACACCTGGTAAATCCATCAAGGTTTCGTTGATTTCTTGCTCACATGCTGCAGGAGGATTACCAGAAGCTTTTGTCATCTCAGTGTGAAGGGGAGAATGGTTAGAAATTATCTGCACAGGAGACTCTGGAGCAGGTGCTTTAGACAATATAGGATTTTTAAAAATCTGCCCTCTCATTCTAGGGCTTCTCCGCAAAGCAATCTCTTCTTGTACTACTGTCTTTTGCCTACTTTTCTGTTTCGGTATCACTGCTGCAGGATTAGTTGCTACAGGAACCTTCTTTGTTTTCTTCTGTTGCTTAACTGCAGGACTAGGTTTTTGTTGAGCAACGGTTTCTTCTAGTGACTTCCATTTCCTTTTAGCTTGACTAGTAGTGGGTTTGGGGATGTCCTGTTCAGGTGGAGGCACATTCTCTTGAGTGGAAGCAAATTCTAGTTCAATCCCTTGTGCGTTTTCTATTTCAGCTCCCTCAATATTTTGTTCTGCAGGCTTACTACTGGGAACTACGTTTTCCTCACCCTGTTGTTCACTAGGGTCAACTTGGGGTTGTAGGGTTTTAAATTTCACAAAGTCATCCCATGTCACAAGGGATACATCCCTAAGAGACCTTTCTATTAACAACTTAATCAAGGCATGGTGAGTGACAGAATTATCTTTCCCTTTTTGAGTCTCTTCCGCACTAATACAGAGCATATTATACAAAAAATTTGGAAGATTCACGACAATATTGTACCTTATACAACTAAGCAACTTAAAATGGTGTGCATGTAAGTGAGAAAATCTGCCTTCACAAGTAAAATACCTGATGACATGCATTGCTAGGTCAGGGTATGGAGGCGGCAAAGACAATCTCTTGCACCCTTGCTTTGTAACATCCAATGGAGGGTCATGTGGGGTAGTGAACTAGGCCCTTGCTGACCTAGCGTCATGCGAGCTCGGATAATGCTCTCCAACAGGAGGTAACCCTATTACTTCTACAATTCATTCTTCTGTTGCAATTACCGTCAAACCCCACACAGAAGCTTCAGCTTCATCAAATGTCCTGGTGAATTCTACAGCTGCTTCTTCATCATATGTTGTTAAATTCAAACAATAACCTAACCACCCGCATGCATTGAATCTTCTTACTGCTTCTACGTCAGAGAGCAACAAAATGTGCTCAACCGGCTCTTTTCTCTGTAAATCTCCTCCCATTTCTTGACACTTCTTCTGCTACTCCATTTCTCTCTCCTTTTTTGAATGCAAACTTCAAAACTCTGTGTTATTTCTCAGACGCTTCACCACTTTTTTTTGGGAACATTAATTGCCATAACCAATTCTTATGTGCCATAATTAAACTTTAGGTAAAAGTAAATCATGAATTTGTGTGAAAATCGTCCAAAAACATGGTTCAAATGCCAAAATTTTAAAAATAGCTCATATCATGGCTTAGCATGAAAAATTCGGCACGAACAAGAAAAATTCATTCAAAAAGTAGGAGTACAACACTTGACATGGCATACTTATGGCAAAAAGTTCTCATTAATTAAAGAGTAATGCCAAGATTTTAGAAAATCATCACAGTTAATCAGGCATATCATTGGATAGTACGACACTCCCCTACCCCCTGCTAAATTTACGACAAGTGTCCTCACTTGTCAGACTAGAATGGGTGAGGGACTGGAATACGCCGCAATTATAGAGACTATGCAGTATTAAATATAATTAACAAAATTTGCAAACTTATAAATGAATAATAGTTTGAAAACGTTTATACCTGCCAAGTGGATTGTCACATGCTCCAAAAAAAAAGGTGATGAAAATAATGTAAACGGCATCATCCATCAGCATGTGCAGATTTGATTGAAAACTCAAAAACTTAAGTATGTAGAAAGTGAGTGGATGGAAGATTAAGAAATGGAGTGGGGTGGGTGGATGAAAGATTAAGATATGAATGGAAAGAAATATCATGAAAATAAAATGGACTTTATGCGAACATAAATTTATTATTATGGACATGCAAATTAGAATTAATGTTGAAGAGGAGTAGGCGAAAGGTTTTCACCTTCTGCTGCAGGAAGAGATACTTGAGTTGTTGTTAGATCTGGTTGTTCGAACTATTGCATGAATTTGGCTTTTGTTTGAGGCTATTTGTAAAGCTTAAGTCGATGACCGTTGATCAACATTTTGAAAGGCACATCATCAATTGTGGTTAGTTGAACTGTTTCCTTGTCAAAGACATGGATGATTTGATATGGTCCTAACCATCATGTCTACAGCTTTCCTGGCATATCCTTAAAGCAGGAATCATACAATAATGCCCAGTCACCAGCTTTGAACTGTTTGTTGAGGATATGAGAATCATGCCAGTGTTTTCTCTATTTTTGCACCAATTCAGTGTGTTCTAAAGCGGTCTTGCGCATTTCATCCAAAGAATTAAGATGCAGGAGGCATTCTCTTTGTGCTGCAGGAAGATTAATAGCTAAGGTCAAGGTTGTTCTTAAATTCTTGTGTTCAAATTCAATTGGAAGCATTGCCACTTTTTCATACAAAAGCTCAAATGGTGTGAATCCGGTAGTGGTTTTCCAAGTTGTTCTATAAGCCCAAACAGCTTCTTGTAACCGGCTGGTCCAATCCCGACGATGCAAATGGATTGTTTTAGTTAGAATATTTTTCAGCTCATAGTTGGTAACTTTTGCTTGTCCATTGGCTTGTGGATGATAAGGACTGGATCTGCGATGTCTGATGTTATACTGTTTCATCAATTCTGAAATCAAGTTGGAAGTAAACTGTGTGCCTTAATCAGTAACCAATTCTTTAGGAACTCCATAGCATGTAAAAATCTCTTCATACAGGAATTCGACAACTTTTTCATCATGGGCATGCTTCATAGCCTTAACCTCAACCCATTTGGTTAGGTAGTCAGTACAAACCAGAATATAAGACTTCCCATTGAATGGAGGATCAATAGGACCGATAAAGTCCATTCCCCATTTGTCAAATGGTGTTAACACCACTTGAGGATTCAGAGGCATTTCATCTATTTTGGTTGGGTGACCCATTCTTTGGCATTGGTCACACTTCCTTGTATAATTGATTGCATCTTTATGAAGGGTAAGCCGATAGTAACCAGTGGCTAAGATTTTGAAAGCTGTTCTTTTGGCTGCAAAATGTCCTCTGCAGGGCTCATTATGACATGCGTGCAAAATATCATATGTCTCATCTTCTCTTACACATCTGCGCATAACTTGATCAGGTCCAGTATAGAACAGAAAATTGTCTATCCATGAGAAATGGAAGATTTTCTGTATGAGCAGCTTTCTCTCCTTATAAGAAAAATGCACTGGTGTCTTATTAGCTGCAATGTAGTTAGCAATATCTGCATACCATGGAACTTTAACAGCAATATGAAACAAATGTTCATCTAGAAATGCATCATCTACCAGAGTAGTGTCAGTATCATGATGATTGATTCTTGACAAATAATCAGCTACGACATTTTTTTTCTAGGCTTATCCACTATGGTTATGTCAAATTCTTGTAACAATAGTAACCATCTTGCTAACCTACCAGTTATAGCAGGTTTGTTCATGAGATATTTGATTGTTGCATGATCAGTATGAACATAGATAAGATAACCTTTGATGTAATGCCAAAATTTATTTAGAGCATAGACTACTGCTAACAATTCTTTTTCATTCACTGTGTAATTCAGTTCTGGACCATGAAGACTCTTACTAATATAATAAATGACATTCTCAAGATTTAAGTGTTTCTATGCTAAAACTGCACCTATGGCATAATCAGAAGCATCTGTATATATGTGAAAAGGTAGGTTCCAATCGGGGCCTTGTAAAATTGGGGTTGTGGTCAAAAGTTGCTTAAGCTGCAGGAAAGCTTTATCACACTTAGGTGTTCAATTGAATTCAGCTTCTTTTGTGAGCAACTTGTACAAGGGATTGGCTATTTTATTGAAGTCTTTTATAAAATGCCTGTAATATCCAGCATGTCTTAGAAAAGATCTGATATCTTTTAATTTAGTGGGTATGGGTAATGTTTGAATTACCTTAATTTTAGATGGGTCTACTTGTATACCTGCAGTAGATATGAAATGACCGAGTACCACACCCTCTTGCATGAGCATGAAACACTTTTCACTATTTAGTGCCAAATTATGTTCTTGACATCTTACCAAAACTTTTTCAAGATTTATCATTGCTTCTTCAAAAATAACTCCAAATGTTGTAAAGTCATCCATATAGATTTCCATACAATCATGTGATATATCAGAAAAAATACTAATTACATCCCATTGAAACGTTGCAAGAGCATTACAAAGACCAAATGGTAAAACAAAGTATGAAAAAGTACACCATGGACAGGTAAATGTAGTTTTGTCTTGGTCTTCAGAAGCAATACTGATTTGATTATAGCCACTGTATCCATCTAAAAAGGAGAAGTACTTCTTTCTAGCTAGTGTATCCAAAACTTGATCTATGAAGGGTAAAGGAAAATGATCCTTTTTAGTAGCCTTATTCAACTCCCTGTAATCTACACAAATTCTCCATTTTTCTCTTTTTTTAGGTACTATAACCAGCGGTGATACCCATTTACTATCAGATATAGGATAGATAAAGCTAGCATCAAGTAGTTTCTGCAATTCTATTTGACTATTTCTCTGGGGCTTGGATTTATCCTCCTCTGAGGTTGACGAAGTGGTAGACAACCTTCATTAATGTATATCCTATGGGTACATAGTGTAGGGCTTAATCCTTTCATATCACCATAATCCCAAGCAAAAGTCTTCTCATGCTTCTGAAGCAATTCTTTTAATTGTTCCATCTGTACAGATGTCAATTTGGGGTTAACATGCATTTTATGGCCTTTACTCAGTTCAACAGGAATAGTGGATTCTACCATAGCAATTTCAGAGATTAGGCTTCCTTCTAATTCACAGGGAAGTAGTGAACAAAGATTTTCAGGTTCCTTAAGTAAAGTACAACTTGTATCACATTCCTCATATGTAATCAATTCTAATACAGAGCTTTCAGACACATCTTTTCCTACCACACAAGTGTTGGTAAGGATGCGCTGGATTACTGAATCTTCTTCTTGCAACTTTAGAAAAGATTGCTTATGTAACATCATAAGTTGTACTATGGAATTTATCTCTTCTCCTTCATCTCCTAAATCTGGCCAGAAAGATGTACTCAAATCTAGTAATGGTTGTGCAGGAGGATATAGATCAAATTGCTTGGTTGCTTGGCCATTTGATATGGTCATATTCCTTGATCTACAATTTATGTTTGCATCAGTTGTGGCCAACCATGGTCTACCTAGAATGACAGGATTGCCAGATAGGTTTACTTTAGGGGACAAAATCATGAAGTCTGTAGGATATTCTAGGGAATCTAAGGTCACAATAATATTTTCTATCATTCCATCAGGAATGACAGTGGAACGATTTGCAAGCTACAGAATAGTTGGTGTGGGCCTTAATCCTTCTATTTGTAAATTCTTCATGGTTTCTTTAGTCATCACATTTATAGCAACTCCCAAATCTATTAAGGCATTTTTAACAAATTGACCATTTATGCTGACACTTATTACTGGACTCCCTGGATCAGAATATTTTGGTGAAATCACTCTTCCTAACATGATATCAGCTAAATGTCCAACAACATGAACTGTGGTAGGATCCTTCTTCTTCTTTCTAGGTTTCTTTAGACAAGCTTCCCTTATAGCTTTTCCATAACCAGGAATGTCCTTAATAGCTTGAAACAAAGGTATTTGGACATGCATGTTCTTCAACTGATTAACAATGTCAAAGGGTTGTTCCTTGCTTTGTTCAAGTTCCTTTTGTATTAGTTGGTCTGGAAAAGGAGGCTCTACTGCTGGTTGAACTGGTATTGGTATGATAACATTAATTAGGTCAACAGGTTCATCAACCAAAGGTTTTGATGCTGCGAGAGAGTCTGATACTTCAGTTATAAGAGGTGGCTTTGGTGCTAGTAAGGTCGTTCTAGATCTCAAATGTATATCTGCAACATCTAGGGCATAAGTAGGGTACTGCTACGTATCAGCATTATACATGGGCTGTTGTGGTTTGCTATTTGGATTTGGCTGAGGCTGTGCAGGTAGCCGTGTTTTCTTTTGAGATCCACTATTTGCAGGTGGTGGCATTAAAGTAGGTTGTTGAGCTGGAGGGGGTAATTGTGGAGCACCAGTATTTTGGTTAGGCCATTGTTGAGATCCCTTCCATTGGTTTGGAGATTGCCAATTCCCTTGGGGCAGTTGCCATTGGTTCCGCTGGTTCTGGGGCCATTGGTTATTCTGCTAGTTAGGCCAAGGTTGTTGGAAATTTTGAGACCATTGAGACTGTTGTGGGTTATTTTGCCCAACATTATTCCAATTGGGTTGGTTTTGTGGAGGACCTTGGGTATTACGGTTTTGCCATTGATTACCATATGAATTTGAATTTTGCAAGGGGTCTTAAGGCATACCTTGATGTTGAGCCCATGGTCGGCGTTGAGCAACAAAGAATACTTGCTCATCATCCCCATCTATCTTTACATATTCAATTGGAAGATGCTGGTTCTCCATGCTTGCAACCAATTTACAGTGGCAATCCTTCTTTTGCTTTCAGCAATGAGGACAATACTCAGCTAGTTGTAACTCAGCCTCTGCTTGCTTCTTCTTTGCAGTCATTGTATCCAACTGTGTAGCGACATCATTACTGGTGTCTTGTTTGAAATTTGACAACAAATTGGATATTTCAAGTTTTGAAATGCCTTGACTAATTCCTTTTGTAACCGTAGAACGGGGTCCTCGACCTTTCTTCATAGTTGACCTTGAGTAGTTCTGACAAATCTTTTTGACGTCATCCCATTGAGCTTGATATACATCTCCATCGGCCATTAGGTCCAATGCTTCCAAACAGTCTTCATTCATTCCTCTTAGAAAGACTAGTTTTTGGGAATCTTCAGACAATGTGTGCTGAGGATTCTTTTGTAGTGTATATAAAAATTGAGAAACATAGTCTTCTAATGTCTCTTCCTCCTTCTGTGATATCCTAAAGATATCATCTCCTCTTGTACCAGATGCTTTGCAATATTCTTTATATTTTTCCAAAAATAAGGCTTGCATTTCATCCCAATTCATAGTTGCATTGGCTCCTAAGCCCATGAACCATCGTAAAGCTGATTCTTTCAATGTGGCTGGAAATAATTTAAACTTATGGGCATCAGTGTTGTAGTCAAAACTACGACAAAGGATGTCGAACTCAAACAAGAAGGTATCAGGGTCTTCAGTTGCAAGGCCATAGAACTTCGAAAGAGCAATGGGAGGTATATTCTTGAGATTGGCATTGGTTATGAGACTTGGAAGTGGAAATGGAAAAGTGGGTTGTGCCATGACTGGTGGGACTGGATTATGAGGTTGCTGCTGAAAAGGAATGTTAGGCACTGGATGATTAACAACTAGTGGATTCAAGGTAGTGTTATCAAGAAGATTGGTCAATACTTCAGTGAAAGGTTAGAGACCAGATATATCTAGGGATTCAGCTCTTGATGATGATACTGTGGGGAAAATAGGACTTGCGTCTTCAAAGGGCAACTCAACTTCTTCATTCAAATTAACAAATCCTTGTGGAAGAAATCTGCCATATTCATCTCGTCATCTTCCTCTTCGATGCATGCAACTAAAATTTTCACACTGGTAAAAAGAACTTAATCTAAAAACTATGACTCAAAAATGCTCCTAGCTTGACACCATCCCCGACAACGGTGCCAAAAATGAACCGTCTCACAATAGGTGTTCCATAGTCATGCGCTAGGCCTGGCTTAGGAATAATCTATTCAAGCTAAGGACTACTTTTCCCCTACCATGAGGTGCATTTAGATTGTCAACCCAAGGACCTATACTTGAAATGGTCGACACAGTATGCGCACTAGGTACCTTGATGAGTCATTATGCTTACGCTGCAGGAAAGTAAAAATGCAAAGGAAGGAAACTACACTCCTGTTGTGGAAAGGAAACTATTGAATCTATGAATGTTGAAAATACAATGACAAGATAACAGAGATTCCATCTTGACTCATCCACTAGACTGTTCTCTCAGATGCTGCAGGAACGTTCATGAAGTGTGATGCTACAGGAAGGAATTAATTAGCTACGTCTTACTTAAAATACTACTAATGCTAGTAAAATGAATCTATTCTATCCTAATCTAATCCACCTTCCAAGTGGACCCCCTTGGTTGGCTTCTCTAATCTACCAATGCAGGATAGAAGCTAAGGAGAACTAATTCATTTCATTAATTAGTCATTACAATATTCAGAATTGTAAAACACAACTGCAACAAACTGTGAATCAGTGTTCTCTCTTACTCGATAAAACTTATCTAAAACTAAAAACTAAAAAACTCTACACACAGGAGTCGATCCTGACATATATAGGGAATCTACTGTTTATTACATAACAAAAAAATAACTATCCTAAGTTAAGTCCGCAGGAGAGAATATAGGAGAACAACTGAAAGCGGAAAGGAAGGATAATGAAATTGAGGAGGAAGCAATGAAATCTTGGCATCCGCTTGTTACAATGTAAATGCAGAGAAGGTAATGGCTCGTAAAAACTTCTCCTTATTCACTGCCATGTTTCTTGGAGTGGTTATAACTTCCTTTTCGTGGTTGTTCCTTGATGCTCGTTTCTCCTTGAATGCTGTCGGCAACCAACTTTTGGATTCTTCCGCTCATCCTTTAATCCTTATCATCAGGTTAGTTATGATATAAGACATATTTGCAAATAAACATTCATCAAACTAAATTCAAGCATAAGAACGCACATTTGGATATTTATATGAAATACTACATATTAGATATAATTTAGGAAAAAGATGACATAGTTTTTCTACCCCATAAATCATCAAAGGTTTATCAAACATAGGCTTATAAGTATTAAAACAAGGATAAACAGAGTATCACAAAGTATCTTAAATATAACAAAATAAAAGCATTTTCTAGACTCATCAGCAAGTATGTAGAAAGTGACAATGAATTTGATGATGACCTTGACAAGCTTGAAGCATTGTTGGTCATAAGACTTCCTAGAGGGAAAGACAAATACAAAGGTAAGCTTCTTATAATATGTTTTACATGTAACAAAGTTGGTCATATTGTTGTTAGATGTCCTAATAGAGATGAGAATGAGGAAAGGAAAGACTTCAAGTACAAAGGAAGGAGAGATAATAGAAACAAAAGAGGTAACAAAGATTACAAGGACAAAGGCAAGAAACATTTCTATATTATTGAAGAAGATGGTTCTGATTATTGAAGAAGATGGTTCTGATAGTACTTATGATGATCATGATGAAGAATTTATTTATGTTGCAATGAAATATTATTCCTACGAAGATGTAAATAATGAATTGATTTCAAACGTAAGTAAGAATGATAAATGGATAATTGATAGTGGTTGCTCACATCATATGACTGGTGATACAAGTAAGTTTGAGAAGTTAGAACATTATAATGGGAGTAGTGTAAGTTTCCTAATTATGCACTATGCTATGCGAAAGGTAAATGATTAATTAAACTGAATGCAAAGATCAAATGTGATAGCGCATATTGGCTTGATGGTTTGAAATATAACTTGTTGAGTGTGGCACAATTGATAAGTTTAGGCTACAAAGTTGATTTCCAAAACAAGAAGGGAAAGATCTATGATTCTAGTAGTGAACTAGTTGGAAGTGGAGAGAAAACAAGAGGTAACTTGTTCTATCTAGACCTATCTAAAGATACATGTTTATTTGCACAATGTAAAGATGTTTGGTTATGGCATAAGAGGTTATGTCATGTGAACTTTGATAATTTGGTAAGCATTAGTAAGATGAAAAGAGTTAGAGGGTTACCAAGACTAAGAAAACCTGATAAAGTGATGTGCAAACAATGTCAAATGGGTAAAATGACAATGTCTAATTTCAAGAAAAAGACCCATTTTTCTGATGATATTTTGGAGTTGGTTCATACTGGCTCATGTGGTCCTATTTGAGTGCAAAATTATTATAGTGATAAATATTTCATTATGTGTGTCGATGACTTTTATAGAATGATTATAGTGATATTTCTTAAAGAAAAACCTGATGCATTTCAAATGTTTAAGTGATAGTTGGATAGATTTGAGAAAGATATAGGAAAGAGTTTGAAATGTTTGAGATCAAATAGAGGTGGTGAATTCATCTCAAATGAGTTCAACATATTTTGCAATGACAAAGGAATCAAGAGACAAATGAGTGCACCAAGGACTCCACCATTGAATGACATAGTTGAGAGAAGGAATAGATCAATTATCAATTGTGCAAGGACATTGATGATGGAGATGAATGTTTCACATAAGTACTAGAGAGAAGTTGTAAGTACTGTAGTCTACACTCTCAATCAAGTTCAAGTGAAGAAGGGAATAAACAAAAGACCTTTTGAACTCTGGTATGGCTATGCACTGAATGTGAATTACATTAAAGTTTTTGGAAGTAAGTGTTACATATTAAAAGATGCAAGTGAAGGTAAACTTGATGCAAAAAGTGATGAAGGTATATTTTTAGGTTATTCCACTAAAAGTAATGCTTATAAGTGTTTTAATTCTAACAATGCCAAAATTGTGGAAAGTGCAAATGTTAGAGTTGATGAACTTGTAGAGAAAAATGAAGAAGAATGCTAGAAAGAACTTGAAGACTATAGAAATCTTGTCCATATCTATGAAGGTGAACCTAACACCTTACCTAAACTAGAGAAGATGGCTATCAAGCATCAACATCTAGACACTGTCAAGGTTCTATAGAAGAGTTATGTTGAGCATCAATGGATTGCCAGGCATCAAGCTATAGGAGTTAAGCCATAGAAAAATACTATCAACCATTAGATAGAGGAAGCAAAGCTATAACCAGAGACAATATAAGAAGATGAACATGTTGAATGTAGTGATCAACAAGAAGAAGGAATGAGACCTAAACCTACATTAGCAAAGTATGTGAGAAGACATCATGCACTAAATCAAATCATTGGAGATAAAGATTTAAGAGTCATGACAATAAGAAAATTGAAGAATAATATATGCTTATTATGTGAGTTTGAGCCTAAATCTACCAAAGATGCTTTAGATAATGAAGATTGGAAAGAAATAAAATGAACAAATTGAACAAATTGAGAAGAACAAGACTTGGACACTAGTACCAAGACCAAAGGATAAGAATGTGATTGGAACTAAGTGGGTGTTAAAAAACAAGCTGAATGAGAAAGGTGGATATGCACAAGAGGAAGGCATTGACTATGGTGAAAATTTTGCCCCAGTTGAAGGGTTGGAAGGAGTGAGAACTTTTCTTGCATAAACTTCTTACAATGGATTCAAAGTTTACCAAATGGATATAAAATCTACATTTTTTAAAGGTATTTTGGAGGAAGAAGTCTACATTGAACAACCCAAAGGATTTCTTGATCCAAGGAAAAGGAATATGGTATATAAGTTACACAAAGCTTTATATGGTTTGAAGCAAGCCCCTAGAGCATGGTATGAAAGGTTACACAATTATTTGGTGAAAATTAGTTTTGCAACAACTAATGACAATAAAAATTTCTATATGAAAAGTGAATCTAAAAATAAGATATTGCTAGCTAAATTTTTTGTTGATGATATCATATTTGAAGGAAAAGATTCATTAAGAAAATTGTTTGCTAATGAAATGAAAAAAGAGTTTGAGATGTCAAGTTTTAGAGAGATTAAATTCTTTGTTGGATTGCAAGTTTATTAGATGAGTAAAGGTATTTACATTACTCAGTCCAAGTATATCAAAGAAAATTTGAAGACTTTTGGTACGGAAGACTCAAGACCAGTTGGAATGCATGTGGTGACTACACATAAACTATCAAAGAATGATGATTCAACTAAAGTGAATCAAACATCATACATGTCAATGATTGGAAAATATGTTGTATATTATAAACCTAACATTTTATTAGTTATTGGAATTGTTGCTAGATTCTCTCCTAATCCTAGAGAAAATCATATGATGGCAGTGAAGAGGATACTAAGATACTTGAAAGGAACATAAGACTATGGACTATAGTACACGAAAAATGATAAATTTGAATTGAAGGTTTACACAGATGTTGATTGAGTAGGAAATGTTGATGACATAAAAAGTACAAGTAGAGGAGCTTTCTTTTAAGGAAGAAGATTGATTTCATAGACAAGCAAGAAGAAGAACTGTATTTCACAATCTGCAGAAGAGGTTGAATATGTTGCCACAATAGTAAATTGTTCAAATATTGTATGGATTAAACAATTGTTGAAAGGAATGAAGGAAGAGATCATTGAACTTGTTGTGATAACATAAGTGTTATAAACATATCTAAGAACCCTGTAATACATACACAAACTAAGCATATTGAGATCAAGTATCATTACTCGAGAGAGTTGGTACAAGACAAATAAGTGAGATTGGAATATGTGAACACAAAAGAACAATTAGCTGACATATTCATTAAGATAGTACCTAAGGACAATTTTGAGTATCTAAGAGGTAAGTTGTGGGTCATTCCCCTACCTAAAGAAAACTAAGCAGAGATGCTACATTGCATCAAATATTTTAATTAGAATATCATATACATTGATGTAGGAGGTCACACTTTAGGATCTACCTAAAGGTGTGAAAAACAAGACACTAAACTATGAGTAGATGAAGCTGCAAAGAGTTAATGTTGAGTTGTCATTTCTATAACAGTTAGATTGATGATATGATAATGTATGTGAATGGTTAATTCCTTTGGCATTATTGTCAAAGAGGGAGAAAATGATCAAGTTACCATACAAACAAAGTGGTAAATGTACAGAAGCTATCATTCTGACCAGTTATAGGGAGACATATGTTGCTAGATGTGATGAAGTTATTACGAAGAGGGAGAGTGTATTCAAATCAAGAGCATGAGTTGAGGTATTGTCATTTAGAGATATGAAAATAATAATGTATGAACTGATAGAGGGAGCATCCCGAGATTGCATTGGATGCGTTATGAGGCATATTAATGTCTCAAATTTGATATAGTTTTTATATAGTTTGAACTTACTCTTTAAGCCTTGTGAAAAACATTTCCAATATATTTGTTTTAAATGCCTTGTGAACTTATGTTGAATGTAGCTAGAACCTATTAAACCTATGGATAGTGGATATGACATACCTTGCTTAATATTATATATAAAGTGCAGTATTTCATATAAATATTTTAAGCTATGTTCTAATATTTGAATGAGTAGAAATGTTGTTGTGCATATGTGTTCGAATGTTTCACAAAGAGTGGTGAGCACCATATTAAAGAAGGAGTAATGAAGATTGGTCATAGCATGAGAAGCGCAGGTCAATTTCGGGTGATAAGCCACATCTGCAAGAGGAGTTATTCCAGGAGATCTAACTTGTTACATTATCTACAGACCATTATTTTGTTGCTCAATCAATGTTCTAAAGTCATGATTGACATTCTGCCCTTTTCTTCTCACAATGTTTGCTTACGGTTTTTTATGTTATGTTTGTAATAAGTTCCAATCCTCTATATATATGGAAGGAAAGGGAAAAGTTAGAGTTAGTTGGAAGGATTCTGAAGTTGTTTTTGTGTTCTTTATGAATTATCCAGTCATGTAACAAAAGAAGAATTCTAATGAGAGAGTGATTTTGGACTACCTATTGTGTTCGTAGTTAGTTGAAGCCAACCAAGGGGGTCCACTTGGGAGGTGGAATAGATTTAGGTAGAGTAGATTCATTTCTTGCAATTCCCTGTTTAAGATAGATTTACTTTATTAGTCCTGCAGCATAGTTAATGTGAAAGTTCCTGCGGCACTTGTGGAAAATGATCATAGTGGGTGTTTAAATTGTTAACTAGTTTAGAATTCCCTTTTTCTGTAGTTTCTGCAGTTCTCTATTGATAGTCTCAATGTGTTCATTGTTTTGTGTCAGTAGTATAGATTCCTTTCATGCATTTTACTTTCTTGTAGCATAGGTATTAAGACTCTTAAAGGAACTTAGTGCACATACTGTGCTGACCCATTTCAAGTCCTATGTCCCTGGGTTGATAATTCAAATCTATTTTCATAATGGAATAGATAGTTCTTAAAATGGATATAATATCCTTGATAGAGGAATAGTGGTGTGATTATCTTGACCTATTATGGAAACTTGCATTTTTTATGCCATTGTCGGGAATGGTGTCAAACTAGGAACCTTCATGAGTCCTCTATTTTTAGATTAGTGTGTTAGTTAGAAACCACAAGATTGAGTGCTTGATTCACAAGTCACCAATTCAATTGCATGCATCGAAGAGGCAGATGACAAGAAGAATATGGGAGATTTCTTCCATGGGAGCCTGTTAATTGAATGAAGAAATTGAAAAAGAAGTTAAGTTGCCTTTTTCAGACACAAGCCCTATTTTTCCTACAGAATCATCCTCAAGAGCAGAACCTTTGGATACAAGTGGTCTTCAACCTTTTGCTGAAATTTTGGCCAGTTTTCTTGATAGTACCACTCCAAATCCACTAGTTGTTAACAATCCAGTACCCAATGTTTTTTTTCAGCAACAACATCATAATCAAATATCTCCAGTAATGGCACAACCTACTTTCCCATTTCCTCTCCCAAGCCTTGTAACCAATGCTAATCTCAAAAACATACCTCCAAACACTCTTCCAAAGTTTTATGGCCTTGCAACTGAAGATCCTGATACTTTCTTGTTTGATTTTGACATACTCTGTCATTGCTTTGACTACAATATTGATACCCATAAGCTCAAATTATTTCTAGCAACACTGAAAGAGTCATCTTTATGATGGTGTATGGGTTAAGGAGCCAATACAACAGGTACTTGGGATGAAATGCAAACTCTATTTCTAGACAAATACAAAGAGTATTGCAAAGCAAATGATTCAAGAAGAGATGATATCTTTAGAATATCACAAAAGGAGGAAGAAACATTAGAAGACTATGTTTCATGTTTCTTGTATACACTGTAGAAGAACCCTTAGCATCTGTTGTTCGAGGATTCACAAAAGCTTCTCTTTTTGAGAGGCATGAATGATAGTTGTCTAGAAGCATTAGACTTGATGGTTGGAGGAGATGTATATCAATCTTCTTGGGATGACCTCAAGAAAATATGTCTTAATTACTCAAGGTCAACAATGAAGAAAGGAAAAGGACAACAGACTACAACTATTAAAGGAACTAGTCAAGGTATTTCAAAGCTCGAGATATCTAATCTACTCTCATATTTCAAGTAGGACATTATAAATGATGTCGCTACACATTTCAACACAATGACTGCAGAGAAGAAGCATGCAGAAGCTAAGTTACAATTAGCTAAGTACTGCCCACATTGCCATAAGCAGAAGAAAGATTGCTAAAGCAAATTAGTCGCTAGCATGGAAAACCAAAATCTTCCAACTGAGTACATCAAGATAGATGGAGATGATGAGAAAGTATTCTTTGATGCTCAATGCTGGCCATGGGCCCAACCAAGGTATGCCTCAAGAACCTTTGCAAAATTCAAATCTATATGGTAATCAATGGCAAAACTGTAATACCCAAGGTCCTCCACAATATAGTCAACCTAATTGGAATAATGCTTGAGAAAATAATCCACAACATCCTTAGTCGCCTCACAATTCCCAACCTTGTTGGCCAAACCAATAGAATAATCAATGGTAGTATCAGTAGAACCAATGGCAACCACCCGAGGGGAATTGGCACTCTACAAATCAATGGAAAGGACCTCAACAATGGCCTAACCAAAATACTGGTAATCCACAATTACCACCTCTAGTCCAACAACCTACACTAATTCCACCATCTACAAGTCTTGGACCTTTGAAGTAGACCCAGTTACCTGCACAACCTCAACCAAATCCACATAACCAGCAATCACAACAACCCATGTACTCTGCTGATGCTCAGCAATATCCTACTTACGCTCTAAATGTTGCAAATATACATTTGAGATCTAATACAACCATACCAGCACCTAAACCACCTCTTATAACTAAAAATAATAGACACTCCTACAACATCAAAACCCATAGTTTCTAAAGAGGTTGACCCAACTAATGTTACTAGCTCCCATCAAGCCCAGCCAACAGTTGAACCCCCTTTTCTAGAGAATCTCATACAAAATAAACCTGTACAAACAAAGGAATAGTCTTTTGATATTGTTGATTAGTTAAAGAACACGCATGTCCAAATACCCCTATTCCAAGCTATTAAAGAGGTTCCTATCTATGGAAAAAAGCCATCAAAGAAGCCTACCTGAAAAAGCCTTGGAGGAAGAAAAAGGACCCAACTACAGTCCATGTTGTAGGATAATTGGCTGACATTATGTTAGGAAAATTGATCATTCCTAAATATTCTGATCTAGGAAGTCCAGTTGTGAATGTGATTATAAATGGTCAATCTATTGAAAATGCTTTAATTGATCTTGGTGCTGCTATAAATATCATGACTAAGGATACTATGAAGAAGTTGAAAATAGAAGGATTGAGGGCTACCCCAACAATTTTGAAAATTGTAGATAGTTCTATTATCACTCCTGATGGGATGATAGAAGACATATTTGTAACCCTAGACTCTCTAGAGTACCTTGTAGATTTCATGATTCTGTCTCCCAAAGTCAATTTATCTATTTACCTTGTCATTCTGGGAGGACCATGGCTAGCTACAACTGATGCAAATATAAGTTGTAGGTCAGGGAATATGACCATATCTAATGGTCAAGCAATAAAGAAATTTGATTTATATCCTCTAGCACAACCACAACAAGATTTAAGCACATCTGTATGGCCAAATTTAGGGGATGGAGAAGAAGAGTTAAACTTTATAGCACAACTTATGATGTTACATAGACAATCTTTTCTAAAGCTATAGGAAGAGGATTTAGTAATTTAGAGTATTCTTACTAACACTTGTGTGGTAGAAAAAGATGTATCTGATAGTTTCGTGTTAGAATTAACCACATATGAGGAATGTAATGCAAGTTGTATTCTGCTCAAGGAGCTAGACATTATTCATCAACTCTTACCATATGAATGAGATACAAGTCCAATATCTAAAGTTGCTATAATTGAGTCTACAACTACTGTTGAGTTGTCAAAAGGTCATAATCTCCACGTCAATCCCAAATTATCTTCCACATAGATGAAACAGTTAACAAAGCTTCTTCAAAAACATGAAAAGACTTTTGCATGGGACTATGGGGATATGAAAGGGTTGAGTCCTACATTATGTACTCATAGAATATACATCAATGAAGGGTTCCTACCACTTTGTCAACCCCAGAGAAGGATTAATCCAGCCCTTAGATAAATAGTTAAAATTGAATTGCAAAAATTGTTTGATGTTGGTTTTATCTATCCTATATCTAATAGCAGACAGGTGTCACCCCTGGTCATAGTACCTAAAAAGGGAGGGAAATGGTAGATTTGTGTAGATTACAGAGAATTGAATAAGGAAACCAAAAATGATCACTTTCCTTTACCATTCATTGATCAAGTTTCGGACACTCTAGCTAGAAAGAAGTATTTCTCTTTTCTAGATGGGTATAGTGGTTATAATCAAATAAGTATTGCTCCTGAAGATCAAGACAAAACCACATTTACATGCCGATGGGGTACTTTTGTATATTATGTTTTGCCATTTAGCCTATGTAATGCCCCTGCAACATTCCAACGAGTTGCGATCAACATTTTTGTTGATATATCACATGATTGTATGGAAATATACATGGATAATGAAATATATCACAACATTTGGAATCACCTTTGAAGAAGCCATGATGAATCTTGAAAAGGTTCTTATATATTGTAAAGAACATAATCTAGCACTTAATATTAAAAAATGTTTCATGCTCATGTAGGAAGGAGTGGTACTTGGTCATTTCATATTAGTCGCAGGAATACAACTGGATCCAACTAAGATAGAGGTAATTCTAACACTACCCATACCCACAAAGCCAAAACATGTAAGATCTTTTTTAGATCATGCTGGATATTATAGGCATTTCATAGAAGACTTCAGCAAAATAACTAGTCCTTTGTATACATTGTTGATTAGGGAAGCTAAATTTATTTGGACACTTGAATGTAATGAAGCTTTCCTGCAACTTAAGAAACTCCTCACCACGGCACCAGTTTTAAAGGGACCAAATTGGTCAATTCCATTTCATACTCATACTGATGCATCAGACTATGTCATAGGAGCTTATTAGGAAAAAAAAAACTAATCTTGAGAATGCCATCTACTATATTAGTAAAAGCCTTCATGGACCTGAGTTGAATTACACAGTAACTGAAAAGGAACTTTTAGTTGTAGTCTATGCATTGAACAAATTTTGACATTATGTGACTGGATATCCTATTTTTGTTCATACTGATCACTCAACTATAAGATACTTAATGAACAAAGAAAGGAGAAAGCTAGTAGAGAAAATTTTTCAATATTCTTGGATAGATAACAATCTCTTTTATGTAGGACCAGATCAAGTCATGAGGAGATGTGTCAGGATAGATGATATATATGATATACTGCATGCTTGTCATGATCAACCATGTGGAGGCCATTTTGCAGGGAAAAGAATAACATTGAAGATACTTACAACTAGATATTATTAGCCAACCTTACATAAGGATGCAATGACTTATACAACTAATTATGACAAACCCCAGAGGATGGGAAAACCAACCAAAATTGATGAGATGCCACTCACTCCACAGATTGTAGTCACACCTTTTGATAAGTGCGGCATGAACTTCATAGGTCTAATTGATCCATCATCAAGTGGCAAATCCTACATCTTAGTATGTATGGGTTATGTAACTAAATGGGTGGAAGTTAGAGCAATGAAACATGCAAGAGATGAGAAAGTAGCTAAGTTCCTATATGAAGAAATATTCACCCATTATGGAGTGCCCAGAGAACTTGTCACAGATCAAGGAGCTTAGTTTACATCAAACTTGATCACTGAGGTTATGAAGGAGTACAACATAAGGCATTGTAAATCCAATCCTTATCACCCTCAAGAAAATGGGCAAGTAGAGCTTACCAATATAGAACTTGAATCCATTCTGACTAAAACAGTGCACATACAGAAGAAGGATTGGACCAACAGATTAACTGAACCTGTTTGGGCATACCAAACCACATGGAAGACAATGACTAGATTACTCCATTTGAGCTTTTCTATGGTAAAGCAGTAATGTTACCCATTGAGTTTGAACATAAAACACTGTGCACTACTTTAGACTTGAACATCAGTCTTCCTACAATACAACAAGAGATACTCCTCCACTTGAATTTGTTGGATGAAATACGAAAGAGAGCTTTGGAAAGAACAAAAATTATTCAACAGCAGTGAAAGCAATGGCATGATGCACACATCAGGAATAAACAATTCCAAGTAGGAGACTAGGCTTTCCTTTATGATTCTTGCTTCAAAGAGAATCTAAGGAAATTGCAGACTCGATGGTTAGGGCCTTATGAAATTCAACATGTATTTGACAATGGCACAGTGCAACTAACAACCATTGATCTTGTTCAGTTTAAGTTACTTGTAAATGACCATAGGCTACATCTCTATCATAAGCCACATACTAAAGAACAGTTCTTGCAACAATTCCAACCAACTAGTTCACCAACTCTTATGAACACAGTTCTTGCAGTAGAAGGTGAAAACCTTCTTCCTACAACCATACCATGATAGAATTTTAGGAACCCTCATAATAAAACCTCATTTAATATGAGGTCCATTCTTCCATTCACTTTTCTCTTTCTTCATATAAACCCATCTCATTTCTTTATCTACCATCCACCCACACTCCACATCACCCACACCTTCTATTTTTCCTACTTTCAATAAACAAATCCATTAGCGCCTTTTTTGTGGTCATTAGACTTCGCCACCTCATCAACTTGCATGCAAACATACACTCAAATTTTTAGGTATACAAATTTATTTTACTCTTTATTCATTTTTAGCATATAGGTTTTGATATTTATATCTAATACTGCATTATATGTATCATATAAGACTTAAGCCAGTTTCTCCTTCCCATGCCAAATTTTTTAAAGTGAGGACACTTGTCAAATTTTAGTGGGGGTTCAGGAAAGTGTAGTAATTTCCAAATGTCATTTCCATGGTATCCTAGTCATGTCTACATTAAGGATGTACTTTGGTGGCAATATGATGATTTTCATTTCATTAATTTTTAAAATCTTTCTGTATCTGCCATACCTTTTTATTGCAATTTTAGGGAAAAGATCTCCTATACTTGGCATGATTGAAAGGACTAAGAGTTATTATGGGAACGCCTTCAGTTAACGCCTCAATGTCCTTCATCATTAATGTATCATTATTCTACATGCCAGAAACAAAGGAGTCTTGATTACAAGAAGTGGTAACAACATACAACATTTTTCATAAAGATTAGTTTTGAAGATCAAAGAAAGAGGGAATTTGTAGAGGTAAGAGGGCAAAAATTTATCACGGTAGCAAGAGTAGAAGCCATATATTTTGAAGATGGAGGGACAACTAAAGAGGTATGAGGTAGTCATTCATAATGTTTTACTCACTGACATTGAAGTAGTTTAGCAATTTCATGCTTGTGAATGGCTCAGTTACTTCTTAAAATTAACAAAATTCAATGAAGAAGTGGAAATGGAGTTCATGATAACATTTGATGAAGGGAAAGCCTCAATTTGGGGATTAAGAGTGGTTGCTACTGAGGAAAGGATAGTAGAGGTCACAAGATTACCAGCAATTAGAGAACATTATCCAAATGAACATGATGCTAGGTCTTCAAGGGCACAATTCACTCATCAAGGTGACCCTCAACTGGACATTACAAAACAAGGATGTAAGAGACTTTTTCTTCCACCTCCATATCCAAAGTTAGCAACCCACATTATTAGGTATTTAACCTGTGAAGGTAGGTTTTCAAACTTGCATGCTCATCATTTTAAATTGATTAGTTACATAAGGCATAACATGCAAGTTAATGTCCCCAACTTTCTCTACAATATGTTGTGTATAAGTGCTGAGGAAACTCAAAAAGGAAAGGCAAATTTTGGTTCCCATCATGCCCTCATTAAGCTTCTAGTTGAAAGATCTCTTAGGGATTCCTCCCCTATTTCATGGGCATAATTTGTTGAATCCAAGACCTTATAGCCACAAGCCAACACCATTCCTCAAAACTTAGGAAATGAGGAAGAAACCACAAAGCCAATTCAAAATCCAGCTGAGATGGAAAAAGAACCCTCTCCTAATAAGTTTGTTAAGCTTAATTTAGAGGATGATATGCCGAGATCTTCTAGGGGTAAAGGCAAGCATAAGGTTAGCCCTGATCTTGAAAAGGAAGTATAAAATCCCTCTATTAAGGTAACAAAAAGAAAGAGGTCTGTTCCTGCAACAACTAATCCTGCATCATCTACTCCAGTCATGCCTAAACCAAAATAGACCTACAAAGTGGTTGAAGTTGAAGAGGTTACTATGCATAGAAGCCCTCGTATGCGAGGTTGACTATCTCCAACTTCTATTGAAAAACCAAATGCCCCAATTTCAAAGTCTCATACAAAGTCAGTAGTTGAAAATGACCCAGATGATTCTCCTATGCAATTGGAGCCCCAAAATGTAGAAACACATGAAAATGAGCCTATCAAGAAGACACCAGAAGAGAACCAGGAAATGTACAAATCAAATCCTACTGTTGTTCTATAAAAAAGCACCTAGCAATGATCAACCTGCCATGCCATCAGTCCCTGAATATTCCAATATTCCTCTTATACCTTATAAATCTTCCTGGTGCACCCAACATTTCCAGAAAGTTGCTAGAGAGAAAAAGATGAAATATGAAACTCAAGAATTTTTGTCATCAATAATTCAGTCAATATTGTTTGGTCTATACAATCATTTTATTTTTTAGAAAGCCTTGTGGAAGCAAGAGAGAGACCAGATGCAAAAGGTAATATTTGACAGAGATGAGGAAATTGGATCATTAAAGGAGCAACTAGAAAAATAGAAGCAACAAATGAATAAAGCTTTGAAGCTGGTTGATCAGGCTATGGCCTGTAGACCACCCCCAAGGGTGTATGCTATGTGTTTAAAAGAACAGTTTCTATTATTCCAGTTGATGATGACAATGAGAAATATTGATTGTCAATTTAAGAATGCTCAAGATTTTTACAATGTGTATCAAACTTTGCCCTAATGGCAAAAGAACTTGTTGTGTGAGCTCTATTTGCATAATTTCATAATTCCACAAGAAATAGAGTGGAATCCCCTACTTCACATAGGGGATGTTCACTTAAGAGTTCTAATATCATGGATGCACAATGAAACAAATTATGATGGATAGTTGGATACCTATAGAGACCTTGAAAAGTCTGAACCAGTGCCACTCTGGGCTGAATCCCATAAGCCTTATGACCTCATGAGAGATTGGTTCAAATTAACTTGTGGAAGGCCAAAACCAAAAATCAAAGAGAAAGTGTTTGAAGAAAGAGAAAAAGTTTACAGATAGTATTAGACACTTCCTAATTTCATACAACAAAGAGCAATTGCAGGGCTTAGAAATAGATGGAGTCGACTGCCAAAATCTTTCAAGAAGGCTAAACCACACAACCTTAATTTTGAGGTAGCAATGAGTAGAGTGGCTAAATATATGCAATTGGGAAGGCAAATTAGGAAAGAGTTATGGATGCCACTAACTTTCCAACCTCCTACCCTTCTCTGGCCCCTGTATGAAAGAAATGCTACAAGATTAGACCAATTAGTTGAAGAACACTTGGGTGAGCATTGGAGATAAACCAGAGGATATTTCTACACCTTTAGAAGTGGGAAATAGGAAAAGATAATAGTGGGAGATTTCAGAGCAAAGGCAAAGAAGTACAATGCTTGAGGAAAAGAATTTGCATATTGGGGGTTAGATGATGAGGCATATTAATGTCTCAAATTTGATATAGTTTTTATATAGTCTAAACTTACTTTTTGAGCCTTGTGAAAAACATTTCCAATATATTTGTTTTAAATGTCTTGTGAACTTATGTTGAATGCAGCTAGAACCTATTAAACATATGGATAGTGGATATGACATACCTTGCTTAATATTATATATAAAGTGTAGTATTTCGTATAAATATTTTAAGCTATGTTCTAATATTGGAATGAGAGTAGAAATGTTGTTGTGCATATGTGTTCAAATATTTCTAATTTTCAGGAAAAGGGAGAAGTGGCACAAAGAGTGGTGAGCATCATATTAAAGGAGTAATGAAGACCAGTCATAGCATGAGAAGCACAGGTTAGTTTCGAGTGATAAGCTGCATCTGTGAGAGGAGTTATTCTAGGAGACCCAACTTGTTACATTATCTGCAGACCATTATTCTATTGCTCAATCAATGTTCTAAAGTCATGGTTGACATTCCACCTTTTTCTTCTGACAATGTTTGCTCGCTATTTTTTATGTTATGTTTGTAATAAGTTCCAATCCTCTATATATATGGAAGGAAAGGGAAAAGCTAGAGTTAGTTGGAAGGATTCTGAAGTTGTTTTTCTGTTCTCTACGAATTATTCAGTCATGTAACAAAAGAATAATTCTAATGAGAGAGTGATTTTGGACTACCTATTGTGTTCTTAGTTACTTCAAGCCAACCAAGGGGGGCCACTTGGGAGGTGAAATAGATTTAGATAGAGTAGATTCATGTCTTGCAATTCCCTGTTTAAGATAGATTTACTGTATTAGTTTTGCAACATAGTTATTGTGAAATTTCCTGCAACACTTATGGAAAATGATCATAGTGGATGTTTGAATTGTTAACTAGTTTAGAATTCCCTTTTTCTATAGTTTCTGCAGTTCTCTGTTGATAGTCCAAGTGTGTTCACTGTTCTGTGTTAGTAGTATAGATTCCTTTCATGCATTTTACTTTCCTGCAACATAGGTGTTAAGACTCTCAAAGGAACTTAGTGCACATACTACTGACCCATTTCAAGTCCTACGTCCCTAGATTGACAATTCAAATGTATTTTCATAATGGAATAGATAGTTCTTAAAATGGATATAGTATCCTTGATAGAGGAATAGTGGTGTGATTATCTTGACCTATTATGGAAGCCTGCAATGCGAATCAAAATGAAACTAAGAAAGAGAAAATAAAAACATAGAGGGAGTTGATAGTACAAGTATTGAAGCTTTTGGATTGCATGATAACTAATGAGGGTTGCTATCAATGCCAAAGAGGGAGATTTTTGGAAACTACAATTAGAATAATTGTTATGTTGTCATTAATGTCAAGCATATTGGTAAGATAGGGTGTCAAACCTATTGGAGAGACATTTACTAACAATGTAGAGTGTCATATCATTGGATTGATGAAGAGGACTTGAAAAGAAGAGATAACAAAGTGAGCTAGTGAGTGGTGATGAGTGATGAGAAGTTAAGTATCATGGAATTACAATGGGTGCTTGATAAGTAAGTCCTTGACAAGATAATGTGTTGTTCAATCAATCCATGAAGTGAAGAAGAGAGTCGGATGAAGCTTAGAGTTGGAATAAGTCAAAAGGATAAACTTGAACGAGTATTCGTATTGATTGATCAATGAAGGAGATGAAGTATAATATTAAGGAACCTAAGTAGAAGTCGAGTGATAGTTATTGCTAAGCAAGTTAATTAAGAGAAGTTAGCAATGACTAAGCATAGTAATTGTCAAGCAATCCCATTGATGCCAACTGAGACATAATAGTGTATCTTGAGCTACATAGTGACGAATGAACAGAAGAAAACAATGATTTCCAAGTGACAAAAATAGCTACAGTTTGAGAAAGAATTGAATTTGAGGCCTCTGTAGTTGAAATTTTGAATTAGTCAAAGCCATGGAAGATAAGGATTGATGAGCTAGAGAGAGTTTGTTAAGTGATCAAAGGAAAGGATTTGATTGGAAGTTTCAAGAAGAAGAGGGAGAACAAAATGATAAAAGGATTCCATGAATATGACCTAATCCTAAGATCAACGATGATGTTTAAGAAACAAAAGTTCCAAATTACCTATTTAAGGGGGCATAAGAGATGTATTTAAGGTTGATTCATTATTGATTGGCGATCCTAAGGAGAAGATGTGAAGAGAAGAGCAATAGAGAAGAGGTGTGAAGAGTTTGGTGAAGTGTAATTGCTTGAGGAGACATCAAGCATATCAGGGATGGAGATGTGAATGGAGGCTACTCAACAAAAAAACATATGAGCATATGGAGATTTGAATTTGCAAAGTGAGTTGTATTTTATAGATCAAACCTAATGTCACATTCTAACCATTGTGGCAGTCGAAATCCTTCATTCAAGGTTGACCTAACAATCATTTTTCAAATCATTTAAACAAGGTGACATTCTAATGAAATGATCCAAGGACTTCTAATAAGGCCACTCCTAACAAGGTGATTAAATCCTTTAACAAGATCACATTTAACAGTGTGTTGTATAACCTTTAATAGGGTTGGCTCTTAAGCAAGCTCACTTTAGAAGAGTGAACAATTGGTAGCATGTTACTTGGTAGTTTTTCCCAAATTGGGCTTCCATGTTAAATCCTAGTGTCAAAGTGTTATTTACATGTGTGGATTTTATTTTTACAGTAGTTTATATACTGGCAGTCGACATATATAGGAAACAAAGAGTCAAGAAATTGCATGAAAATTGATTTGCATATTGCATGCTATATAGACAGACTTATTTTATGAGATTGATTAATCTATTTGAAGTTAGTAAAAGTTAAATTTGTACATCTAGACCTGCGAATAACTAATTCACTCCCCTCTCCATTATTTTAAATCATTATAACAAAAATATTTCTAAAAAACAATTCTTCAATGATACATTAACAAGGAAAGAAACCTTTGTTTGATCACTTGTTGACTTTATCAACAAGCTATAGTAAGAGCTAGTGAGTCTGAACACGTAGGCAGGTGTTGAATATTTGGCAGCCATAGTTTGAATCCATCCCATAGCCACATCATGGGCTAGAACCACTCTATTACTGTTCTCAGAGTCGATAGTGTGTGCAGTGCTTGACCAATATTGATGAAGGGTGCTCCCCTTAATACCTTAAACACATAACATAAACAAAGAAATAATAACAATTTGTGAGAATAAAATACAGGCTTCTTATTATTGCCGCAAATGCAATATTACAGAATTTAGAATTACAATATGGTAACTTACATGGGTGCCTTCATTACAATAATCTGCAAGAAAAAGATGCAAACTATCACCTAGAGCTATCCTAGACATTGTAAGAGCATTTCTTAAATAAGCAATTTTTATGCCACTTAGGAAGGTTTTAGACACTCAAACTTAATACTTAGGGCCAATAGACCCTAATAATACATATAGAGTTGTCCAAATACAACTTTGACGTTTATTTTGGAAGTTTTGGTTGGCCCAACTTTGAAAGCCATAACTTTCAAACCATTACTCCGATTGGCTATTACTTTCGAACTGTTACTTTTAGGAATCCTTAGCTTCTGATCTATAGGCATAGATTTGTGCAAGCACCCATTCGTCGAGTTTTTGGGCCTCATCGAGGCATGTTTTTGCCTTCAATGGTGAGCCTGAAGATTTTATACCAAAATTGCACACCAAAATTTTGCAATAAATCCATGAATACTCATGATATGGTACTGAGCCTCAACTGGTAGGCTGATATATCCAAGATGAATATCTACCTCTGAAATTAGGTCATTCCGAGTTCGTATGACTAACTTACTAAGTAACAAGCCTCCACAAACAATAACTTTGCATTAAGACAACCCTTATTCAAACAAATGAAATGAAATATTTTTGGTTGATGCAAGATTGCTCTTACACCTAGGATGCTTCTGCATCAAATATGAACCCCTAGTTGATCCTCCACGACTTCAAATAGAGGAATTAAATAGAGCGAAAAGAAATGAGTACTACAAGATTCCTACTCACAGAGACACTCGTCATTAATAATGCGTTATTAAAGAGTCATCTCTTTGTATGCAAGGATTGCATATTAAGCACACAATAAATTGTGGGAAAGGATGTGTATAAATTATGATCAAATGCATTGTAAAGACATGAAACCAAATTCCACAACCTCCCACAATATCCTTCAAGCCTATGCAAAATGGGAGTTTTGTAAATTTCCACCATAGCAATCTATCATGTCATTCACATTGTCTTTCAAGAATAGGTCCACATGATATCCATGGGCTCCATGGATTTCAATACCATAAAACATTGTTACATTAAAAAATCCAACATTTCATGTTGCACAGAAAAATGATTCAAGATTTAAGTAAAAATCAATCCCATGAGTAAAAATGACCTGCATTTATGACATCACTTGCAACATTGCTAAAATTTGCAATACCATGGGGAATTTCCTCTATTTTTAGGTGACGAGGAATGTACATCTCTGCCACATCTTTACCATTTGGTAAAAACAATTTCGCCTAGGATTGCTTTATTTGAGGATGAAATTAGGGGCTACTCATTAGGCTGATAATTTGCATCCCCAATGTAATTGTAATAAAATGATTATTGCTCTTTTATAAGACTTCAATTAAAATTATTAACTATATTTCTTATTATATAATTATCTAATTTTAATCTACTAATTTTATTTTTAGTCAATAATTATTTTAATTAAAAAATCTATAATATATGTATTTGAATGATACTAATTTCAAATATTCTACAATACAAATAATATTTAAAATAATTATCAATTAAGTTCATAAAGAAAATAATTAATTAATCAATTTAACTACAATTTAAACTTATTTTAAAGATGTGTATTATTTAGTAAATTTATTATATTTTAAATTAGTGTAAATAATATTTTAGATAATTAATTTAACTATAATGTAAATTTATTTTTAAGATGTATATTATTTAGTAAATTTATTATATTTAAAATTAATTTAAATTTAACTATAAAGCTCCTTAATATATTGCATTCATCTTTTTCCTATTTTTTCAAGTGTTCAACAAGGAAGAAATGACTCAGCACGATATCTGATAATTAAGGTTAACAACATTCTATAATAGTAAACATGTCAGTCAGAGGTCAAGGTTTTTCTTGAAATTCAACACAAAGTTTCTGGGAAGATCCAAATTGTTCCTTTGTGAAAGGTTGCCCAAGGATACTAAAATGTAGTTCGTCAACATGTAATCCTCCAAATGCAACAAAAAAATATCTGCTCAAACAATGAAGCACAAACAAGATTGTGTATGCTAGCTTCTTCTTAGTTTGTTATGTGAAGAGTCCAATAGAGAGTGCATTGGGATGGAATCAAAAGACAATCTGGCGATGATAGAAATCGAAGAGAGCCAAATAATCAACATAATCCCTCGCATAATGGAGAATTTGAGCCGATTGGATGATCATCCATAGCTTGTTATCACCTAGTCTGAGTACCCTCAACGTGCTTAGATGGAGGGGGACAAAATAAGAATAGGGGAAAACTAAATGCTTCTATCTTACATTAATAGGATTGCACCTTCTTTCAATTCATTCCGAATTTCAAAATTTATATCCCTTTTCACATATCTTCAATTATTGTAAAGATAGGTTAAAGTATTGTAGAAGCATGCAAGGTGATTGGACACTTGAGTTTTCAACTCACAATTGAGTTGAAAACTTGTATTAGAACTAATAGAAAGCTATGTCAGGATTAACAGTATTCAATCACCAACGAACTAGTATAAAATATTTTCATCAAAATGTTGTTATTGGACAACATATCACAATCTAAGAAATTTATAGAGAGATAAATATAGAAAGATAAATGTAGATAAAGATATGGATGAAAAGAAATAGAGAGAAGTGTACATAAGATATAGAGAGAAGTAGAGATACATATACAAACAAGTAGAGATGGGGTGAATGTGAGAGGAGAGAAGGAATGACATAAATGAAAAAAGATGTAGAGAGAGTTAGAAATAGATAAATAGAACTATGGAGAGGTAAGACTAGATAAAGATAGATAGAGTTAGACATAGAAAATAATGTCATTGTTCTTTCTTTACTCCTCTCCTCTTTATTTTTCTCACAATTACCCCTCTCTTGATATATTTTACCTTTTAATATATCTTGAGCATATCTATTACACGCAGGGTGCCATTGCTAGTCACATTAGCACTATACTTACTTTTCTTGTTTTAAAAATCTACAAATGCACACGTGCCTTGCCCTCGTACAAATTCACACGTGTCTCTAAAACTCCACAACATTCCTTTTGCCAAAATCCCGCCGTAAACGGTAAAACTGTTTACATCGACAAATTCACCGCCTATAGTCGAACCTCTGTGGAAAACAAGGGATTCTCCTTCCGCTTGTCCAGGACAAAAGGGATTTTCTATCGCAAAAACAAAAGGATCAAATGCAGACCAGAAAAAAAGCCAAGTTAGCGGAATCGACCGGAGGCAAGTAAATTATCAGAATTATATTGCCTCTAGCTTTCATACAGTCCTACTATTCCGAACATGGGCGCTGTAGCTTCAGATGGAACTACTTTACTAGGGTTTTAAGACCCTATTATTTACTTATAGTTATGAACTACATTTTACAAGAATTTGAACCGTTGAATATATTTAAACTTAGCGATTGTATGTTGTGTGGAAATTCTATGCTGGTTAGCCTTTACATACGTCTGAAGAAGAATTTTTCCAGTGAATTTGTATAAAAATTATAAGAAATTTTTGAATAACGGAGTTGATCCACTATCAGTATGAAAGATGGAAGATGCTTTGTTGTTATTGCGGTACAGAGCTTCTTTTCTGGATATGTCCAGCAAATGTCTAGATGACATATGTGTTCCACCCAAATGACTATATAGATTAGCTTCCAAAATTTAATGATTTTATTAGCTGATAATATGTAGTGATTTTGAACTAGTCGCTAAGAACTAACGATTTTAAATTAGCCGTTAGAAATTAGCTATTCTAAACAAGCCAATCGCCACTTAAAACGGCGAATGAAAAGTAGCCATTACGTACGAGTTATAATATTACATTAGCTGGTGCAGACTAGTTGTTGTCAATTGATGCTAAAATCCAGCTGATACGTAGTCGTGAATTACCAAGTTACCTGATAGCTACTCCTTCTTCCTTGGTCAGGAGCCGTTCTTGAATTTGTGGATGACAAGGATCCTTGATTGGCTCGAACTTAAGCTGTCGTCCCTTCTTAGTTTGTTCAGGTGTGCGCCGATCTCCATTGCTCCCCGAGACACAATTTGAAGCAATGATCTTCATTTGTGATGATTTTAACCTTTTGATACAATATTCGGTGTGTATAAGAGTCATAAGCAATCTGCCAAGACTGACTTCTCTAATTTGTTGAGGCAGATGTCTAAACTGTTTTCGTTTATCCTTGTTAGTACGGATACTCAAGTCTCAACAATGTAAGGTCTGTACACGAGCATTGACTTCTTAATTTAGGCTATAAACGAGCCTTTTAAGATTTAATAACCTTCTGGAGATTGTTTTGTGATTATTGGATTTGATGTTTTCAAAAAATTTATCAATCTTATTGGTTACCTTTTAATGAATGCTAAAGGTCTCAGATACTTTAAAGCATGGGCAAGCAGTTCATCTTTAGCTACACTCGGATACCCCTCGAGGGAGTTGTTAAGAGGAAAATTATTAGATTACAGCTAGCAATGGCCAAAGCTGACTTGCTTACCTTGTTGAGGCAGATGTCTATGTTATGCTGTTTTATCTGTCTTGCATAACTTAGATTTTCAATTTACGACCTAACTTGCAGTGACCCAGAATTCCACGAGATCAGCACTGCTGTTACTGGCTCCTTTTTGATCTTCCAACCCGTTTCTTTTTTCCTAACAGTCCAGGCACATATTTATACAGATCCCAACCTGTGTGCTCAGCAGAAGTGTAACCGTTTAAAACATGAAACATTATAGTACTCATAGGTGAGGGGATGATGCAACTGTCATGAGCCGCCACCCTCAAACTAGAGATGTTGTTGGAGCTGCAGGTTAGAAAGGTCCACGTACAGCACCAGTAATCAGCGCCCAACAAATAGTAAAAAATGAAGTGCTCACCTCCAAAATTGATACTCTGTCAGACGTTGAGGTAATCACCCAGACAGAGCAAGGAGGCCTTATAGCCAATGATGCCTGCCATCTGAAATAAATGCCACTTTGTCAGGGTATGAGGAGGGAAGGATAACCATCCATGATTCGCCAGCATAAGAGATCCTTCATGTAATTCAGAGTTGCCAATAATAGTAACAGGCTCCCAACAGAAATAAAACTGATGCCAGGATTGCAGACCGTACAGCCCATGCTCAGCACAAAGGTGACAGCTCTCTCAAATAACTGAAACGAATAGGTGACAAGGCAGATATATTTCAATTTTCACATCAGTCAAATAGAAGTATCACACTTTTTTGAAGTACAACCTATGAAATAGTTTTGGAAGGAATAAAGTAAAAAAAACTCAGCAACAGTGGACGGGCCCTCTGGAAGGTCATACAGACATTCCATCTTTGAAGAATATTCAGACAGTGAGCTGCAATGCCCAGCAGAGGCCAGGTGCTCTGGAAGGTCATACAGACATTCCATCTTTGAAGAATATTCAGACAGTGACCTGCAATGCCCAGCAGAGGCCAGGCTCAAAACAGAAGAAAATAAACCACGCTAAACAGGACCTGCAAACATATGTGAAAATCAATAGCATAATATTTTTGGGTGTGTACAATTGCGTGAGCCTTGAATACTCCTGCGTCAAGATGCTTTGGGTAGATGAAAATGTTCCATCAATCTTGTAACTCATTCGCATTTGAGGAATTTTGGAACTGAAATGCCATGTTTGGTAATCTCAGCTGCATGCAAGTAGGCCGCTTCATCTGCTGCCTTTTTTTTTCATTCGACCATGTAGTGTTGTATATTGCATCCCATTACAATTTCACGCTCTATTTTGGCCCCCTGCTCTAGTGTGTTCTTTCATAGCTCATTTTAAATCTATTTTGGCCCTATCACATCCAAATTGTTGTCATATGCTAATGTCGTAATCAGATCATATGTCCTGGGACCTTCCAAAGGGCAACCCTGTTTCTTTGGTCCCTTTTTGGGTGGACTAGGGCGCCCAGTACTGTAGTATACTGTCCCCTTTTTGGCTAAGCCAGGAAATAGAGACAACTATCTAGAATTCCAAATCACAATGAACTTCCTTTCTTGAAATCCTTATTGGCTGCTATCAATTATGACTTATGAATATGAAAATGGTTTAATTGATATTATTATTATTCCAATAACAATTTGTAAATAGAAATCATTGCTATATGTGATTTAATGTGAAGGATTGTGCAAATTGATCTTTATCCAATATTAGCCTTATCTAATATTACTATTACAATAAAGAATGTGATTGTCAACTAATTCTATAATCACTTAATAGTGATCAGATTGCTGCATCAATTATGTTCCTTAATCATATGCAATGACTGGTAAGAGAATTTTGTCTATGACGATCCAATTCCTATTTCTGATTTGATCTTCATAATATATGCAGTGATGACTGATATTGTAATGTACCTAATTTTAATAAAGTGACTTAATTAAGTTAATTAATTAAGTGGTCCTAAATTGTAAATAATATCATAAGGAGTTATTTAATTAATTAATTTAATTATTGAATCAAGGGGCCAAATTAATAAAAAATAAACTATTGTGGGCTTGCCTGTTAGCCTTTGGGAAACTTTCCGGAGTCCTTTATAAGGCTGAGTTTGACATAGTTGTTGGTATGGCGAATTCAATATTTTAATTGTATTTGCGAACTCTAGTTGGAAGTTCAACGCTGTTTGCCGTTTCAGAGGTGCAAGATCCTCCCTACTCTAGCACTTTGCAGTTTCAATGGGAATCATTCCGCACCCTATCTTGTTAGTGAATCTCAGTTACTGTAATCACAAATATATTATGTGTGAGATTCTGTATTTGTTCCTCTGCGTGATTATCTCCATTGAGCAGTTTATCAAACATTGTGTTAGGATCTGGAATATATCGATAGCATTAAGTTCCTTATGGTCATGCCCACATCCATGCCTGCTCCATGCCCGCACCCGCACCTGCACCCACCCCACGTCTGTGCTTGCATCCGTGTTCGTGTTCACATCCGCATCCGTGTCCGCATCCATAGTTGCATTCCAAGGGTGTCATGTCCACATCCAAAGGTGTGTGTCGTGTACTACAGACTGAAAATACCATATGGGTTTGTTAGACTGTACGGGTATTGCAAAGGCCACACGACATCCCAGCAAGCCACACAGAGTTATTCATCTGCAGGCAGGGGTTCTCAGAGATACACGCCAACAAGGAGACATTGCAGATGTGTTTTTTATAGAAACAATATTGCTATCTCAGATATGGAGTTTAGATACTTGCAATGTCTGATATCAATATTGCTTAATGGTTGCTTTCTCAAACGTGGATGCATAACATTGCAACAATGGTCTAATGTTGTATCTGATATATATGCGATTATTGCTTGCAATCAATGGCACTGTATCTGTTCTAGAACCGTGTACTTGCAACTGGTTTTTTCTTGAGAAGGCAGAAGTTTGATAAGATCAAATCCAAAAGGATTGAATCGAGAGGTAATCAACTTGATGTCCTTGGCTGAATTCCATCTCCTTACATATATCCTGTAGTATCAAAGGGATTGGTTGTAAGGATATGACTTATGCCTTCTCATAACCACATCACTTCATGATACAATTGTTAAGTGAGTCGTAGTACTTAAAAATACTAATTGCTGCATACGCATCCCTGTGTTTATCACTTTTGCTATATTGACCAATTACCCTTGATAGACGTTGCATTCTTCCATGAGTCTTCATAATTGTACTTGTGGATTATGTTGATAAAATTCTCGTTCCTTGTTTCTTGATTGCTGTCTGTTGAAGTTTGTAGCTGTGATAGAGATCTTTATCTTTGATTTTATGAGATAGAAATATGTTTGTTATGACTGTTATGGTCATCTTCAGCTGAAAGAGATATTTATGATTATATTCAAGTTAATATTATGCAAAAAGACATGTCATATGTCAAGCAAAGAGGCATTTTATATGTCGAAATATGAAGGGTCTTATTTTTGGGATTCTAAGAGACCTTCTGTGGAAGATGAAGAGTCTTATGCAATCTATTTATATGATTGCTTGGTATATTGTAAATCAAGAAAGTGAAAGCCTTGTACTCTGAACATTTCTTGATCAATAAAAGAAATATTTTGCGGTTTTGGCTGGGTTATTCCCTTCATATGGAAGGGTTTTCCCAGGATAAATGCACTGTGTATTTGTTTGTATTATTTCTGCTCTTGTATTGCTGTTTGTCTCTATTTCTGGGTCTTAACTTTAATATGGTATCAAAGCCTTTGATAACAACAGTATAGGAGAACGTACAAGTCTATTTGTGTTTGCTAAGGCTAATAATAGCTTTGCATTTTTTAATGCCTTTCGAGTAGGAGATTGACTTGGCATAATATGTCAAGCGTGAGATTATTTTGTGAAGTCACCTCCTTTGTGTTAGGCGAATTTTGGACTCCATGCTTGGTGATGGAAAAGAAAGTAATTTGTGTTTACCGTACTGGTAAAGAAATCAACGCATATAGACAATGGAACAGAATAGCAGAATTATATTCGCATGTCAGACATACATTATGCTTCATAAGATGAGTAATAGAAGTTGCTTTACAATGATCCCAGACGGGATATAAATACTATCCGCCAAACCTTCCCGAAGGAGTCTATCGGCCACAAACATTATGTCTGCTACAAACTATTTACCCGTCAGCTACAAAATACAAAACACCGATGACAGTCATTCCGTCGGCTACAGAAACATCGACAACAATCTAGTCGGCTGACACCATCCCCCCCAAAAAGAAAAGTCGTCTCCTGACGACTAACAAAATATCTGAGACAAATTATCAAACAAAATACATTAACGGACTAACTGTAACAAGAAAAATCTGCTCTTGTCACATCACTTTCAACTTCGTCACGTTGCATCTGTAGCCTCTGCTAACACAATACTGTCTTCTCAAGCTGACTTTGATAGCCACCCACGCTACTTTCTCTATTTCCAACTCCTGGGTACCCCGAGCCAAGTGTCGCTGCACTGCCTCGAGCTGGACGATCAGCTTCTCCCGAGCTCTCTACGCATCCACCAAGACAGCCTCACAGCCAACACCTACTCCAAGTGCCTTTGGTACACAACACTTTGCCTGCAGCAGCTCCAGGTCTTCATCAACTGGTCAAACTCTCACGACTGATATCCGCAATGACTGGGGGTCCAAGGGGCAACGCCCTCGGCGGGGTCGAGGGGCAATGCCTCTCGCCGCCAAGACCAAATTAGCACTCCGGAACCCACTCAAAAATGCATGGAACACACTGTTTTTGCCATTTTCTACCGATTCCAAACTCTTTCTGGTAACCACTACTGCTTCCCCTTCTGTTTGGCATCGTCTGCTACTCATTTTGAACAACTTGAATTTGTTGTCGTCCTTTTTTTTTAAAAAATTTTTTTTTAGAAAACCCCGCACACCCATCTTCTACATAGACTCAACAATCTCTCCTCCGCAAATGAGAAACAAAACTCCAACAATCTTTCGCTGAAACAACTCCTCCGACAATGAGAAGCTCAACAATTCTTCCGGCAATGAAACAATAATCAAGCAAATGAGTTTTGCCCTTGAACTTTCTCCTCTACGTGTTGTAAACCCTCAAAATTTCATGGGCTCCACCCACGACTGACGAGCAAGCCGTGAATGTGCAGCACCGTCTCCGAATTCAAGCTTGCTGGACTACTGTTCTCAATCCCTCTGAATAATAAGAGGAAGCATCAGAGTAATAGTCGGAAGTCGTCCTGCCTACCACCGGAAGACATTTCATCGGAAGTCGTCCATGACCAGTTCATGTGATTAAACAATGAACTTTATGAGCGAACCCTTGATTTGAACACCACAGCCAAGAGTTTTGTTTGGACTGAACCCAACATTGCCATGGCACTGAGATGCCGTCAGGTTGCCGTCCGTTTGCAGGGCTTTGCCAAATCTTTTAGTGGAGCCAAATCAACCTCCAATCAATGCGTTGAAAGCACCATGCTGTAAAAAAAAATTCGTCGACTCCTTTTGCTGTTGATCCTTCTTCGTGCTCATTACTTCATTGTAGATTGCTGAACCTGCACCTTAGGTCACCGAACGGTCTGCGAGCACTGAAGGAAATTTGAATTTGGAGGAGCAGCTTTGGCGTTAAATGAAATGGCGACGATGGACAGTTTTCAAAATAACCCTGAGGGTTGCTTCTGCGGGCAAGGCAGAGCCGTGGGGAGTTGATCGCGGGGCAATTTCTCGCGGAGATGTGCTTGCAAGCAATCCCCCGCAGAGAGTTACTCGTGGACAAGTGCCCGCGGGGTCTCTCCCGCGAAGAGTTGCTCGTGGCCAACTCAACTTGTGGTTATTTTATTTTATATTTTCAAAATTTTTTTAAAAAATTTTTTTTGTTTTTTTTTTTTTGAAAAAAATACATAGGTACCTCAATTTTGCCTCCGGTCGTCGCCATTCTGCAATGACAAGCAAGTCAGCTGGCCCTTCTGCGACAGCAACGGAGTCTTCTTGGCACCATATATTTTCAATTTGGATCCATTCACTGCGTGAGGTATCTCTTCGTCGTGCGAGGTTGACAATTTGATCGCTCCATTATCGCCGACCTCTCGAATCTGATATAGTCTAACCCATCTGGCCTTGAACCTTTCCGGTTTGACTTCATTCTGTCCGTCGTACTTGAGTACCAATTGCCCGGCGAAAACTTGTTGAGTCTGAGAGGTTTGTCATGCCACGCCTTACGTCTGTTCTGTGTCACCTCCGTCGCCCACTGTGCCTGCGAGCGTGGCGCATCTAGATTATTTCCTTGCTGTTGGTACCCTTCAAGTAATTTTATGGTGTAATGCCTTCTTTTCTTCCTGTGCGGTCCGTTCGCCGTGTACCGAATGGTGGGATCTTTCTTTTTTCTAGGTTTTGACTGTATATTCTTCCCCTCAGCTTCAGGCGTAACCGCCTTTCCTTCTTCCGCTGCTCTGTATTCCTTCAGACACTCATTTTCCTCTTTTTTCTCACCTTCGTTGACCCTTAGCATATTACAATTTGGAAACAATTCGTAGTCTTCTATCTACCAGTGGTAAAGGCCATTCACCGAGTCTAGGTCGTCATCATTGGATCCTCCTCCTAGTGTCAATACTCCTTCGTCGTTCGGTTCCATTCTCCTTTTTCCTTCATCGTCATTTCTTTCGTCGTCACTGTCGCCTTCACCTTCTGAGTCTGACGATGTTGCCTCCTCACCTACCATTTGTGTGTGCAGGTCAATTGTGAATCTTTTGCCTCCATGCTCCATTGATAGAGTATTTCGTTTCCAATCATGTTTTGCTTTTGCTTGCACCAACCAAGTCCGTCCTAGAATAGCATCATATCCTTTTCTTTTTAATGGAATGACTACGAAATCCAATAAAAATGGTTGCGTTCGAATAGTTACCGGTTGCGCTTTCAAGATTCCCAACGGTTTGATTCCATGTTGGTTTGTCGTGAGCAACTAAAATGCAGGTGGCCACAACGTCGACTTTCCCAACTTCTTCCAGGTATCCTCTGGTAAGACATTCACGCCGGACCCTCTGTCGACAATTGTGTTTGTCAAAACATTTTCCAAAATCCCCATCTCAACGATCGTCGGATGCCTTCCCGTTGTGAGCACCAAAAGCATTGGGTCTATTGTCGCCGTTGCACTATTGTCCCTTCCTGTGTCCTCCGTTTCTTTCAGAAATGGTGTATGATTCAAAATGGCCATCCGTAACTGGGGCATTGTGAGGAGAAGGTCACTTATCTTGATTGGTACCTCTGTTTGTAAGATCTGCTGTACAATGTTTTGTTCTGTGAAATTCCTTGCTAAGGTGTCGGTGATGTCCTTCAACTGAGATGTCCCTGCCGACGATGTCTTTCCAATTTCCACCTGCGCTTCCCCCAATTTTCTTTTTTCCTCCGTTGGCAGTTTTGCTTGCCTTTGCATAATTGCCAGAACCTCCTCTTCATCCGTGCCGATAGTGATCAAGTTTACTCCAGACTTTGGACACTTGGCATCTTCATGATCACCGGGTCTGCACCATCTGCATAGTAATTTTGGTGTGTTTGCCGCTGTACAATCCTGCGCAAAATGACCCCACAAATTACATGCTTGGCATTGAATGATCGGCCGTCCGTTTGCATCATACTGAGTTCGACTTTGGCTCCCATTATTATTGTTATTGTTCGCACTGTTGTTATTTTGCCCTTTGTTATTATTCCTGTACCCTCCGGATGTGGCACCTGCGCTATTCGTATTTTCGCTATTGCCCGACGGGGAAGCCTCTTGTGTAAGAAGCACTTGCGGAGATCCTCTTGTCTTTATGTTAAAGGGGCACTCTTTTGTCGAATGGCCCATGATCTGACAAATGTCACAAAATTGGTTCTTTGGACACAATCCTTTAGTATGACCTTCGGTCTTACACTCAGTGCACCACAGTTCACTGCCTTTTGGCTCCTTCTGCATGTTTTTAAACTCCTTCATCATGCAGATCATGTCCTTTTGGAGGGCACGAACCTTCTTACTGTTGCCTTCCTCGTTGTTGCTATCACCCCAGCAGGCTCGTCCTCATCCGAATAAGATGAGTTAGTGTTCTTCTTCTTCTTTGTTTTCTGCTCACTTTCAAGGTCCAATGCTCTGTTATAAGCTTTTGTGTATGACGACGGTGGCACAATTTTCATTTTCCTCGTCAACTTTGAGCGTAGGCCTTCCACGAACCATCTTTTCTAAAGTCCGTCCGCTGGCTTACTTTCCATTTTGTTTATCAAATCTTTTAATTTCCTGGCATAAACGCGAACGGTTTCGTTCTTCCCCTGCTTAGTATTGAAGATCTCTGCTACAATTTCATTATCATCCCGCAACAGTTTAAATTCTGCTAGAAACTCCTTTTTAATGTTATCCCAACTGTTTAGCTTTTGTGGATCTATATTAGTGAACCAATCAATTGCTACGCCTCGTAGGGTGGCCAAAAATTGCCTCATCCAGTCGTCTTCATCAGTTATCCCATTTGCCTTCCAGATCGTTTCACATGTCTTGCAATGTCGAATGAGATTGGTCGTACCATTGCCATTGAACTTCGGCAGTTTCTCTTTGGGTCCTGCCATCACTCCTAGATTCTGTGCACGAGCGTTGTTTGTTCCTGCAACACTGGCACTGTTCACTCTCGCACCGGCGGTCTGCACTCCCGCACCGTCGATCTGCACTCCCACACCGGAGGTCTGCACTCCCACACTGGCGGTCTGAACTCCTGCACCGGAGGTCTACACTCCCACACCGGTGGTCTGAACTCCCACACCGAAGGTTTGAACTTCCACATCGGAGGTCTCAACAGCTGTGAACCTTGGTGAAGAAGAAGGATCTTCTGAAGTTGTCTCCCGTGGAAGTGTATCCCGGACGAAGAGGTCACTCCACGCTTGTGCTCCCTCGGCACTCCGAGCTGTGCGAGTCGATGCTCTTCCGTCTGAATTCTCTTCCCTCGTTGAACACAAATTCAAGAACGCCTCCTGCGCTTCTTCCACCAACTCCACCCGCTGTCGAGTCTCCTTTAGCAATTCCTCCGTGCTTTGGTTTTCATCGGCAATCTTCTGGAATCTCCTCCGGTGCTCTGCCTGCTGTGCCAGAATTAAATTAGCTTGAGCTGCGCGAATCTCATATTTATCCTTCACCGTGTTCTTATTTTTATTCAACAGATTCGACATTTAATTTCCATCCGCCTGCCTGCGTACCAGGTCCATCGGGCAACGACGCCAAATGTTTACCGTACTGGTAAAGAAATCAACGCATATAGACAATGGAACAGAATAGCAGAATTATATTCGCATATGTCAAACATACATTATGCTTCATAAGATGAGTAATAGAAGTTGCTTTACAATGATCCCAGACGAGATATAAATACTATCCGCCGAACCTTTCCGAAGGAGTTCGTCGGCCACAAACATTATGTCCGTTACAAACTATTTACCCGTTGGCTACAAAATACAAAACACCGACGACAGTCATTCCGTCGGCTACAGAAACACCGACGACAATCCAGTCGGCTGACAATTTGTTCTTCATTGAGCTTCTAATTCTATAGAATTTGAAGAGGGTTGAGGCCTGTCACTAGCATCTATCAAGGAAAAAAAGCTTGACAATGGTCACAATAGTTTAAGGATTAGAGTCACAATGGACAGGATCTACATATAATCTTGTCATGGTGTCTTTTGTTTTTGAAGCAAAGTAATGTTTTCATGTTGATTGAAGCTAATATGGATAGGAGATCATCTGATATTAATCATCAAATCCCGTGCATAAGAAATTTGATGTAGATCGTCTATTATTTATCTTTGTTTGTGCAGGAGTGATGACCAAGCTTTATACGTGCTTCAATATCCTTACAGAGATGGACCATTTACTCCATGGAGGCTATTTTTTTATTGTGTCTCTTCTAAGTGGTGATTTCTAATTATTTCTACTCTTTATAGTTATTACCAACGACTCTTGGAGCATATGTGTTTTATTCTTAGATTTGGAGCCTATGATGATTTGGCATCATGACTTGGCTCGTGCAAGGTGGAATCAATGGGAGATAAAATTCAATTTGAGTAAAGTTTCATAGTGGTTGGAGTTGGGCAATCTTTTGTGAAAAGCTCTCTGGGTGACTCTCCATCTACCGATGGTGATGATTATGTGGCAAACACAATCATGTTATGCAATTATCGTTTGATGGACCCTCTAGTAGATGAAACGTCATTCTTGTAACTTGTATTATCTGTTGTAGTGGTATTTGCACAATACATGTCGTTAGCATCGTTTCATATGATATGATTGTCGGTTTGGTAAATTCCTTTTCTCATTGGGTCTCTTCAGCTCTCTGTCTTATGTCCTTGCTAAACAATGACTTGGCATCTATATGATGTGTTTGTTTATGTCGTGGTGACCATCAAATGATGAGTTTGAAGGGCAAAATATCAACAGTTTTGGTGTTGTGGTTTCTGTCGACGCTTGCGGAGGAGATACTTTTTGGTTTTGTCTCTTATTAGCACGTGCAGAGGATTTATGTTTTGTTCTTGAAGAGCATGCTTAATCGATGATGTCGTGACTGCAAGAAAAGGGAGAAGTAGAGTTTTGCTCAAGAATTTCTAATACGTGCAAATCATTCATAGGTAGAATGTACCTATTGAGGTGAGGAGTCAGGTAGCTTTCGAAGACAGTGAAGGTGCATGATTGGAAAGGAAACATTTGCGTGGGAATACCGTGGACTGGGGTGACCTCCACCTTAGCGAGAGTGAGTTGTGAAAATTAGTACTTAGACTTTTAGCACAAAAACTACAGATGTGGCATTGACAATGGCCACGAGGAGAGAAATAATTAGTGGCAAGCAAAAACAATGTCCGGGAACGAGGGTTACTACTTGTTTGTTGGGGGTCTTTTGTGAGACACCATCGACATAGAGCTAGAGAGCACCTTCAACCATTTTGGCAATGTTTTGGAAGCCCAAGTGTTGTTAGTCAGAAAAACTACTCGCCCTTGTGGTTTTGGCTTTGTAATAGCTTCTAATTTGCAAGCCATGGAAGATGCAATTGATTAGTTACATGCACGAGAATTAAATGGGAGGAACATGTTTGTTTGCAAAGATCAACCTAAGGCAGAGCTAGATTCAGATTCAGATTCAGATTATGGTTTTGATTTTGGCAACAATTCTAAAAGCAAAATGCTTTTACTATTCCTTGACATCATGAAGTTGGTGTTTCAAAAGCAGTGTGGGGTTAATGCTTTGTGAAGTGGGTGCTTCTAAATTGTCTAAGAGATTACCACAACATTGGAAGCCTGTGGTGTTCCTTCAAAAGATACATAGAGGTTTTTTGAATAAGCCAACAGAGGCACAAGATGAAATCTCTTTTGTGTGTATATTTGTGTGCATTAGACCAGAAGAGATAAGTATAAATGATTACAGCTCTTGAATATTGATTTTTTAATAGTGATTTCTTTTAGCATTGATAGTCACGAGTTATCAATATTCCTCGTGGTTGCAGGATGCAACGGTGTGGTAAATAGTGATTTCTTTTAGCATTGATAGTCATGAGTTATCAACAGCCTTTGTGGTTGCAGGATGCAATGGGATGGTGAGAAATTATGCATCGTTGTTTGTAGTCTTGATACTAAACTGATGACACATTATTAAAAGGGGAAGATCATACTTAGAAAGAGAAACTATTTAGCTTCAGAGGGAGGTTACGTGATAGAGGGTGATGTTCAACTCTTTGCAAGTTTATGCAATAGTCATCCATCTTATGTTAGTGATTAAAGTTGTCCATGCTGAGAGGGGGTCTATCTTAAGAGAAAATCTCAATTATTGATGCATTCTTCTTTAAGAGAAGTTTGAGGTGAAAGTCCTCGTTGCACCCAGTGCAAGTAGGTACGGTGGACCGCTCTCTGTGTGTAGGCATGGTGGAAACTTATTCTTCTTTGGGAGAAGTTTGAGGTGAAAGTCCTTGTTCCATCCTTTGCAAGTAGGTACGGTGGACCACCCTCTGCGTATAGGCATGGTGGAAATGTATCCTTCTATGGGAGACTTTTTAGATAAAAGTCCTTGTTCTACCCTCTACAAGTAGATATGATGGATTACCCTCTGTAAGTAGGCATGGTGAAAGTCATGCATCTAGCTTCACGACTCTTACCTTATGTGCTTATTAAGTAACTATGGTGAATTATGTTATGTTGAGATAACATATGTTATGTGATTGACATCTTTGGTTGCAGCGATGAGTGTCTGCCTCATTAAAGATATCTCTCTTGCTAAGACAGAGTTTTGAGGTTTGTAGTTGTGATAGAGATCTTTATCGCTGATTTTATGAGATAAAAATATGTTTCTTATGACTGTTATGGTCTGTTAGAAAGTAAAGTCCACCAAGATAACTGAGGAGGGGGGGGGGGGGGGGGCATGAATAAGTTATCCAACTATTAAAACATCTATCTTATTAATCCTTAACCATGTGAACAATATAACCAACAGCCATAAGAAGATACACATACACAACAACACCAAATATGTTAACTAGGGAGACCCTTGATCAGAGGGAAATGTAATGTTCCGACTAACCCTGAACTGAACGAGTTACAGAAACCAAAATAGCTGTACGGAAGTGGACAAGTATGCACAGACTGGGTGGTTGTACGGACTGAAATGGAGAGCCATATAGTATGCTGGAATAAGGTTGTATGTGGAGATGGTCAACAGGGAAGGCCGTATGGTGATCAAGTGGCCGTGCAGTAGTTTGTGTCGTGTACGGTGGAGAGTGAGGGAATGGCGTACGGGGATGGCTGAGATGGCCGTACGTTGGATTTATGGAAGTCAGGAGGGATGTACGGTGGAGTGTGTGGAGGGTGAAGGCTGTATGACTAGGGAAGTAGTGATAGAAAAGATAGGAAGTGGTACGGCTAGATATCTGTGCCCTACGGTGAAAACACCCTTGTTTATTCACAAACGCAGATTTTGATGGAATCTAGACACAAATAATATAGACTCGAATACAGATAATTCCTTCATTAAATATATATGCCAAAAGATGATGCTCTGATTTCCCAGATCCAAGCGAAGTATTACATGCAACAACGAAATAGGGTGAGGGTTGAATCCCACTGAAACCGAATGAGCCAAATAGGGAAGATCTTTCACTTCCGAAATGGCGAACGATCCAAAACTCCAGTAGGAATTCACAGTACATAGAAAATAATCCAAAAGCATACCTAAAGACTACCTATAAGCCGTGCATAAATACCCGTTGAGAAAACTTTGAGGTTGTACAAAGATAGCCGATGGCGACACAAACTATGGAAACAAAACAAAAATGGGTCCGAGATACATTAAATCAATCGGCCCATTTAATAAGAGGAACATTATAGTCCTCCCGTCCCAAATTTTGCTTGTCCTCAAGCAAATGCAATGCCAGGTGCTGGAGAATGTGCTCGTCCTCCCACGTTGCATTGTCCAATGGTAGGTGTCGCCAACGTACCAAGTATTCCTTCGCAATGCGTTTTCGTAGGGTTTTTTCACATACTTCGATGATCTTGGCCAATTGCAAAATGAGCTTTCTTTCTTCATTGAGTGGGGGAAGGTCAGTAGCAACTGTGACATTTTACCCAATGGCTTTCTTTAGACAAGAAACATGGAAGACATTATGAATACGGCTACCCTCTAGAAGTTCCAGCTCAATAGGCAATTTCACCAATGCAACGAGTTACATGATAGGGGCCATAGAATTAGGGTTTCAATTTTTCTTTTCCCTTCTCCTTCAATGAGGATTGTCGATATGGCTGGAGCTGGAGATAGACCAAATCCCCTACTTTGAAACTTTTCTCCATTCTGTGTCTGTCGGCGTGCATCTTCTGCTAATTTTGTGCCCTTTGTAGATTGTCCTTCAAGCATCTTAGAATGCCCTGTCCCTCCTAAAGCCAGTCCATCGCCCTTGGTGCGTAGCTACCATTGAGAACTGTGTTGATGAAGGAAAGGGGTCTGTACCTGTACAGAGCTTTGAATGGTGTCATTCCGACGGACATGTGGTACGTGGTATTGTAGCAATATTCCCCTAGATGGATCCATTTGACCCATGCTCTTTGTTGTGCTAAAACGTACTTCTGAAGGTAACCTTCGAGCCATTTGTTCACAATCTCCGTTTGTCCGTTTGTTTGCGAGTGGTAACTAGTACTTGGTGACAATTCTGTCCCTGCCATCTGAAAAAGTTCTGTCCAAAAGATACTGATGAATCATCCATCTTGATCACTGACAATGTTTCGGGGTAACCCGTGCAGACGAAAGACTTCTCTAAAAAAAAGCTCGGCAACTTGTGTGGCTTGAAGTTCTGAGGGGATGGCGAAGAAATGTGCGTACTTTGTCAACTTGTCAACCACCATGAAAATACAATCCTTTCTATTTACCTTGGGGAGCCCCATTATGAAATCCATCGGGATACTTTCCCACTTATGCTTTGGAATTGACAGCGGTTGCAATAACCCGATAGGTAGAGTATGTTCGGATTTGTTCTGCTAGCAAACCGCACACTCTTTTACATACTGCAACACATCCCCTTTTAATCCTTTTCATGAAAACCTCTCCTGTAGACTTCTGTACGTTTTGAGGAAGCTCGGTGTCCTGCCAAGGGTGAGTCGTATACCTCCTTCAGGATTTTCTGCTTCAATTTAGATTTAGGCACTAGGAATATCTAACTTGTATAGTAAATGATATCATCTATTACTTTGTACCTATCATCCTTGGCGATGCCATCCATTAGCTCACAAGCAAATGTGTTTTTGGAATATTCTACCAACAATTGTGCTTTCCAATCGGCTTAGATCAGGGTTAGTAGGCAGGCGACGGGCTTTCTGGACAAGGCATCTGCAACCACATTATTCTTTCCTTTTGCATATTCAATGTCAAAATCAAAGGCTTGAACCTTGCTTACCCATTTCTGTTGTCTCTTGTTCAAATCTCGTTGCTCCAGAAAATATCTCAAACTATTGTGATCCGTGTGGACAACCTTGGCACCTACTAGATACTGCCGGAACTTGGTTAGTGCATGTACAATGGCCAACATCTCTTTGTCGTTGATGGAATAGAGGCGTTCTGTTTGCGTAAGCTTTCTACTCTCATAAGCTATGGGGTGTCTAGCCTGCATCAGTAACCTGCCAATGCCTTCTCTGAACGCGTCACACTCCAAAATGAATGGTCGAGTGAAGTCAAGTAATGCAAGTACGGGACAAGTGCTCATTGCCTCTTTCAGTTTATCGAAAGTGAGTTGTGCTTTTTCGTTCCACTGGAAAGACCCCATCTTTGTCAGATCCGTCAAAGGCGTGCTGAGCTAAGAGAATCCTTTAACAAACCTCCGGTAATAACTGCATAACCTGAAAAATCCTTGCAAATTTGAGTGATTTTGGGGGAGGCCAATCAAGGATAGCTTGAATCTTCTCCTGATGCACTTGAACTTCGTATTTACTGACAACATGCCCCGGGTACAATATTTCTGTCATGCTGAATTCACATTTGGATTGCTTGGCGTACAATAATTGCTCTTCCATGATCTTTAGAACCTCATTCAGATGCTTCAGGTGCTTCTCCCATGTTCTGCTAAAAATAAGGTCATCAAAAAATACCAATAAGTACTTATGCAATTGTTTATTCAAAATGCGATTCATGCATGATTGGAATGTAACAGGTGCATTTGTCAATCCGAACGACATGACTAGAAACTCATAATACTCGTAGTGGCAACGAAAGGTCGTCTTTTTTATGTCTTCCTCCCTCATGCGGATTTGATGGTATTCGGAACGGAGATCTATTTTTGAAAAATAGATTGCACCATGTAACTCATCCAACAACTCATCTATCCTTGGAATGGGATATCTATTCTTTATTGTTTCTTTGTTCAACGCATGGTAGTCCACACACATGCACATCCTCCCATCCTTCTTTTTGACCAAAACTACAGATGACGTGAAAGGGCTAGAACTGGGACGGATCCATCCTTTCTCTAGCAGTTCCTGAATCGTCTTTTCAATCTCATCTTTGAGTTTCTTCGGATGTTGGTACGGTGTGGTTATGACCGGCTTGGCTCTTGCTTCCAACTCGATAGTATGCTCAAACCCTCGATGAGGCGGTATGCTAGGAGGAATGTCAATGAAGACTATCATGTTTATTCAAAATATCTCGGAGTTCATCATCTTGTAGAGGTGTTCGATGCCCTTTTATAGGTTCCACCAAAATAAATCAATGCGTACCCCACGCAATGTCATCGTGCCTAAAAATTGCCTCCATCCGACGTGCAAAAACTTCCTTCAAACCTTCATTTTCCATTCCGTGGAGGATAACCTTCTTTCCATCGACAACAAAAGTCCCCCCATTTGAAACTCTGAGTGTATTCATCAAGTGTCTCCATCCACTGTATGCCTAGAATCACTTCCACGTTATCAAGGTCCACTATGAAGAAATCCTTAGTCACCATGCGATTCACCATTATGATACTTAGCGGAGGAACAAGGTGTGTGCAGGGCAGAAAAGTCCCTCCGACAACCTTGAACTGAAAGCCTGCGTGCGCCTTCGTAGGTAGACCTCTTCGCTTCACCAGAGATGAGTTAATGAAGTTTAGAGTGGTTCCACTGTCAAACATCACCATAACCCGTTGTCCTTGAAGGGTTCCCCGTACTCGAAAAACAGTGCACCTCGGGCTACTGGCTAAGGCAATAGTTCCTCTGCGTCATACCAAAGCTGCAATTCTTTCTGTACGATTTAAATTGACCATGTTTGTGTCATTGTGAGGTTGGTTGTCTTCGGCTGACATTTCTTACTGTTCATCCTCATCATTGGACACGACCTCAATGTAATGGATCTTCCCTTTTCCGAGACATTTGTGGCTAGGCTCCCAAGGTCCCTTGCAATTGAAACACAGTTTCTTCCTTCGGAGTGGTCGTTTGGTAGCTTCATCTAACAACGACTTCTTGGGCTGAGGTTTGTCCCTCAAAAACGCCGGTGGTTTGGAATGTGAGTAACTTCGAGAGGATGACGCCAATGACAATGCCATACTCCGTGCTTTATTGATTGCCTCCGACAGGGTGGTAGGATTGAACCCCTTTACCCAATCTTTCAGAGGTTCTGTTAGTCCATCCATGAAGAGCACTACCCGTCTTCTTTCGGAAATGTTCGTGACCAAAACAGAGAGTTTCTGAAATTCCGCAATTAATTGATGGACTGATCCGATTTGCGTCAGTTGTGCCAAATCTTTGAAATTGAGTTTCGGATCTTTACCATCAAATCACTCTATCAATCTCTGTGAATTCCATATAAGTATTTATTTGATCATGCCCTAATGTGATGGTGCCGTGATGCCACCACTCATGCGCAACTCCCTCCAAGTGCAGCGCTGCAAATTTGATTGCTTCTTCTTTTGGCATAGGATTCAGTCGGAGGTAAGTATCGGCCTTCATTACCCACGCTTGCGTAGATATGGAACCAAATCCGTCAAATGGAGACAGATTTACTTTACTCAACTTTCTTCTGAGATCATCGTTAAAATATCCTCTGTTTCCACCTCCTGAATATCTCATTCTCAGATCGACGTAATCTTTGTAGGATATATCTTTCTCAAGATTTTCATTCTTCCAGTCTTCTCTCAGTTGTTTTTGCATCTCTTCAAAGGTTGGTTGTTTCCCTTCGTGTTGTGCCTCCGTCCGTGGAGGAAAAGTCGGCATGGAAGGTCGAGAGTGTGCTGGATGAGGGTTTGATTTTCCTGACACCGAGTCTATGCCGTGACCATTTTTTTTTGCTGGATATTTTATTGTCTGCCAACTTCTTAAGGGTCTCTTCCATGAGTCGCTGAGTATTAGTGATTTGTGCATGATTCGTGGCAAGTTCTCTTAGTAGTGCCACGAGTTCGTTAGCTGTCGGTTTTGATTCAGCAGCCATTTGATCAACGGAATGTATCCTTCTCTTCCGACTGTAAACTCTCATTCATTGTCCACAGGCTGGCAGGATCAAAGCGCTCTGATATCACTGTAATGTTTTGACTAACCTCGAACTGAACGAGTTACAAAAACCAGAATAGCCATACGGAAGTGGACAAGTATGCACAGACTGGGGGGTTGTATGGACTGAAATAGAGAGCCATACAGTATTCTGGAATAAGGCCGTACGTGGAGGAGATGGTCGATAGGTAAGGTCGTACGATAGTTTGTGTTGGTGTACGGTGGAGAGGGAGGGAATGGCGTACGAAGATGATTGAGATGGTCGTACGATAGGCCGTACGTTGGATTTATGGAAGTCAGGAGGGATGTACAGTGGAGTGTGTGGAGGGTGAAGGTCGTATAGCCAGGGAAGTAGTGACAAAAAAGATAAGAAGTGGTATGGCTAGATATCTGTGCCCTATGGTGAAAACACCCTTGTTTATTCAAACACAAATTTTGATGGAATCTAGACACAAATAATATAGACCTGAATATAGATAATTCCATCAAGAAATATATATGTCGAAAGAGGATGCTCCGATTTGCTTGATCCAAGCGAAGTATTACATGCAACAACAGAATAGGGTGAGGGTTGAATCCCATCGAAACCGCATGAGCCAAATAGGGAAGATCTTTCACTTCCGAAATGGCGAACAATCCAGAACTCCAATAGGAATTCACAGTACATAGAAAATAATCCAAATGCATACCTAAAGACTACCTATAAGCCGTACTTAAATACCCATTGGGAAAACTTTCCAAGGGTGTACAAAGATAGCCGACGGCGACACAAACTACGGAAACAAAACAAAAATGGGTCTGAGATACGTTAAATCAATTGACCCGTTACAATAGTTTGATAAATAATTTATTTTATAACAGGAACATTACAGAAAAACCCCGGGGGGATGGTACCCACAAAATGATGTACTAATATAAAAGTTCCTTGTAAGAGGATGGACTCTATTAGGAGCCAATGAAATACATTAAATACATATCATTCTTTGTTAGGAGACTTTGAATCCCTGTTAGGAGATTCCAACTTTGTTAGGGGTTGTGCCAACCTTGTTAGGAGTTGTAGAAGGCAAAAGAACCCACTGTCCAAACAACTTCAAGGACAAGACCACGAAACTCACTGTTCAATTGATCTCTGTATTATTCCTTGCAAAATAATAGAAATGGAATAACTCGAATTCCTCTATCCTCTTGATTGGATCAAACCTATTTCAGATCTCGATATTAGATCGCCAACTTCACATCCAATAATCCCTTGGATCGCTTACACGCATTTACCACTTCGCATATAACTTGCTTACATGTAATAGAATTCGCACTCTTTCATACTTCATCACAAGGAAAATAACTATCCTTTATACCATATCTTCAAAATAATTTACTGAGTTGGCCTTGAGGCTTTTCCAATTAATTATAATAAAACCTCATTAAGATATTACAATTCATTACACCTTTTTGTAATTACAAAACACTATCAGCTCACAATAACTACAATTCTTCACTCGTGCAACCTCTGACCTTGCGCACTTGCTGACGTCATCATCAGGTTGTCTACTATCACTGTCTAACTTTGCTCATCACGATTCTATGCCCGTTAAGAGATACAATCCAAACATCAGAAACCACTTGTTAGCTACTTTGTTTGCACATTGTCCTTTGTAATTCTTGAATAACTCTTGCATGTCTTTGACTTTCTACACACACACTTATCCACTTCATTAGGACACAATTGCGCTTTGTTGGGTGTATATTTTGCAACCAACAGTTTTGGATAAAATCCAGTCGCAAAATAGGATGACCAGCCACAGCATGTGAGATAGAGTCTCTCCTACCTTAAAGGGAAGGCTCCCCCTTCTCACCATTCCTTGGATCAACTCAAGGTAAGCAAGAAGCTGAGAGATTTTGTAAGGGGTGTTACCAATATTCTTTCCTCTTAGCTTTTAAGAAAGAATCCACTTACCCGCGGAGCGAGTAATGGGTACGATTAAATCTCTAATTGCACTTCTATCTAATAGCAAAAAAACGGTGATACCGATAAATTAACACTAACTCAAAGGCTAGCTAAAAGCGTACCAATTTGGCTATAAGTCCTGTTTTAACCTATTTTATAAGAATAACTTCTACCATTGGGGCACAAATACTTCCACAAGTAGGGAATTCAAACTATTTATCATGAATTTGAGATGGTAATACAAGCTACAGGCAAAGCTCCTAGTCTATGTATTGCCACAATCGCTCCCAGTCAAAGCTTCGGCTCTGGTTGCTTCTTAAATCGCTATGTTCCATTATTTAACACAGAATAATAACATGAATCAAAGACAATAGGCACAAATTACAGTCAAAACTTCTAATTTTCTCTATCACAATGCTTTTAGTGAAAGCTTCGAATCCAATTGCTTATTTTATTCACTTTTCTCCCAAATTCGTACTACACAATCAAAGTTATGCTTGCACAAATGTGGCAAAGCTTTCTTCAATACAGCAAAAGATGTTTTTTACAATGAGGGGGCACTCCTTTTTATAGGCAAAGGAGTTGAGAAAAAGGAGGAAAAGTTGGAACAACTTAGCCAACTTTGACCCGGTCTATCTAACAAGAGAAATTATTGGATTACATGTCATTACACATGTAAATCATATTTCATGTAATTACACATTTTCTTGTAATACATCCTCTTCAATTACAAACATGAAAGAAGAAGAAGAAAGACGAAAGAGAAATGAAACAATCTTAGGGATTGTTCTGAAGGGCCTTGTACTTGGCGATGATCACAAGATCAGGATTTCTTGTATTTTGTGTCACTGCATTCACCTTGATAACCACGGTGTTACGTCTTTTGATAGCCTTTGACTCTCTTTGATGAATTGCCCGTTGTCATGAATTCTCCTTTGTAGATTGACACATTTTGGAGTCTATTACACTTTGAAGACCTTGATGATGTCCAAATGTAAATTCGGAACTACTTTTTAGCAACACTTCAATTTTGTTTTGTTTTGTTTGAAACAAAGCGCTTGGCGCATTCCCAGATGAACTTAGGTTCTTGGACAATCATTGGGAAAATGGAGACCAAATGAATTACCGCTTCTTTGATTCAAAGCACGTCCTCTTTACTGGATGTCTTCATTCTTTATAGAAAGTCTGGCATATCTTGACTTGCTGCAATATGAAAGTTTCAATGGGATTGAATCTATCATTGGAAGATATGGATTCTAACTCCATGAGAATATTGGCAAATTGGATCTTTGAGGAACAATATATTCGAAGTATTGATTAGATACTCATGGAACATATGCAATGAATTGGATGTGATATGGAAATTACGTGATATTTTTTGACTCTTTAAAAGTAACTTCTAGTCAAAAACAGGTTATCAAGATGCAATTACATGTAAAGGAATATTCATGTAATCATGCCATGCGATTGGGTGCGGAGAGTGAGATTTGTGAAAGTGGGAATGGAGAATGAGATTACATGTATGTGCGGATGATGGATGAAAACACATGTTATCGCAATTGAAGAATGAGATGCAATGTGCTATGACATGGAAAGACAAATATGGAATGGAACGATGCAGTTGCACAAAGAGGTGGAAGGTGGAGTGAAGTGAAGAACTTGCAATTTCTTCCAAAAGAAGAAAAATTTAAAAAAAAAGCAAGCAAACAATGAAAGCAAGCACAAAACAAACACATGCCTTTGGTTTTAAACTCAAACATGTCAACAAGTAAGTTGCTTCAAAATGTAAATTCGAATTTGGAGTTTGGGAAATATCCAAAAGTATGAAAATGAGAATTTTCATCATATTAAAAGGAAAAATGCACTATACATGGCATATATTAGGACAAATGTGCAATAACAAGCCATAATATGCAACAGAATAGCAAAAAAAGCACAAAATTAATTAGCAAGAAAGAAAATGTCCACTTACTTGAAGATTAATGAGCCAAAATAACAAGAATTATAGATTTGAAGACCGATTCTCCTGCAAATCTGGATTTACAAACAAATATTTGACTTCTTCCATACTTACATGTAATGGACATTCAATGGTTGAATTTGACATGAGAAGGCCAAAAACGTAGTCACCAAAGACAATAGCATGCATTAAAACTGAAAAATGACCCCTCTTGATCCAAATGTATGGGCTGAAATTCCATTTTTTAGAGTTTTTTTAACAAAAACATGGCTTTTTAATGCAAAAATATGGGCCGTTTTTGCAAAAATGTGGTTAAAAATGCATGTAACTTGATGGTTTTTGACTTATGAATGCAAAAACAACTTCCCCAAATGCTAATACATGGATCCAAATGCAAAATGTGACATCAAAATGCAAAAAAGTGGATAAAAACCTCAATTTTCTGACATTTTTAGCAAAAACGTGATTCATAAAAGGTATGAAATGAAACTTTTTTGACATCTAAAGGCAAAGGCATGTTCTTCAATAATATATATATGGATTAAAACCTCAAAACAACTTATATTTGAGCCAAAAAGTGATCAGAACTGGCACAAATCTGGGCGAAATTAGCAAAAGCGTGGCTAAAAAATTTATGCATTTGAGTCATTTTTGTTTTGAATATGAAAAATCATGACCCCCAAATGCATACATATGCATTAAAACTCAAAAACACCCCTCTTGTGATGATTTTCAAGCCACTATATGGGCAAATCTTAAGCATTTTTGATGAAAAATGTGTTCTTGGAGGAGGAAAACATCAAGTTTTTTGCCCTTGAATCTTCAAGAACGGGTTTTTCGGGATGCAAATGCATATGTTATAAGCAAAACACACTTTAGAGGTGCATATACATTTTTGAAAAACATGTCTTAAGCTTTTCCAAGCCCAAACACACTCTAGAGATGCATTGACATGTTTCCCAAGAAAAACGTACCTTTTTGGTGCTGTTACACATTTTAAAAACTTTCAAAAACAACCTCCAAGGCAAAACACGCCTTTTGGTGTCATTGACATGTTTTAAAAATATGCTTATAATGGAAAACTTACCTTTTTGGTGTCTTTGCATATTTTTGTAATATGCATGTCTCACCTTTTTGGTGTGATTGCATGTTTTTGCAATATGCAATTGCATGTTTTTTATGCATTTACATGCAATTCCTTTCAAAATCACACATTTTAGGTGCAATTGCATAGTTTTTATGAAATATGCTTGTAGACATGTTTTGCACAACTTAAGTGATGAATTAAGCACATGTCGATTTAATTTTTGATGAAATATTACTTAAATGGGTCATAAATAACATTTACACTATCATATTTAAAATATAATGTGCAAATATCATTTTTAAAAGTAATATTTACTAGAGCATTTGATTTAACAATTAAAAATTAAATCAAACTATATAGTTAATATAGTCACTTAAGTGAAAAAATAAAAAAGTAACTCAATTTAAAAATATAACATAAAGTGCACTATAGTTACTTTAAGTGAAAAATCAAAATGATAAAGTAACTTAAAAACATAATATAAAGCGAATTTATGTTATGTTTTTGAAAAAGTGAATGTCAACTTAAAAATATAACATGATATTTTAAATTCGTGCAGTTGCATAAAAAAGTCAACTTTTTGGGCACTAAATTGGTCATATTTTTTGATTGCCAACTCTGATTAAGCTCTAAGATAGATCAAATCAAATGGAAAATCGAAAGCAATGACTTGAACAAAATCAAAAGACCAAAAGCCAACAAACAAACATTAAAAAATGAGAAAAAAGATGTTGAAAGCTTCAAAAATCAAGCATAGGCTCCACAAATAGAAAAACAAAAAAGACTTGAGGAAAGTCTTGAGTATAAGAATTCATTATATCAATTGGAGTCGACTAGTTGATCAATATTATCCAATTAAATAAATAACAAACTAAACTTAGAGAAAAACAAAACTAAGTTGAAAAAGTTTCGTATTGTTACCTACATTTTGTGGTGATAAAATGCATGACAACATGCTTGACCTAATCATCAATACTCAGTCTTTACGACTTCGTTATCTTTCTGCTACTCTGCCAGTCTTTACAGAAACAATACTATGTTGATATCAATGACAAACACGATCATGAATGCAACATGTCAATCATGCTAACTAACTCTCCAATGCTTAAGATACTCCTCCAAAGAAATACCATCAGCATTCATGCTAACAATCTCCCCCTTTGGCATTAATCACAACATAGATGAAAAACATCTAAGTTCTAAGAACACCAAATCAAACTCTGCTGCTGATGTTGGTTTCTTCTTTTTCAAATCCTCTTCATCAATCAAATCTAAAACTCATAGGAACAACTCTCCATACGTGCTTTCTCATTCTTACATGGATTGGCATCAGTTTTTCACTCTGAAACTCACAGGAACAACTCTCCATCTGTGCTTTCTCAATTCTTAGATGGATGGAAATCAATTGTTCACACTTCTCCCCCATTGATATAACTCAATGTTTCTTCCCATTGACATCAATCTATGCATGAACAATTCTCCCCTATACATACATCTCCTACATGCTACGAGAAGATGTTATCATGTACTCTCTCTCCCCCATTGTTCTAGAGGATGTTTTTCATGTACACTTCTCCCCCATTGACATCAATGACAAAGGCATCATTATGTCAATTGACTGCTCAAAGTCTTCAAGCAGCTCAAGTGTCCAAAGACAATGTTCTATGCCAACTACCAAGAGTCCTTGATGACTTTGCTCATCACAGATTCTCCCCCATATAGGAAGCATCAACATTCATTCTAGAGAAATAATAGTGCTCTGTACCATTGGACTGATGCACTCTCTGCATCATCTATTCAGAAGTAGGCAGGGGCATAACCCCAAGCATACATGGGAAACACTTAAAGGTATCTTTAGGCAAAGGCTTTGTAAAGATATTTGCAATTTGCTCTTTTGTATTCACATACGCTAGTCTGATTTCTTTCTCTACAACTTTCTCTCTTAAAACATGATACTTAATGGAATATGCTTAGTCCTAGGATGCAACATAGGATTCTTAGACATATTGTACTTGTGTTATCACAATGTATGATAACAGGTTCTGAAAACTCTATCCCATTGTCCTTCAACATCTGTTTCATCCACATGATTTGATTACAATTGTTTGTTGCTGCTACATATTTTGTTTCTGCTATACTTTGTGAGATCCAGTCTTGTTTCTTGTTTAACCAAGAAACCAATCTTCCTCCAAGGAAATATGCTCCACCTTTTGTGCTCTTTTTGTCATCCATATTGCCTGCCCAATCCGCATCACTATATGCACACAAAGTAAAGTCACTTGATCTGTCAAACCACAGTCCAAAATCAGATGTACCCTTCAAATATCTGAATATTCTCTTTATTGTTTCGTAATGTGCCTCTCTAGGATCTGCTTGAAATGTTGCTACTATGCCAACTGCATTTTCTATATCTAGTCTGGTGTGAGTTAGATATTGCAAACCTCCAATCGTGGATCTTTACTTCTGCTCAACTATAGGTTCCTCATATTTGCTAGATAACTTGTGACTATTTATCATAAGTGTACCAACAAGTTTACAACTCTCCAAGCCAAATGTTTTCAACAAGTCTCTCAAATGCTTAGTCTGTGATAAGAAGATACCATCATTGTTCTACACAATCTATAGGCCTAAAAAATATTTCATCTCCTAATCATACTCATCTCAAATGCATTCTTCATTTCATCAACAAATTTGTTACTTGCTTCATCATTACCTCCAAAGATAATGTCATCCAAAAATATCACAGCGTTGCCATGATTCCAGTCTCCTATATTTTTTTAAAGCTCCTAGGATTAGGGTTGAGTCGATGTGATGTGATGTCTATCTCTAGATTACCTCTAAGGAACTTCTCTTCTCATCTATCCCTTTGTGTACACCTAGGTGGGCATTCAAAAGTAATCTGATGCATTTATTTATATTAGGTGACTAAGGATTTGGGAGGTTAAGCTTCTACATATCCTAGATGAGAGAGAGAATCAGTTCTATTCATAAGAAACCCTAACTCTATGATCGAAGTGTTCAATTGAAGGCATAGTACAGGTAGAATGGAGAAATCACAGGCATATTTAGAGCAAATGGCAGCTAAGAATACGAGAATCGAGGCTAAAAGATGATAAGTAGATCATAAGAACATTATGGAAACTAGAGAAATCAGATCGAATGTAGAGAAAGCAGTTCGTGTTGTTGAAAACGGTCAAAACTCGTGAAATCAAAGGTTAGTAAATGTGCGTTGTCGATTTAGTAAATGGACTGTTCAGATGCAGTCATGATAAGTTACGTGGGTTGAAGAAAAGTCAAATGGATGAAAGAATGCACACTATTGGCCAGTTGAAAGTCAAATGCTTACCTGCCAGCTGGGTCCAGTTAGTTCATTTCAAGTGATGCTTCGAAGTATTGTGAGAGGTCAAAGAATTAAGATGATACGATAGTAATGCCCTAATCATCAGATTGAAAGAGGGAGGAATTTGAGTTAAGATGCGACAAAGTCATCGTCAAATCGCAAGTAGTGAAAAGTAAAGAAGTTACGATGGTGGAGGTATCATATAATCGGAAGTCTTCAAAATTAAAGTGAAGATGCTATGGTGAGATCGTAAGATTGTATTGTCATGAGATCGTAAGCTACAGGATGCATCGTATGATTCAGAAGTTGAGTTTGCAAAGTTAAGATGATACGCCTAGTTGTAAGATCGCATAATCGTTAGATTGTAATAGTCAAGTGCATTTATCATCAAAAGGTAGTGGTCAAAGAGTTAAGAAGCTACAAAGTCACTGCAAGATCGTGCTGTCGTTTGATTGTAAAGCTTGCAAAGAAGAATGTGGCTATTGTATGATCGAGAGTTTTTAAAATCAGGGTTGAGAAGTTGTGCGGGCATTATAAGATCGTATCTTCACATCATAGGTTGAGATTCTTGTCGAAGGTTTGGAGAGCTTCAGGATCAAGGTTGAGATACTACAATGATATCATTAGATCATATCTTTGTCAGATCATAAGTGTTGCACATTATCTTAACATCGTGACTGTATATTTTCAAGATTCTGACCTTACGATATATTGGCCAGTGTATGATCATAAGGGTTGGAAAGACCTTCAACTAGATGACGGATAGGTTATTGTATCATCTCTAGATCGTCAAATCGTAAGATTGTGAGATCGTAGGCACAATAATGACAAGGAGTTTTTATTTTCCCTAGCGACCGTCGGATTTAAGTTGATCTACGGTTGACATTTTTGCGCTTTCCAAAGATGCTTGAAGTTTACTGAATGCGGGAAAGCGGGCAGTGCACATTTGTGTCAGTCGTCCCTAGTTCATGAAGTCCCTTTTGTCGCACCTTTGTAGCTGATCAAAGTTAAATCAAATGAATTTATTTATCGAAAGGAGTACTTGTTCATCTGATAAAGCAATAAAGAGTTTTCAAAGATATCGTAACACCGTAAGATCGTTGGATCGTAGGATCGTGAGATGGCAAGGGTGATAATATAAAGTCTTTTCAATTTTATATTGATCATCAGATTTCAGTTGATCGATGGTTGTCGTTATGTCGCTATAAAGAGTTGCACCAAGAATAACCAAAATGATAAAACGAGAACACAACATGTGGAATAAGCGGGCCCACATTGTAAACTGAACAAAAGGGTAAAGTTAGTTGAATCTCAGTTGTCCAATCTGTGAGATCAATGACAGTCGCATCATCGTGTGATCGTAGAAGATTAAGCGAAACCTTGAGTTAACCTTGACGATAAAGCGAAAAACCAAATCGAATGAAGACATCGAAGGAATGATAGTTGCAAAGTTGCAATATGAATTAGAGGGACCCATGGAGAAAAGTGCGAAGGGAGAAACAAAGAAGCTTTATAATGATTTAATTTGGATCGTTGATTTGAGATCAACGATGAAATTCAAAGCTATAGTAACTGTTGAGATATGAAATATAAGATTTGGCGTCAATGTGACTACTACAAATCAGATAGGAATTTGAACCACTTTGAGGGTTTCTAATCATTTTTGTTTTATTAGAGTGTAATCTATGATTGTTGGGTTTCTGAGTGATTCAAATGCTATGTTAATGTAACTAATGAAACTGTAATTGGCCAAGAACCCTAAGAGGGGGCCTATATATGTAATCTTCTAAGTTTATAGAAAAGATCGACAATTTTATGCAACTTCTCCCCTTGTATTTCTAGATACTAAGTGAGAATCGAGAGGTTGTATGAAATAGAGGATTTGATACATATCTGCAACTAGGTCTTGTGGAATTAAGATCAACATTTCTAATGTTTTGTTTATTGTCTCCATCAGCCGAGCTAACCTTGCATTTTAGAATAGTTTCTATGGGATTGTAGGACAGATGTATTTGAAGCTGGTGATATCTTACTAGATTCCATTTTAGTGGAGAGTTATTAGTCAAGGTGGATTCCATTTCATCTTTCATACGCATCTCTGCTCTATCTCTAGATTGCATTTCAGTAGGACTAATCTACACTTAGAAGTAGGAGTAGATGCTAAAAGATCTTCAAGGTAGCTTGTGATATCCATTCCACTGGGTGTTATAGGTTGCTCAAATATATTTCTACCTGGGGTATTTGTAGTTATGAATATCCTAGTTTATCCTCTTCTGCTCTCAAGTTAAGAGCATACCCCCATCCTAATGATCTATTAAAAACACAATTCATTGCATATATTGCATATAAGGGAGCCATACCTTATAATTCAGAGGGTAGTGATATAACACATACACTGATCCATTTGTTGGTGACATCCTTTTGTTTCCTCACATTTTGGGTATCTAGAGTCAAGGTAAAGTCAAGTTAGCAAAAGGGACGAATTGTTAACCAACACACAATAATCAACAACCCATTCTTAGTTTCTTTCAAATACAAATTACTATCTACAGTACGTTTAACAAATCCCAACTTTGCCAAATACTTGTCCAATCTTGTATACCATGTTCTAGGTGCTTGCTTTAGGCCATGTAATGCTTTCTTCAATTTACATACTATATCCTTTTCTTCTGTCAAAGGAAATCCTTTAGGCTGCTCAATGTAGAATTCTTCAAGTTCTTTATTAAAAAATGCTCACTTTACATCCATCTAATACACTTTGAACTTCTCACTTGCTGCATAGGCAAAAAACATTCTTAATGCTTCAATTCTAGCAACAGGGGCAAATGTCTCTTCATAGTCTATACCTTCTTGCTGTGAATATCCTTTGCATACCATTCTTGTTTTATTTCTTACAACCTCACTTTATTCATTCATCTTGTTTCTGAAAACCCATTTAGTTGCTATAACATTATTGTCTTTAGGTCTAGGAACCAATTCTCATGTCTCATTCTTCATAGTCTGATCTAATTCTTCCTTCATTGCTCGAGTCCAATGACCATCCTTGCATGCCTCATTTGCACTTTTTGAATTCAACCTGAGAAATCAAACACAATTCTTCATGTACTTAGTTTCTCGTCATAACTCCTTTTTCCTTGCTTCCAATAATTTGACTTTCAGGGTGATTCTTTGTCAAATTCCTATTAGGTGTAGGTGTTACCATTTTAACTCTTACTTCTCTAGGTTTAGATCTTGGTTTTGTTGGGTGGATGTTTTACAATTGACAGTTTTGTGAAAATCTAGTCGCAAAATAGGTAGACCAGCCACAACGTATGAGACCAAGTCTCTCCTTCATCAAAGGGAAGACTCCCTTTTCTCACCGTTCCTTGGATCAACTTGGCAAGCAAGAAGTGAGAGATTTTGTAAGGGGTGTTACCAATTTTCTTTTCTCTTATATTTCAGAAAACAATCCTCTTACTTGCGGAGCGAGTAATGAGCAAGATGAACTAATTACACTTCTATCTAGTAGTTGGAAACGGTGATACTGATAAACTAACACCAACTCAAAGGCTGATTGAAAGCGTACCAGTTTGGCTCTAAGTCCTGTTTGTTTAATTTATAAGAAAAATCACTACCATTGAGGCGCAAAGACTATTAAATGTAAATTATTTCTATCATATTCTATAAGAAAAACCTCTACCATTGGGACGTAAAGACTTCTAGAAGTAGGGACATTCTAACTATTTTTTTAGAATTTAAGATGGCAATACAAGCTATAATCAAAGCTTCCAATCTATGTATCACCACAATCGCTCCCAGTCAAAGCTCCGACTCCGATTGCTTCTTAACTCACTATGCTCTATTATTGAACACACAATAATAACATGAATCAAAGACAATAGACCAAGTACAATCATAGCTTCTAATTTTCTCTATCACAATTGCTTCTAGTCAAAGATTCAAATCTAATTGCTTCTTTTATTCACTTTTCTCTCAAATTGGTACTACACAATCAAAGTTATGCTTGCACAAGTTTGGCAGAGCTTTCTTGCATACAACAAAGGATGATTTTTATAAAAAGGGGGCACTTATTTATATAGGCAAAGAAGTTGAGAAAAAAGGGGAAAACTGGGAGCAACTCAACCAACTTTGACCCGGTTTAACTAACAAGAGAAATTATTGGATTACATGTCATTACACATGTAAATCGTATTACATGTAATTACTCATTTTCATGTAATACATCCTCTTCAATTACAAATATGAAATAAGAAGAAGAAAGATGGAAGAGAAATGAAACAATCTTAGGGATTATTCTGAAAGGCCTTGTACTTGGTGATGCTAGCCCAAATGATCACATAATCGGGAGTTCTTATATTTTGTGTCACTGCATTCACCTTGATAACTATGGTGTTGCGTCTTTTGATAGCCTCTGACTCTCTTTGATGAATTGTCCGTTGTCATTTGAAAACTTGATATGATCAAGCTTTTCTCATTCAAGTTGTCGTGAATTCTCCTTTGTAGATTGATACATTCTAGAATCTTTGACACTTCGAAAACCTTCCTAAAGGTGTGCAAATGTAAACTCAGAATTACTTTTTAGTAGCACTTTAAACTTTTTTTCTTTTTTCTTTTTTCTTTTTTTGAAGTAAAGTGCTTGCGCATTCCCACATAAACTAAGGTTCTTAGATAACCATTGGGAAAATGGAGACCAAATGAATTACTGCTTCTTTGATGCGAAGCACGCCTTCTTTACTAGATATCTGAATTCTTTATAATAATTTTGACATATCTTGACTTGTTGCAACATAAAAGTTTCGATGGGATTGAATCCATCATTGGAAGATATGGATTTTGACTCCATGAGAATATTGACAAAATGGATCTCTGAGAAACAATATATTCGGAGTATTGATTAGATACTCATGGAACATTTGCAATGAATTAGATGTGATATGGGGAGTACATGCGAAGGGCTAAAATGGGACTTAGGAAGATGGATGACATGTAAATGCATATGGGAAAAGGATGAGTTCTTATAAAGATGCTTGAAAAATGAAGGCTAGGCCTATGGGGATGTGTGCAAATGATAACTTTTGACTTTAAAAGTGCGTCCTTTAATAAAAAATGGGTTCTCTGGATGTCATTACACGTAAAGTGAATTACATGTAAAACGAACATGCATTTAGGTTCGGAAGATGGAAATGTGTGTAAGTGGGAATGGAGAGTGAGATTACATGTAATTGTGGATGGAGGGTGAGATTACATATAGTCGCATGTGGAGTTGAGATGCAGTGTATCATGACATAGAAAGTGGAATTACATGTAATTGCTCTTGAAGTGTAATTGCATATGAAAGGAATGAATGCAATGTGCCTTGGCGTGCAATGACGAATATGGAATGAAACAATGCACTTGGATGAAGAGGTGGAAGGTGGAGTGAAGTGAAATGTGCTCAAGTTCTTGGGAAAGAACTTGCAATTTCTTCCAAACGAAGAAAAACGAGAAAACAAACAAACGAACAACAAAAACAAGCACAAAAGAAACATGTACTTTTGATTTTAGACCCAAACATGTCAACAAACAAGTTACTTCAAAATGCAAATTCAAATTTGGAATTTAGGAAAAAACCTAAAGTATGAAAATGGGAAGTTTTATTATAACTAAAGTCAAAATACACTTTTCATGGCATATATATAGACAAGTGTGCAACTTCAAGCTAAAATATGCATGGAAATAACAATATAAGCATGAATTGATGAGCAAGTTTGAAAAAGTCCACTTGCTTGGAGATCAAAGAGCCAAAATAGCAAGAATCATAGACTTTGAAGACCAATTCTGCTCTAAATCTAGATTCTCAAACAATAATTTGACTTCTTTCACACTTGCATTCAACAAATATTAATGAGCAACAAAGGGTCGAATTTGACATGAGAATGCCAAAAACATGGTCTACAAAGGCAATAACATGCATTAACTTTTAAAAATAACCCCTATTGATCCAAACTTATGGGCTGAAAATGTCATTTTTTGAGTGTTTTAATAAAAATGTGCCATTTTCATGCAAAGATCTGGGCTGTTTTTGCAAAAACGTGGCCAAAAAATGCATATAAATTAATCATTTTTGACTTATGAATGCAAAAACAACTTCCCCAAATGCTAATACATGGATCCAAATGCAAAAACATGGCTCCAAAATGCATAAAAGTGGATTAAAAAACCCAATTTTCTGGGCGTTTTTAGCAAAAATGTGATTCATGGAAGGCATGATATGAAGCATTTTTGACATCTAAAGACAAAAACGTGTTCTTCAATAACAAATATGTGAATCAAAACCTCAAAACGACTTCTATTTGAGCCAAAACATGATCAAAATTGCCCCAAATCTGGCCGTTTTTAACAAAAATGTGGCTCAAAAAAGCAAAAATCAGAGTCATATTTGTCTCGGATATGCAAAATCATGACCTCCAAATGCATGTATATGCATTAAAACTTAGAAACCCCTTGTGATGGATTTCAAGCCATTATATGGGCAGATCTAAGCATTTTGGATGAAAAATGTGTTCTTGGAGGAAGAAAACATCAAAATTTTTGCCATTGAATCTTCAATTTTGGGTTCTATGAGGGCATATGCATGTATTTCAAGGAAAATCACACCTTTTGGAAGAGATTACATGTTTTAAAAATATGTATTAGAGTCTGCTCATTAAAATTGCACTTTTTGCGTGCATATACATGTTTTTAAAAACATGTAATGGAGTCCAAGAACAAAATCGCACCTCTTGGGCTGCGTTACATATTTCAAAATAGGCTCACAAATGATCCTTATTGCAAAATCACACTTTCTGGGGTGCATTACATATTTCAAAGACATATAATAGAAAACCAAATGCAAATTGCACCTTTTGAGTGCATATGCATATTTTAAAATTTGTTCACAAATGACCCTTAGTGCAAAATCCCACCTTTTTGGGATCATTGCATGTTTTGAAAACACTTAAATATGCATGTCTCACCTTTTGGGAGTCACTGCATATTTTAAAAAACATGTATTTCCATGTTTTTTGTGTTTTAAAATTGTCTTTTCATTCAAAATCGTGGTTTCTAGAGGCAATTACATATTTTAATGTAAATATGCTTGTAGACATGTTATGCACAAATTAAGCACATGTCAATTTATTTTTTGAAGAAATATTACTTAAATGGGTCATAAATAATATTTACACTATATAGATAAATATATAATGTGCAAATATCATTAAAAAAGTAATATTTATTAAGATATTTGAATTAAAATTAAAAAGTTAAATCAAACTATATAGTTAATATAATCACTTAAGTTTAAAAAGCAACTCAACTTAAGAATATAACATAAAGTGCTCTATAGTTCGTTAAGTGAAAAAGTAAAATGATAAAGTAACTTAAAAACATAACATAAAGTGAATTTATGTTATATTTCTCAAAAAGTGAATGTCAACTTCAAAATATAACATGATATTTTAATTCGTGCATTGCACCTAGGAAGTCCACTTTTTGGGCACTAAAATGGTCATATCTTTTGATTGCCAACTCCGATTAAGCCCTAAGATAGCCTAAATTGAAGGGAAAACTGAAAGCAATGACTTGAGAAAAACCTATGTTACCCCAAGTTTCCGGGATGAGGGGACGGGGGGATGGGGAAATGGGTTTCCGGGACGGTTTTTTTTTTGCCGAAACAGGGGACGGCTATATATATATATATCTGAATTTTCAAATATATTCATCAATTCTACATTCATCATAGCAACATAGTTTAAAATTATCAATTTCATTCATCAAATAATGATTCATCAATGATCATAGAGCATAGCAATCAGCATCTAATCGAATCATCGTAGAAAATTCTAAATAGCATCATTTTCAATCATCATTTAAGTACTTAAGATACCATTAGCACATAATGAAATGAGTCAAATAAGAGAATGAAAAACATCAACTCTCAATAAAATGGAAACATTGAATAGATAAAGACTCAAACTTTAAAGTTTTAAACTTTTGAAGTATCAACTATAGTGTATCAATGATCATATAATATTATAATGTCAAGACAGAACACTCCAAGTCTGAAACATCAAAGTCAAAATAAAAACAAAAAATACTAAGGCAGCTGCCCCTAATCATCCATATCAAAGTCACTATCACTATCATCCTGAGCTTCAAAATGAAAACAAAGATGGTATGATAGTTGCCCCTAATCATTCATTTTATAATATATTTTATAAAAAAATTGACTTCTACATGTCCAGGCCTGCAGATGACTGGAAAATCATTTTTTTAATGGTTTTTTTGAGTTTAATAAATTTTAATAGGAAACCTTTTATGTAGTCCCCGGGACGTTAGGAAACGGAAAAATAGTCCTCGAAACGGTCAATGTGGTTCGAAAACTTGTTGACCGTTTCTGAAGTTTCGGGGACGCGTTTCCTGTTTTCTTCTCCAAGTGGGGACGTCTGGGAAACGTCTCCTGCGGTCCCCCCGTCCTCGAAACCGTCCCCGTTTTCGAAATTTCAGGTTGAGGGGTGGAAATGTGTCCCTGGCTAACATAGAGAAAAACCAAAGGACCAAAAGCTAACAAACACACTCAAAAACGAGAAAAGACGTTGAAGACTTGAAAAATAAAGCATAGGCTCAACAAACAGAAAAACTAAAAGACTTGACGAAAACCTTCAGTAAGAGGAATCATTATATCAATTGGGGTCAATTGATTGATCATACTAACCAATTAAATAATGAACTAAACTTAGAGAAATGCGAAACTAAGTTGAAAAGTTTCGTACTGTTACCTTCATTTTGTGGTGACAAAATGCAGGACAATAGTTGGCTTTGTTTGGGGAATGTTGCTCGTTTGTTCTTGGAAATGAAGAATGACATAGAATCCAGTTCTCTAAGTGCCTTCATCTACTCCATTGGGCTATAGAGTCGGGTGACAAAAAAAAACAAAACTAATGTGACTAACGCAAAGCAAACCTAATAAAACAAAATGTGCAAGTGCACTTAATAACAAGGAGGAAAAAAACCTACCTAATTAATACTAGCCAAAAAATGCAAATTTTAGATGAAACCATTTACGGGTTTAACAAAATAGCTACCTTGTTTTCAGCAACTTGCAATACCGTGCATGTTCACATGCAACTTCATATTGATGGAACATGAACAACTGGAACAATAATGTCAATGCCTAATGTAACCCGTCTTGGAAGAAATGAAGGATTTCACCTTTTTGAGATGAATCATGTGTACTATTGTTCCAAGAAAGGTCCATGAATTGAATCTACTCCTCCAAAACTGAACAATCTTCTTTGATAATATTTTTCACGTTCAGGTACATGTGGAATCTCTAGCTTTCCATTAGCTTCCAACCAAGTAAGATGTCGAATTGGACATCCCCTTGATTGAACAAATTTTGAGTTTTTTTCAACTGCAACTTTCTTGACTGGTTCATCAATCACCAATACCTCAGAATGATTAAGAAAACCTTGCTCATGTGATTTTAGTAATGCACTGGCTGCCTCAACATACTATTCACAAACTTTTGACTTGGAAATTTTTTTATTGTTTATGAGAAATTCCTTCTCACGCTTTGGGGTAGAACAATTATGTAAAGTGTACTCAAGTTCATGACCTTGAGGCACAAATACATCATTATCAACTTGACTAGAACATACTTACATGCCCCCTTACATGACATGATTATTAGAAGAAAAAATTTCCTTCATTTTTTCGTCTTTGGCATTCTGAGATTGTGTAAACCAGATATGAGAGTCGCCAACTATGTCTTCTTCCTTTTCCTGGAAGAGAATAGCAAGATCACTAGCTTTAGATATAGGATGCTTCATTGTTGCCTTCGCTAAGGGTGCTTCAATTGCAAGCTTCTTAAATGGTGAAGCTAACTTTTGTTGATTCCCAACAATAACACTATGCATCTAGTTGAAAAAAGGTCGCCTTTGTACATCTTGGTGATGAACGAAGAACATGCCTTCAGCTATTTGCTTTTTGAGGGCAAGTAACTCATTTCCTAATCTTTGCATTGTAGGATCCGTCCTTGTGTTGGAGGAAAATGGATTAAAAGAATAATAACTTTCTTCAAAGCCACTTGCTTCAATTCTTATCTTCCCAACAAGAGTCTGACCATCTTCAATTTCAATTGCCAATGTTTGTACAGTTGCAAGAGTAGTCGAGGCTTCTCTCCTTAATAGAAAACTAACTTTAGGAATTTGAGCATTGACAAAGAAACAATTTAAATTTGCAATTATAGGTTGAGCAACAATTGGAATTCTTCGTGTCAATTTGTTGAAATGAGCTACAAATTCACGCATAGGCACATGAGACAACTTCTTTAGCTAAGCAAGTTGGACCAATACTACATAAACATCTTGAGGAGGCTTGAACCTTTCTTCAAACTTGGCTATGAGGGTAGCCCAGTTTGTGATAGTATGTGGTGGTTAATGGTAAAACCAATTAGCAGCTGAACTTTGTAGAGTTTCCACGAACAAACTAACAGACATGTCCTCATATTCAATAGCTTGAACATTGCATGCAGTGTAGAAAGCAACAATATGCTCATCAGGATGATGTTCATCATTGAAAAACTTGGGAAAGTTCTTTCGTGAGCCATTAGGAAGATCATGTAGAGGTGGAGCTAGATTCAACGGTCCAAAAGCATTTCCCCAAGGACCTTGGGCCATTTACATGTCTTTGGTAAATGCTTGAAAAAATTCCAATGAAAGACACGGGTTTGCTTCAAATGAAAGCATGAGGCTCTCAAATGCGTGTTGTATCCCCAACAAAGTTGCCAAAAAATTGTTGGATGGATATTTTGCAATTGACAGTTTTGTGAAATTTAGTCTCAAAATAGGTAGACCTGCCATAGCGTATGAGACCAAGTCTCTTCTACATTAAAGGAAAGACTCCTCTTTCTCACTGTTCCTTGGATTAACTCAAGGTAAGCAAGAAGTTGAGAAATTTTGTAATACCAATATTCTTTCCTCTTTATCTTTCAGAAAAGAATCTACTTACCTACAGAGCGAGTAATGGGCAAGATGAACTCTCTAACTACACTTCTATCTAGTAGATGGAAATGATGATACCAATAAACCAACACCAATTCAAAGGTTGATTGAAAGTGTACCGATTTGGCTCTAAGTCCTATTTGTTTAATTTATAAGAAAAATCACTACAATTGAGGTGTAAAGACTTCTAGAAGTAGATGATTTCTGTACTATTCTATAAGAAAAATCTCTACCACTGGGGCGCAGAGACTTCCAGAAGTAGGGAAATTCTGACTATTTTTCATGAATTTGAGATGATAGTACAAGCTACAGTCAAAACTTCCAGTCTATGTATCACCATAATCACTCCTAGTCAAAGCTCCGGCTCCAATTGCTTCTTAACTCATATGCTCTATTATTGAACACACAATAATAACATGAATCAGATACAATAGGCACAAATTATAGTCAAAGCTTCTAATTTTCTCTATCACAATTGCTTCTAGACAAAGCTTCGAATCCAATTGCTTCTTTTATTCACTTTTCTTCCAAATTGGTACTACACAATTAAAGTTATGCTTGCACAAGTTTGGCAGAGCTTTTTTGCATACAAAAAAAGATAATTTTTACAATGAGGGGGCACTCCTTTATATAGCAAAGGAGTTGAGAAAAATGAGGGAAAAGTGGGAGCAACTCAACCAACTTTGACCTGGTATAACTAACAAGAAAAATTATTAGATTACATGTCATTACACATGTAAATCGTATCACACATTTTCTTGTAATGCATCCTCTTCAATTAAAAACATGAAGTAAGAAGAAGAAGAAAGATGGAAGAGAGATGAAACAATCCCAGGGATTGTTTTAAAGGGCCTTGTACTTGGCGATGTTATCCCGGATGATCATAGGATCGGGAGTTCTTGTATTTTGTGTTGTTCATTCACCTTGATAACCTTGGTGTTGTGTCTTTTGATAGACTCTGACTCTCTTTGATGAATTGTTTGATGTCATTTGAAAACTTGATGTGATTAAGCTTTTCTCGCTCAAGTTGTCGTGAATTATCGTTTGTAGATTGACACACTTTGGAGTCTCTGACACTTTGAAAACGTTTTTGAAGGTGTCTGGATGTAAAGTCAAAATAACTTTCTAACAACACCTTTAATTTTTTTTTTTTTGAAGTCAAGTGCTTAGCGCATTCTCACACAAATTCAGGTTCTCAGACAATCATTGGGAAAATGGACACCAAATGAATTACCGCTTTTTTGATTTAAAGCACACCTTCTTTACTGGATGTCTTAATTCTTTATAGAAATTTTGGCTTATTTGACTTGCTGCAACATGAAAATTTCAATGCGATTGAATCCATGATTGGAAGATATGGATTCTGACTCCATGAGAATATTGGCAAAATGGATCTTTGAGAAACAGTATATTCAGAGTATTGATTAGATACTCATGGAACATATGCAATGAATTGGATGTGATATAGAAAGTACATGCGAAGGGCTAAAATGGGACTTAGGAAGATGGATGACTTGTAAATCCATATGGGAAAAGGATGAGTTCTTATAAAGACACCTTTTGGAATGAAGGCTAGGCGCATGGGAATGCGTGCAAATGATAACTTTTGACTTTAAAAGTGCGACCTTTAATTAAAAAAAGGTTCTCTAGATGTCATTATACGTAAAGTGAATTACATGTAAAACAAACATGCATTTAGATTTGGAAGACGAAAATGCATGTAAGTGGGAATGGAGAGTCAGATTACATATAATTGTGGATGGAGGGTGAGATTACATGTAATCACATGCAGAGAATGAGATGTAGTGTGTCGTGACATGGAAAGTGAAATTTCATGTGATTGCTCATGAAGTGTAATTGCATACAAAAGGAATGTAATTTACATCACGTAGATAAATATATAATGTGCAAATATCATTTAAAAAGTAATATTTGCTAAGATGTTTGAATTAAAATTTAAAAAGTTAAATCAAATTATATAGTCAATATAGTCACTTAAGTGAACAATTAAAAAGCAACTCAACTTAGAAATATAACATAAAGTGCTCTATAGTTACTTTAAGCGAAAAATTAAAATGATAAAGTAACTTAAAAACATAACCTAAAGTGAATTTATGTTATATTTTTCAAAAAGTGAATGTCAACTTCAAAATATAACATGATATTTTAATTCGTGCAGTTGCATCTAGAAAGTCCACTTTTTGGGCACTAAAATGGTAATATCTTTTGATTGCCAACTCCGATTAAGCCCTAATATATATGAAATTGAAAGAAAAATTGAAAGTAATGATTTGAGCAAAACCAAAGGACCAAAAGCTAACAAAACACACTAAAAAACAAGAAAAAGGACGTTGAAGGCTTCAAAAATCAAGCATAGGCTCAACAAACAAAAAAACTAAAAAGACTTGACAAAATTCTTCAGTAAGAAATCATTATATCAATTAGGGTCAATCTATTGATCAATACTAACCTATTAAATAATGAACTTAACTCAGAGAAATGCGAAACTAAGTTGAAAAGTTTTGTACTGTTACCTACATTTTGTGGTGAGAAAATGTAGGACGATAGTTTCTTCTCTCTGTTGAACAACTTGAACATTTTTTTGCAAATCATTGTTAGTCTCACAAAAAACTTCAACATTTTCTGTAATAGGTTTAGGATTAGCTTCTTCTTCATCAATCAAAATTCTAATCCAACATTCTTTCTTTGACTCGAAACTTTTTATCCACTTTTACATTTGCGCACTCAACAATGGTCTTAGTTTTTTGATTAAAACATCTACAGGCTTTGCTTTTCAATGAATAAACAAGGAACATACATTCATCGGTACTTGCATCAAACTTACCAATATCATTATCTCTTTTTATTTAATACTGACTTCCAAAAATACAGAAATATTTCACTGAGGGTGCATGTTCAAACCATAATTCATAGGGAGTCTTGTTTGTACCTTTTCTGATTTGCACTCTGTTTATTGTGTATACTGCTGTATTGACTGCTTCTCTCAAAAATGGCTTTGATACATCATTCTCAAACATCATGGCTCTCGCTGCTTCTGTTACAGACCTATTTCTTCTTTCAGCAATCCCAGTTTGCTCAAGGGTCTTAGGTGTTGATAATTGTCTCATTATGCCATTCACTTCACAGAAGGTGTTAAACTCATTCGAGGTAAACTCTCCACCTCTATCTGATCTTAAACATTTAATCTTCACTCTAGATTCATTCTCAACTCTATTCTTAAACAATTTAAACTTTTCAAATACCTCAAAGTTTTATTTAAGAAACGCTACCCACATCATCCTAGTCAAATCATGAATAAAGATCATGAAGTACCTTTCACGGTAGAATCCTTTTGTTCTAGTAGGACCACACAAATCTATATGAACAATCTCTAATTTTGCTGTAGTAGAGAACTTCTTGTTAGGAAATAGAATTTTCTTCTACTTAGCCATAACAAATTCTTTGCACACAACATTAGTAGGCTTCACAATTTTAGGTAAATCTTTGACAACAAATGTACTAGTAGCCTTCACAATATTATCAAAGTTTATATGAAAATTTTTTCTATTCCACAACTAACTGTTATCCACCTTTGTAACCAAACATGTCATCTCTATAGGGTTCAATTAAAAAACATTACCTCTAGATCTTGTACCAATGCCAATCAATTTGCCATCTTTATCTTTGATAATGCATGTCTTCTCTGTGAATTGTAACTGATATTCTTTATTAACCAATTGTCCAACACTCGATAAGTTATGCTTTGATCCATCAACAAAATAGACATCATCAGTATTAGTTTTTGCATCAAGAGTAATAGATCCTATTCCCTTGATATGACAAGCTACATTGTTACCAACTTTGATAATTCCTCCACCATGACTACTAAACTTAACAAATTTATTCATGTCAACAGTCATATGATGCGAATAACCACTATCAATGATCCAATCAACCTTCTTTTCAACTTGTGAAACTAGGGCTTTCTTTTCTTTAACTTCTTCTTTAATAGCTACATATCCTAACCCAACGTCACTTTCACTCTGAACTCTTTCATCATATTCATCCTCTTCATTTGCATATAAACAATCTCTAGGCCTTCTAGATTTGAAATTCTTCTTAATACTTTTTTCTCTCTTTTAGGACACTTGGAAGCATAATGACCAAATTCATTGCAAGTCCAACATTTAAGGGTTCTCTTACCATTTAGTTCTCTCCTTACAAGCAGGGCAATTCCTTCTTCAATTCTTCTATCCTCAGATTTCGATTTGCTGCTACTAGCATAGTCTCCACTAGTGCTTGCACTTCTTGACAAGGAAGGGCAAACACTTGATGCACTAAAAGCTTTTACCACTCATGGCAATTCTCCATATTGCTTCAAGCTCATTTATGCTGCTTCCAATCTTCCAAGTAGAGATTCTTTGGTAAACTTCTCAGTGCAAGGTATCACTTGCTCAATCATCTGTGCTGTCTGCCTGAATGGTGTATCTTCCATATAATCCCATCTTCATCTTTAGATCCATTGCAAGACTTAATTCCTGCAACAATTTATTATATTCTACCAATATAGCTTTTTACAAATTCATCTTCCATTGTCTTAACATCTTGAAACAAACATATCCAATTTTATAATCTGATTCTCTTAACATGCACAACACCATCAAAAGTAGATTCTAAAGCTTTCCAAATTTCATGACATGTCTCTAAGGATTTTACCTGACTAATTCGTTTTCAGGAAGAGTTGACAAAACTGCATCTGCGGCAAGCATATTGCACATAAATAGATCTCTTTCAACTTCATTGCATTCCTCAAGTTTGCTTTCCTCTGCAATCTTCTTTTCATTCATTGTCATCAGCCAATATCCTGGACCCATACATAGTAGACGAGTCTTCATCTTATCTTTCTAGCTGTCACAGTTAACTCCATTGAATTTAGGACTATCCTTTTTGAAATGACCCGCCATTGATCTGCTTAAGCTGTTAAGATTTTCCTTCAAGGACCTGATGCTCTGATATCAATTGTTAGAAATAGAAAGTAAAGTCCACCAAGATAACTACTGGGGGGGGCAGGGGGTGAATCAATTATCCAACTATTAAAACATTTATCAACCTTATTAATCCTTAACCATGTGAACAATATAACCAACAAGCATAAGAAGATACACATACACAACAACACTTAGGGAAACCCTTGATCAGAGGAAAAACTCCAGTGGGGATGGTACCCACAACATGATGTATTAATATAAAAGTTCCTTGTAAGAGGATGAACTTTGTTAAGAGCCAATGAAATACATTCAATACATATCAGTCCTTGTTAGGAGTTGTGCCAACCTTGTTAAGAGTTGTAGAAGGCAGAAGGACCCATTGTCCAAATAGCTTTTGGGGCAAGACCACGAAACTCACTATCCAACTAATGTTTGTATTATTCTTTGCAGAATAATAGAAATGGAATAACTTGAATTCCTTTGTCCTCTTGACCGGACCAAACCTCTTTCAGATCTCAATACTAGATCACCAACTTCGCATCCAATAATCCCTTGGATTACTTAGACACATTTACCAACTTTGCATATCACTTGCTCACATGCAATAGAATTCACACTCTTTCATACTTCATCACAAGGAAAATAACTTTCCTTTATAACATATTCTCAAAATAAGTTACTGAGTCGGCCTTGAGGCTTTCCCAATTAGTTATAATAGGACCTCATTAAGATATTACAATTCATTACACCTTTTTGTAATTACAAAACATTGTCGGCTCACAGTAACTACATTTCCTCACTCGTGCAATCTCTGACCTTGTGCACTCGTTGACGTCATCGTCAGGTTGTCTATTGTCACTATCTAACTTTGCTCATCACGATTCTATCCCTTTTACGAGATACAATCCAAACATCAGAAACCACTTCTCAGGTACTTTGTTTGCACACTGTCCTCTGCAATTCTTGAATAACTCTTGCATGTCTTCGACTTTCTGCATGCACACTTATCCACTTCATTAGTGTAAGAATTTGCCTTAGTTGTTGATAGTTTCAATGAAGTGCTTGGCTACCATGTCTTGTCTTCTTGGTGGTGATGCTGCTTCTATATTTCTTATTTTATCCTTTTCTTCGTAATGACTTGTACATATTTTCCTGTTCATCTTTTGTATTGCATCTTTCCATATCTTTATTGTCAACTTTCCTTGTATATCAACTTCATGATGATAAATTGTGATACACAAATTGACTTTTGATTTATTTTGTATTAGCCTGCATTATTCATTTCATTCCTTGACCAAATTGGTCATACTATGCCATGTACTCTGTTTGTGCGATGTCAAAGTGTTCTTAGGATTTCTTTCCAAAACTTATGCCAATCATCAAACTAAGTTAAGCGACCTTAGACATAGCATCTATATTGTCCATAATATCATCCCATAAAATTGTAGCCTTGTACCAGCTTCCAGTGAAGCTTGCTGAAACAAACTATCTTCCCATACACTATTTTTCTGACTGGCACTTAGAGAATTTTTTTCATCATCAAATATCAAACTTAACATTTACCTTCAGCGGCCTTACCTCATCATAATATTGCCATTAATGACAACATCTACCAACTTACCTCAGCCAACTTGCCAACAGTTTGAAAAGCAAATATGATGTGAAGATGTAAATTGTGTGATTGCATTTGATGCAAATTCTTGTTAGAGTTTCATCGTGTTGAAGTAACATGGATCGTTTTTTGCAAATTAATAACATGACCATTGTAATTGATGTCTTCCAAATGCAGATTTGAAGACTCATAACTATGAGAAGAGGAGACATGTCTCATGAAGAGACATGTCTCTATAGTTAATCATCATTAGTTAATATATTAATTATATAACTAACCATACGTATAATATATATATATATATATTATTATATATATAATATAATATATGTAATATATATATATATTATATAATATATAATATATACATATAAGAATATTTATTTAATGACGACTTACCATCAACAGTGTATCTCATAATTGAATCAATTTGACTGCAACTACAAACTTAACACTCCCTCTTAGTTAGGGAGGATTGATATAGAACATATTCTATTCTTAAGTATATGAAGAGATATCATCTCAGTATGATATTCTTGGAATGACATATTTAAGGATATCAACATAAATCCATCAACTTAGATGTTATCTTTTAATATAGTCCAAAGTATGACTCAACAAGAAATATCAACCATATGGTATTCATCATACGTATATTCTTTTGGTGTGTACACTGGCATCAAATCCTTGATGCCTACCAAAAGAATATGTTATATCCTAGAAGGATATGAGTTATCTGATTTCCGACACTCCGAGACAACAATTTCATATAGTATATCAGCTAACAAGAAATCACGGTGTGGTGGTCTCTATCATGACAAGTATCATGATCTCCGACACTCCGGGATAACACCTTAATGAAGTCTGTCATGATAACAAGTCTACCATTTATAAGATTGCCACCTTACAATGGTTACCTTCTGTTTAATCATGATACGTTTGTTATCATTGACTTCCAACACTCTGGGACAACTTAATGAAGTCTTTCATGATAATAGGTCTACCATTTATAAGATCATCACTTTACAATGGTTACCTTCTGTTTATATGTCAATGAATGATCGTCACCTTTCATTACATATCATATGTGAAATAGTAACCACCATGAACCAAGTCAGAGGGTGGTACAAAGGGTTTCACCTCAATTCTCTCTCATAGAGAAGAATGCATTACAAGGAATTTCACTTAGGACTTCTCCTTATAAAGAAGATGTCATTCACAAAGGATTGCACTTCAAAATTCTCCCTCAGAACAATGATCCTGGGAAGTTAGGTCCAATAGTTACTCCTTTAGAGTCTCTCTTCCCCCAAGGATTCTTGTCAGACTCACTCTGAATTTGATATCAATCTTCCAATTTTCTAGTGATAAGTCAATACTTCCTCATGATGCTCTCAAGAGTAGGCCCATCAAAATCATGCAGTCACACACATGTATTTCTAGGCTCCCTTTGAGAATAATCTTCTAAGTTCTTGCATTGCCTTTGAAGAAGTGTCATACTCCCTCTTAATGTAGAAGGATCTCATAATCTCAATCATTAAGGACAATTGCTTCAAGAGCCTCACTTTATCCATCTTGATCATCATCGTTTTTGGAGCTAATATCATAAGATTGAGTCTGCACAATATTTGATAGCATGTGTAAAGTACCAACCTTCTTTTCCTGCAATTACATCCTATAATAGGCAAATAACTCTTATAGTATGTATAGGATTATAAATAAATGAATAGATAAATGTAAAAGATACGAGTACTTATCTTCCCATGAGGGTCATGGAACATCTCCTTTTTAAAGATGGTTTGAGTGGGAACAAAACATTGGTTATTATTCCCCCCACAATGTAAAATTCCCGCTCTTATATCTTTGAATACTTTTGCATCACATCAAATATGACAATGACAACTTCTTTCTAAGTTCCAACTTGCTCTTTTCATCCATTGAGGTCCAAACATTCATTAAGCTTAATAGTAGAAGCAAACATGTCCTTTCATTTTCTCAAGCTCGTCCACAATACACCAATATCTTGATTGAGTATGATTATGCCACATGAATGAATCTACAACTCATACGTCGAGTTTCATTCATCAAAGAAAGACTCGTAAATGGTTCAAATGAATTATTAAAAGCTTCAGTAACATCTCACAACAACTCAAATTTTCTTTGTTCATGCAAAGGTATTTGTTTGATCTTTTGATTAAACCTATATTATGCACATCTTGTAATCTATGTATTCCAAATTTATATCATTGGTGAATCCATCACAATGTGGTTTACTCCCTCTGAATTAATATGATCAAGATCATCAAAGGTTGATTGAATCATATCCTGTATATGCTCCCTCTCTTTTAAGGTTGCCTCAAATGTCAACCTCCCTCTGAATTTCAATCTTGCTCTTTTTCTTGTAACAACATTCTCGGAGGAAAAGATCGAGGTATATAGCTCTTGGTAGGATGTACAAAAATACAAATAAGAATGTTAATTTGGCTATTAGAAATTTAATGCTGCCTATTACTAACAATAACATAAATGATTGTAGTATTTATATTATATTTTCAAAAATAAAAGTAAGAACTTAATCTTTCATACTCCCATATTAGATCCCACAATCATTATATCAACTTATTAAATATCATTAAATGTAATTATACACATATAAATACATGTAGATATATTCAAACTTTCAATAATATTTATATGTTGATATACGTATAAATAATAAATCATTACCATTTTGCAAACACAAATTAATTAACACAACTACTTACCTCAATACTTACCTTTTAATGAGATCAATGGAATTGATGCATTTATCATCTTAAGACTGACTTGGGTTTCACATCAGCTAAGAGGTAGATAAATTAACTTTTTGAAGTGTGAGCCTCTTCTTTAATCCTACCAGTGACTTGATTTCCATATCTGTTGAGGATGAAATCCTTGTTTTCATAAGTAATCAAGTGTTGCAAGTTTTGATGGCATGATGACCCACTTCTAAGTCGGCAATCAAGTCCCGATATGAGTGAGTCATACATGATAGGCGAGGCAATCACTTATTTACTATGCCTAAGGTATCAAAGATGTTTCCACATCATCCTCTTGTTTTTGCACTCCTTTCATCCCTTTGACTTTCGGTGATATAATTAAGTTATCTGCTTCAAAGGGTTATGACAATGATGAACCGCTTTCCCTTGTGTATGCTTAGATGTTTCTTACGTGGACACTTTTTTGCTAGGTGGCATTATTTATGGCCATAGTAGTCAGGTTGAATGAGGGCTATTGGCCATTTAATATGATGATGTTCTTATCGCTTTCTTATCGCTTTCTTACAGCCCTTTGTAGTTTCCAATATAATTTTGGAGTAGTGTCCATAGTCTTATTTCCTTGTATATGTTTTCTTGTGATATATATATATATACAAACATTTTTATCTTAGTCTTGCTTTGTTAATTATTACTCAGTCCACACTCCTTATGATAATAACATTCTATCCATCGCTAAAAGAATATGCAGTAGCCTTCAATTCTACAATCACCATTTCTTCGCCATGTCATGGTGCATTGTTACTGAGGCATTGATAGATTCTTGAGTAAGTCATATGTGCCCATTATATTCTGTAATCTATTTTCTTCCATCTAAATGAGATAGATCGCTTCTTTGTCCTGTTTCAATCCATTCGATGAGTAGGATGTTGATTATGGTTTTCATCAGGATTTTTAATTTGTAGGTTGAGGATTCTGATATTACCAAGCTAGATACCGAGACAAGATGTTCCACACAAATAGGAATCCAACTCATGTATTTGTCCCACTGTCATTATAATGATACACGAGAGGTCTGAATTTTTCCGAGTTTCTACATGGCTCAGTGGATCATTATTTTAATAGTATTCACACTTTATCAATGAATCCAACAATTTTCTACCTAGTATGCAGTGGCATTGGGATTGATTTTCTCATTAATGTCGAGTACACATTTAAATGCTGCTCCTACATTGCATTGAATCTACATGCATCTGGGTTGGAAAGAAGCCATCAAAACCTCAAATCTGAAGTATTCTGTCATTGGAACTCAGCCTGCATCCAACGAGACATATAGTCTTAATCTGAGCATAGACAATGTCTATCTGGGTTGGAAAGAAGGCATCAAAACCTCAAATCTGAAGTATTCTGTCATTGGAACTCAGCCTGCATCCAACGAGACATATAGTCTTAATCTGAGCATAGACAATGTCTATCCATCCCATTATGTGACATTTTTATGCAGTCCTTCATCTGATCTTTGTGACGAACAAGAACAGGCAACCCATAAACCCATAAGTTTAGATATTTAAGTAGCCTTCTCATACTTGTCATGTCTTATTGATAATCTCTATTATATTACGTGGATGCAACATAATCACTGCTGGTTCAAACTCCTGAGAATATCCTTATCTGTTATATGCACTGCTCTTTCCCTTTGCACAATGAATATCAACTTCTATATATATGTCACTCTGCTGTATATTATTGTATCTGATTGTAATATTGATCTGCTCCAGAAGTCTATATTTGTGAATATTGAACTTAGACAAATATATCGCTGAATGAAGATTGACGAGAATATATATGTTGCTGAATATAAGTACTGAATGTCCTTCAATCTGTAGAGTATATACCCAAAGCAAAAATCTCCTTGAATTCAATCTGAGTATATAGATATGATCCCTGAGATTATAATGGATATGAGTCACTTTGCTGTATGTAAACATCAATTTTCTTTTCGTCTGCTATGAATATGCTGTGAGAAATTTTCCTTTTTAATTCTTTTTACAATAATGATATATTTTGTTAGGGAGGCCTCAACCGGCTATATGGCAAACTTAGAACTTAACATATTCACAAGGATCAAACACCAACTCATTCTAAGTTTGCTGAACACTTTGGCGATCTTGTCTTCAATTTGTTCCTCTGCAGAGTTGTTCCCACCCACCATAACTTGACTGCAGACACCTTGTCTTGCCTGAACATCTTACATCTTGGATGGTTAAATTGATATGCATGCCACACAGAGATTGGGTCTGTCTGTCTTTTGGGGTTCACAGATTTTGACATAACTATAATTATAGACCTCTTATACGTAAGATCATTATAAGATCGTTTGGTATACACATGTACTCTGACATACTTTGAAAATGATTCTGAATTTGATTGGGTCTCTAGAATTATATTTGCCTTCAATATTTGACTCAAAATTAATACTTATTCAAGTCATCCAACACTAGTTCTGCCAAACATTTGCAGCCTGCTCTGATACCATGTTGAAGTAACATGGATCGTTTTCAGCAAATGTAATAACATGACCATTGTAATTGATGTCTTCCAAATGCAGATTTGAAGACTCATAAATATGAGAGGAGGAGACATGTCTCATGTCTCTATAGTTAATCATCATTGGTTAATATATTAATTATATAAATAAGCACACGTACAATCTATATATCTTATTATATATATAATATAATATATGTAATATATATAAATATATATATATTATATAATATAATATATATAAGAATATTTATCTAATGATGATTTACCATCAACAATGTATCTCATGATCGAATCAATCTGATTGCAACTACAAACTTAACACATCGGAACTGTATAAGCATTGTTGATGTTACCAGTCATTCCAATAAAGGACAGTAAGTCCAATTTTGTTTATGTAAATTGTATAGAAAGCCGGATTGAGGCCAGATCTATTTTGCAATTGAGCAGGGAGCTCCGGACGAGTGCCTGAATGCAAGTGCATTCTTATATTTGGTACTTATGAAGTAGTGAGTTATTTGTGGGTACCATCCCCCACCAGGGTTTTTCCCTTAATCAAGTTTCCCTAGAAAACAAATATGGTGTTATGAGTTTTTTGATTGTCTTTGTGTTGTGTTGCAGTTTACTTTCTATATGCTTTATATGGTGCTAGTCCAATCGGTTTAAAGTTAAGAAAAGAGTTAGAATACTAATTCACCCGCTCTTCTCAGTATTCTTCAATCCTAACATTTTGTATATTTCTATTATTTTTTGTATATACAATACACACACACACACACACGTACACTTACTTACCATAATGGATTTTCTTTTCCTTGAACCCATGTACCGGGTTCTTATATCCAAACCCTTCCCTGAATGCGCACTATCCTTTAGTTATAAAAAACAAGTAGCTTTTGTCTCTTTTTCAATATTTTTAATATTTTTCAAAATCTGATTTTATCTTTATTTTTTCAAAAATACTTTTAGTTTGCTGATATTTTCCCCAAATTTTGTTGGTATAAATTCAAAGCACTCTGGAAGTCATAATTCAGATTTTAAAATTGCCATATAACTTGCAGTCAACCAGAACTCCAGGAGACCAGTACAGATGTTACTGGTTCCCCCTTTGGTTTGATCTCCGAACTCCCTTGTTTTTCTCTAATTGTTCATACACATGTATGGTCATCCATGTTCCATACTGGTTGCTAAGCAGAACTGTCAACAATGGGAAACTTTATGGTAATCACAGGGCATGGGTAGATGTAACTGTCTTGAACCACCATCCATTTGGAGCTATCATCAAAGGTGCAGGCTATAAAGGCCCACATTTAGTGCCAGGAATCAGTGCCAATGAAGAATAAGAGGAAAAAATGAAATACCATTACTCAAAATAATGGCAGGAGGGGAGATACAGATTGAACCCTTAACACAATCAAGAACCCCCAATAATAGTAACAGGTCTCCAGCAGAAATAAAATTGACACCTGGATTGTAGACATTAGCTCATGCCCAGCACAAAGGTGACCGTTGCTGTCCACATAACTGTAATAATTAGGTGATGAGGCATATATATTTCAATGTTCACATTAGGTCAAATAGAACTGTCACAGCATTTTGCAGGACAACCTCATGAATAGATGGAGAGGAAAGATCAAAAAAGAACAAAAGAAAATCACACTAAATAGGGCCTGCAGACATGCACCAATATCGATAGCACAATATTTCTGGGTGTGAAGAATTTTACGAGAGCTGGATGCTCCTGAATCAATAATTCAGTCAATTTGGATGTTATCCATCTTATGAGACTCCAAAATGAGATAAATTTTCCAACTAGTAATAAACAAGGACATAAAATTGCCAAATAAGTCTAATAAAACTATAGTCTCAATTTTTAATCTGATCTCATGAGTAAGAAAACAATATTGTTATTTATTTTTTTTGTATGAAGAAAACAATACTGTCATTTATTTCTTGTCTCTCATTTGATTTAAAGGTTTTGAATTTTCAGTATTCTTGCTCTATGCAGGTTTTCAAGATTTACTGAAAAATTTACATGAGCCCAATGGACGCAGAACTTCTGATTGCGGGCATCCGGAAACTAGTGAGTTGTTTGACTTGAGCTCAAGCAATTAGATTTAGATTGATTTTCTTACAAGGAACATTACAAATTTTGTCCTATAGCTACTCTTGTGGATGCATCGAGGAAGAATGTTGGCAAATTGCTTGAGCGAGTTGGGGATCGCCAAGCATTGGCAAGAAAGAAGCAAGGAAACGCATCGATTAATAATGGTTCTCACAGCATGGTTAGTCTTTTTGGAATTTCTTTTTTCTGGTTCTTATTTCAAATGTGTTATCTTCTTCATTGATCTATGATGCCACTTTTCTGATCAAAGAAGCTTGTATAGTATATTAAGTTTGTAAACAGTAAGAACTGTGACAGCTTTATTTATTGCATTGTCTTCAGGGAGCTAGATCAACTTTATTGTTTTTTTCAGTAATATATTATGTTTTTTTTACTAATTCTCGAAAGCAAGACGTACATCATCGATCATAATGTTTCTGAAAAAAAACCTCAACCCAGCACCATTGTACCCTTACAGACATGCTTTTTCATCCACAAAAAAACTTCAAAGATATGCCATCAATCTCCCAACCCTAACTATGCTACCATCAAGGCCTTCCACCATTACAGAGACTATCATTTTACAATTCAGAGGCTTTCAAAAATCCAGTAAGCATTTACACATACATCTTACATTCATTACCGTGTACTCTAATCATTATAACAACAAAGGAAATTTTTTTAAATTCAAAAATTTGCACAGGAAACATTTGCGCTTTGGTACACTTTCTCCTTCAGTCTGCATCTTCTGCTTCTGCCTCCTCCACCGCTTCCTCTTTGTGGTTCCCGTATTCTGAATCCTTTAGTTCCCCACTCTCTTCCACCTTGGCATTCTCTGTCACATTTTTCATCACCCGCTCCAACCTCAACAACTCTCCTTCACTTTGGACACCTTGCCCCTCTTGGAACCCTAGCAGCATTAAGTCTTTCTGGTTGCTCTAGAGCTGCAATTTCCCTATCTGACTGATTTATTATCACCACATACAACAGAGCCATTCATCCTCATCTGGCTTCCTTAAACCTTCTCCGCCTCTTCTCAGCCTCAAACCTCCACACAAAGGGCATAAACTTTGTGTCTTCAATCAATTCAACATGAACATGGTCGTCCACAAAATTCATCCCAAACCTTGGAACCGCTCTAGCCAACAACACTTCTAAACCCCTCAAAACCTCCTCTGGCACAATTTGTTGCATCACTTATCTCACCACCTCCCCCAATGTTCGCAACTGCAGCCCCCATGCCATTATCATAGAATAAATGTCTGTGTTTGTGTGGTGGCGATTTTTGATCTGGTTAAAGGTTCTCCCCAACAGAATTAACGCACTTCCATTCAATCTCAGATCAAACCCTTGAGCCTTCACGTTGTCACTGGCTCCATAAACAGGTTCTGCTTTGTATTTGTCAATGTGAAAGACATCTCCATCTGATTATGCCACAAGTCCTTCAACAAACAGTCGCTTCTGATGCAAGGAATGAAATCTTCAAGTAAATTTTGGGTAATGAATCCCATTTAAAGCACACTTGAAAAGCCATCGTCCTGTCTTTTCAAAACTCTCCCCGCATTTATTGCACTCCATTGTCTTTTTAATTTTATTTATTCTTTAAATTTACTCAATGAGGCTGCTTAAATTGCCTTCTACATTAATGTGGGTTGGTAAATCTCTAAAATCTTCAAACTTAATTTCATCAATTCTAATAAAAAAGGGCCTGATTGGATAGAGTGCCAGCCTCCTTATTCCTTTGCCTTCATACATGTGAGATTTTAAAGTATTCTATCGTGACCAACTCCTCATTAATCAGGTCTAGGTACCAGACTTGCTTTTCTTCTTTTATGATTGCATTAACTATAATTTGCGAATCACTTTCTATGTGTAGTTTTGGCACCTCCAATCACTTTGCAGCTCTGACTGATAATAGAGCTGCTTCAGCTGTCATGCCCAAACTACGAGGGCAAAAACACACAAATCTTTTTTTGAATAATGATTAAATTACTCTAAGTTTGAAAATGATTGTGATTTCAGTTTAAGTCAGTTTCTCTACATTACGTCTTAAGATTGTAAACATGAGGATGATTACATCATTAAGATTTTGAAACTTTTGTTATAAGATTGATATCGATCATAGTCACGTTATTATGTTAACTTCACAACAACATTCTAAAATTATTTAAATAACAATCTAAATCGCTTTAACAAGAATCTAATTTTAACAATTACTAACCAATTCCCGATTTAAGCTAACAAAATTACATTTAATTAAATGGTTAGAACACTAACCAAAACATAAACTATCTTTACAAAACAAGAAAGAAAATTTAAAACAACTTTAATAAAATTCTTGCTAACCAATACTACTCGAAAAGAGATCAACTAAATCTAATTAAATTTAAACTTAATTAAATGACAAATAACTAAATCTAATACCCACTAACTAAAATAAATCAATAATACATTTAGACTAGTTTAAAATCATATTAGTATAGAGCTAAAGTTATACTAATTTAATTGACGATAGAACTTATAAATTTATATTTATTTAACATCGTATTTAATTCATAACAAAACTAAACGTATCATTTTTTTAAAAAAAATTCTAGTTTAATCACAAATCAAATACCACATTCAATTAACACTAATTTAAAACTAAAATTGCAACTAAATTATATTGTGATATATATAGCAAAAAAGGAAATTACTAACTAATTTAAAAGCTAAACTATATAACCTTTAATATTAAACTAACTTAATTTATAACTAACTTTAACTTAGAAATAACTTAAAACAACTACTAAGCCAAAATTATTCAACTAATTCAATTAAATTTAATTCATAAATTGAAACAAGTTAAACTTAATTACATTCTACAAATTATCAACTAACAACAATTTTAATAAACTTAAAATTAATATAAAATCTAACTAACATGCTAAAACAAAAAAAACTAATACTACTAAATATACATTATCATTTAAAAACAACTAACTATAAACAACACAATGAAAACTATCTTAAAATTTAATAAATTGAACTAATTACTAAAAAAAAAGCTAACCTAACATCATTACTACTCTATCCCACTTGACAAGTGGGTCTCCTTTCCTACCTAAAAAGTCCACCCATCCCCTAAAACTTCCTCCTAAGAAAGTCTGGGCGGATTCCAAACCTGCCCCCACGTGGCCCAAGGTCTGCAACAGTCCCGTCAGACTGGGTCAAGGTACGTGGGCAGTCCCAAGCCAAGCCCAAGAAAAGAAATCAGCGCCTCCAAGCAAGGAAGAAGGTAAAAGAGAAGCCAAAAAAAACATAAAACAAAGTGAAACAAACCATGCCTCGTCCAGCGTGAGGGATAGGACAGAATGATGTCATCACCTCATGATGACAGCATGTCCATCAACGCCTAGGAAGAAGGGGGGGAGTCATAAGGTTTAAGAAGTTAATAGTTTGTTTGCATTGATGAATAAAGTTTTATAGGTAAGATAAAAGATATTTAAGATATTTAATATAACTATGATATTATATTTACTTAATGTTTATTTTATTATAAAGTTAAAAAAAAAGGATAAATAATGGAATATTCTCTGTCTCAACAAGAGGATAAATTGTTTCTCTCATACAATTTCCAGCATCCTGTAGGTGGGTGTTTTGGAAATTTTCTCTTAGGGATGGTATGAAAAGTTAATTTAATCTTCTTTAAGTTGGATCAAAATTTGAAGAGCTAACATATTGCTAATATTATCCCAAGTTAATTCTTAAAATTTCTTATGGCTTACAAAACTAATAGAGCATCTCTTAAATCTATTAGATGATTAAGGTAGGATTCAATACAATTTCTCTCACATCTAAAATAGATTGATTCAAAGACTAAATTTGTCATTAATTTCCTTTTTAGGCAAATCTATAATGACTTGATACAACCATAACCTATCAAGAGTTTGAATTATTCGTTTCATTCAATAATGCAATACTTTATCATTTGGATCTAACACTCATAAAAAAGTGAATCTGCATGCATGATCATAGTTTTCGTTTTCAACATATATGAAAGCTTGGAATTTTGTCAAATTTAACATCATCAATTCCTTCCTATTTGGTTTCCTACTCCAATAGTCTAAGTTACTCATGATAAGATATTACAATAATAGTGTGAGTTACTCATTGGACTAAGTATAGTTTAGGATGATAATTCATATAACAATCAACATAAAACTTAATGCAGCCGATAAGCAATCCATGGCAAGGTTAAAGATAACTAACTGATTTATGCTTTAAAAATTTAAGGAGATACATAATCTCTTAGTCCAATTGATTCGTTCATAAGGAAATTTAACAAAGAAGAGATAATTTGAGTTCTCAAGGTAGGAATCCTAATTCATTTAATACTTATACATCAACTTGGAAATTTCATTCTATCAAATTGTTCTTCCTTATCAATTTAAAAACTTGAAATATCACAATTCATGACATTATCTGTTATTCTTATTTTTTTTTTAATGTGCAACCATATTAAATTTAATACACAATTAAATCACATGATAACCAAATATGCTCAACACCAATTTTATTGGCAAACTTGATTCAAAGGCTCAGCCGGGAAAGAATCAGGAAGAAAACCCGGCTTCGTTGCCAATCCAACAAGGTTTTGAGATACAAATTACATAGGATTTCAATCCTGAATTACAACACTTAAATGAAATTTCCTTCATGATTCTCAACAAGGGTTCCATATCCAATTCAGCAACACATTTCTACGACCGTGGAGGAAACAAATATCTGATCGGGTGACAACAAGCATGACCAAGAGACAATCAAGCAAACATAATCATATGTGGTTTACACAATAGGATTCATAATGAATCAAAACTAGGGAAAGGTGGATTCTTCCAACCAGGAGAAGTCAAGCACAACACCAACAGATGCCCAATCGGGGCTATATACCAAGAACTTCCGTTCTTCCATTTCAGCATACCAGAATCATACAAGGTTTGTGCTGACAGGTAGGGGCCCATAACACCCTACCCTTTCTCCCTCTTCTCATCCTGAGAAGAGACTCTACACTGGATGGAGTCCGACTAAACAGACTTTTCCCAAAATTGGTCACTTCTGCCCTCTCCAAGGGTGAGTAATACCAAAACACCCATGCAAGAAAAAACTCAAAATTGCAAACATAAACATAAAAGGAAATCATCCAAAAAAAACATGGTTTTCAAAGCTTCCCAACATACCCACAAGCATACAAACATTGAAACAACAACACGGTAGCATAAGCATGAAACAAGAATGAAATCTGAACAAGGGAGATGAGGATTCCAACCTTTACAAAGAGGTAATGGCAATGAACAAGTTTGAGTAGAGTTTCCTTCTTCTTCCTTCAATCCTCAAGAACTCTTCTCTAAATGTAGAGATTGGGTAACAACCTACTAGTCCAAGGAAGGCCTCTAAATAAGCCTCCAACTCAACCACCCAAAAGGAGCAATAACTATTTCCACCCACTAGCAACTCTAGAAACTCCTAACTCAACCTACACTATGGTTAAACCCTAAGTGGAGATGAGGTGAGGTAACTCAAGATAACCATGATCAATTTTCGCACAAAGGCAAAAAGGGACTTTTTGAGTGACCTCAAAAGTCAAAAAAAGGGGCTTAGGGGTTGGAAAAGACCCCTAACCCATACCCATACCCTTTGGTTAGAATAATAACATGTTTAAAAGCCTTAGGAAAGAGGTTTAGAGTCAAATAAAATCTAGGAATAAAATAGGTCCATCTAACTACTCTAACTTGCAAATTAAGCACTAATCCGGATTAGGGATGACTAACCTTAATTAAGAACCTAATAGAAAACTGACACTAACTTAAACCAACTTGGTCCAAAGGTTAAACAATTAACCCTAAACAACCACTGAAGCACATAACCATTTTACGAGTGTCAAGCGACACTGAAAGAACATAATTACGAACATTAACATTCACTGAACAAAGAAGATGCATACATACATCTCACAATACAAATACGTGAATTACGAACAACAAGGTTTTCAAAATTAGCACAAAAAGATCAGTTTTGTTCCTCCGTAGGGTTTCTCAGCTAAATATCTGCACACTCATTGCACACATCAATAGTCCCGTAAAATCACATGTACATAAATGTATACGTATCAAAAATTCTCATAAATTGAAACATACATCAATAAGGGTTTCTTCATCTTGCTTAATTCTTAATCATTTAAAATCTCTTAAATCAGAGTCTCAATCCTACATTTACTGATTTCATCAACATACATATACATGAAACATTAAATGACAATCATCAAATATATCTGAAAGTAACATCACACAACATGAAATAATAAAGTATGTTCTAAGCATCAGATAATGTCTCGACATCTCGAGTCGTGAATAACAAAATAAGAGTAATGTATCACTATGCTACGATGGGTCAGGGCGAGGCCTCACATCAGCCTCAGCTACATTATTAGTTCTATTTGCCAATCTTTTTCCACCACATGCTTCTGATCTTGTATGATGAATACAGCTATTGAAGTTCCAGGATTTCCCTTGGATGCTCCATCGAAATAGCATTTCCACCATCTCTCATTTGTATCATCCACCTTACCTCATCCACATCAGCAGACAATGGATTCACCCATCTGAACCCATTCACGGGCAAACTTTAATACAGTAAATTATTGTTATTAAAAGAGTAAGAATATCTAAACACTGAGTTAAACTACTTAAAATTATAGGGAATAAGTCCTGGGTTTTGGAAAACCCCACCCTGTTCTTCCGGCCTATCTGTCACAGAAAGATTTGGTTGCCACATGCAAGTAATTAATAATAGCTGTATCTGCATCAGGCATCAGATACATGGCAACCAAATTTTGCTGTTGCAGATATTATATTTCAGCATTTTTCCAAACCCATTAAACTAACACCTTATTTCCTCAGCACTTGGAAGAAAACTTGAGTTTAAATTGGAGTTTTCTGCAGCAGTTCATATCTGCATGCTCTGATCAGGTTAAATTGTATTGAAGTTTTCGTTTGACTTTTTAAGTGAGGAAAACTTATCATCGAATTACTACATTTAGAAATAGATCAATAACCCAATGTCTGTTATGGAGTGTTATCATCAGATTGCCACATTTAGAAATAGATCAATAACCCAATGTCTGTTATGGATTGCTTATCAATGATATTCATCTCAGAAGATTTTGGAGTTGATCTCCAATGATGCACATAATATTCCAACTAGTTTCAAATCCATATTGTGACTTTTCACATAATTCTTTTTGATTGACACACAGCTTACATCAATCATTAATACAAAAACAGTAAACTTTTGATATGGGATTAAAAATTGTATTCCTGGATTCCTTTGGTGCAAAAGATGACAAATCTACGTATGGCATAAAATAGTCACACAATTACATAGTTGTGAAAAGCTCTATCCCAGGAGAACTTCATGCATAAAACCGTTCTAATTATCAGTATGATTAAAGACTAAAAAGCTGGTGCTAATGGATATGACAGTCACTAGGTTACAATAAATGCTCTTTTGTTGATCAAGTGGGGAAATAACTTTAGTGGTCACAAGGGAATTCAAGGCATTCATCCACTCGTATGACATGTGGCTCAGCATTCCCCTCTGTATCACCCCAACAGTGGTTTAACTTGATTTTGGTAGCCTTTGCCAAGGGAAATTTTTTTCCCAACTCTTATCCATGTCTCCATGTCTCCACCTCTGACACTTCCCCGTAGAAACTGTGAGCCATTGTGGATTATTTGCCAATGCTCAATAAAAGGAGTTCCCATTCTTTGGGTGCAAGTTCGGCAGGCAATGTGCATTGGCTTTTAGACTAGTGCTGGACCCCAGAATTGTACCAATGTGCTTGGTAATTGATAACTTAATGTGAATGTATGCTTAATCATATGGTCACTTGAGTGCTTGCTTTGGATTCAATTCAAAGCATATGAGGAGCTATCTCAAAGGGATCATCTTGAATGATGCTCATAAAATCTATAGCTGGGCGTTTAATCTATTGTCAACTATATAGCAAATTTTAATCTTTTCAAAGCTTACATACAGAAGAATGATCTTCTGCTGACAGTTGATTTGTTGCATTGTTTCTATAACAGTTAATTTCAGTGCAAATCAAGTTTCAAACTTATACAAATTAAAATGTCAATGGTGAGAATTTCTGAATACAACTACTCACAAATTGACTTATATGTTAAAAAAGGTTTCCTAAAATGTTTAGCCTCTGGGAAAAATCAGAAAGGGTGTTTATAGTTTCAATTCTGGTGTAAAGGATGTTTGAGTCCGACATGTGGACTCAAGTCAGCTGACCCAAATTTGACTTAAGACTTGGTGACATGGCAACTTAAGAAACTTCTTAAATTTCTTAAAAACATAACAATTAAAACTTTGAAATTAGGTCGTTTAGGGCATATATTTGATTTCCAGTCAACAGTTTTACTTGCAGAGGGAAGGTTATTTGAGGTCTGAATTCAGTCATGAAGGAGGAATAAAGGGGTGCATGTTTTCCGTACAGAGGAAGGAATGGGTGCTTTTAAATACAGAGGAAGGCATCTTGTTTTCAATGATTCTGCAGTTGTTTTTTCAGTAAGCACATTTTTGAACACAACAACAGTTAGGGCATGCAACAGCTTCTGTTTAGGGTATTCACAGTGATGTTTAGTTGCACAGGAGGGGAATCAGATGATGAATACCAGTTGCAATTTGCAGGAGGCATCAAAATCATATTTCAGTTTGAGGGCATGTTTTTGGAGTCATGAGGGGATTCTACATTTACAAGCGGGTACTTGGGACTCATCAAAACTGGTTTCTGCCAAGCGGTGGGTTTGGTTACCAGTTGATCATTTTCCAGAAAATCTCTTAAGAGCTCAGCGAGTTTAAAACTATGCTTTAACCTTGAGCCTGCTAGTAGGCCATGATAAAGAATGAAATAGAGCAGCACCTTGGTGACTGTCCAAAAACCTGAGTAAATCAAATACCAGAGAAATAGAAACTACTTTTTTTCTGTGTAAATGTTTCATGTAACTTCTTATTCATACATGGAAAAGTTTAATGTGTATAGAAACACGTGTCAATAGTCTTACAGCCCTTACTAAATGTGTATGCAAATGTGTGTTAGTACTCTCACAACTTTTACCAGTACTACCTCTAAATGATGCTTTGTTAGTAAATTTGAATTTTGGTGCATCTATAGTTGAAATATCCCAAACAGATATTGACCCGATTTTTTTTCCTTTCAAAAATATTTTCAGAACTAAAACAAAGGCAGACGTATTACAAAACAAAAATATAAACCAGAAGGTTCTCCAATAGATATAAACCCGTTCCTTTCAAAATAATATTCAGAATTCAAGCATATGGAAATGCGTTACAAACTAACAATATAAAACCAGTAAACTCTCATAAAACTTCCTTAAAACATGTTATTGCATTATACAAAAGCAATACAATAACTAGCATTCAGAATCCAATTTTAAACACAATTTTACAGTCAGATTGGAACACTAAGAGAAGAACATATAAGTGCATACGAGACACCTGAATTGACGTCTCCACGGTCAATGGGTTTGTGTCCACTCTCAGCAGGCACGAGGGGCTACGTCCTCACACTGGCTGAAATCCGAAGCTTTCCAAATAACTCTCCCAAGAGAGAAACTGAAATCTGAATCATAAATCAAGCATTACAAATGACTGGGTCTCTTCCCCTTTTATCTTCACAGCTGTGACGCTTCGACTCCCCTCTTGGCTTTTCGTGTTATCTCTCCTTGTCATTTTTAGCTCACTTTGAATATTAAATTGACCTTTTATATTTTGTGTCCATGCTTTCATAGTCAATTTCAATATCATATGAATGTGTCCTTTAAATTTTCTAATGGCCCAAAAACGGGACATTACAATAGCTCCTTTAAATTTCAAGTCTTCACCTATCTATTTAGAAGGTCAAAATATTTCACAACTAATATGAGTCTACTGAGATTGAATACCAGATGTGAAAGTAAAAGCATTTTTTGGCTTTTACAAGCCATTGATTTTTTCAAATGTGTAGCTGTCTCTGATTTAGCTTCTCAATCATAGCTCTCCAAAGAGATCAATCAGCTTAAAAAAAGTTTTTGTGTGCTTTCCTGCACCTGCCTGAAAGCGTTGCCGAAAAAGCTCAGTAGAGCCCTTTGTTAGCTGCCTAACTATAAATGTATTGAAACTATTCGTACGGTCATGAAGAACTATAGATCATAAATGGCATAACATGAACAGTCAGAGATATTACAGAATAATACAGTGCAATAATGTCAGAATCATATGTCTTTTATAGCATAGTGTTCTTGTACAATAAACCACAACTTGTTCCAGTCTGAATATAAATAGACTCGATGGTTGGTTAAGTCTGCCAACCGTCAGCAACTAGCACCCCTCGGAACACAGATTTAATATACTTCCACTTTAAACTAACAAAAAATATTAATTACCATTGGCATAGTCGCCGTTTGGATCATCCCCCCCTCAAAATTTGTCATCTTCGAGATGATGCATACAAAAAAGGTATTAACCAGAAAATAAATTACTGAGAGGGACGAGCAGACGCCACTAGAACTAGAGAGGCCTTTGGGGTTGACTCTTGTTGCAACTGTTAAAGGCGCTGATTGGTTGTCATCTTCAACTGGCTTGCTGCATGAACCATGCTAGCTGCTTCCATTAGTTGCTTTCTGACATTCTCCAACTATGTGTCTTTCTTCATAATTCTTTTCTTCAAGCTTTCCATTTCCGTTTCTTTTCCTACCAGTTGTGTTCTTGTGCAAGTTCTGTATGACTTTTCTCTGCCAATTATGAACAGGCCTTCCCCTGCTGTTCAATCTGTTGTGTGGCCTTCCCTTTGGCCATATTTTCCTCTTCTTGTACTATCATGGCTTGATTATGGAAAAGCTATAATTCTCGGAAACAACTTTCTATGCCATGGAGTACAGGAAGAAATTGTTAATGGCAGCTGCCAACTTACGACCATAGAGTTTTCTAGGTGGTTTCGTTCTCCTTTGTTTCCACCCATGGCCATCTTTTAACTACGAAACACTTGGAAAACTCCTTTTGGGATTCACCTTGCATAAACATGAAGAATTTCCTTGCTGCATGGACAGCTAAGTGGTAGCGGTTGAGTTGTAATGTTCCTATCATAAAATAAATAAATTATTAAACCCTTTATTTATGCGCTGATTGATTTAGTATATCTCGGACTCATTTTTATTTAATTGTTTTAGTACGTGTTTTTCGTACCTCTTGTTGACACTTAGTTTCTCCCTTGATAGGGTATTTGTGTTCGTGAGGTTGAGTTGTTTAGGTATACAATTTGGATTATTTTATTTCTACTGTGAATTCCTGTTGGAGTTTAGTGTTGTTCAGCATTTCGGAAGTGAGAGATCTTCCCTATTTGGCTTTTGTTGTGTTCTACTTTGCTTCAGATTTGGCGCATCTAGAGCCCCATCTTTGTTTGGAGTATATTTGTGGTTGGAATTGCAATTCTCTATATCAGGATATATCTGAATATTTTTACGACGATAATTATTCAATTCATCCTGTGTATTTGGAAAAGGTTACACTCAAATCGTTTAGGATTTATATCATTATTATTAATTGTGAATTATTTGGAAAACGAAGGAAGTTGATGTCAAACTACAACATCCACTGTACGTCGTATGTCGTACTCCATATGACACATCAATTATACCGTATGACCCATACTCCAATGGTATGACCATCAATCTCTTCACCATCTTCACCGTATGCCCCTCTACTTTCCTTACTGCACCAGCTCAATACATACTGTACAGTCAATCCACATCACCGTACGGTCAAACCAAACAAATGTCGTACGAACGACAAACTCCCATACCGTTCACACTATTTTCTATCCACTGTCCGAGTTGTTTCTCTCCACTGTAGGGCTGCTTTGGTCCATAGAATAGACTTCACCAATCGGCTAAGACTGCGTATGACTTCCTCTTTGTGGACACTATAGCTCGGTACTCATAACGGGTAATTGATAGATTAAGACTTTGCCTCCAGATAGATATGGAACATTACATTTATCTAGTTATAGCTCCATATCCCAGTTCACCAATGATAACCTTGTGGCTTTTTCAAGGAGCCCAAGAAACTCAACTGATGGTTGTGGGGCTCTTGGTGTTTCCAACAACCATGAGTTAATGTTGGCATGGATATCATCCCTCACACCCTCAATTGGCATGGATCTCACCCTTGGCACCTTAACATCCTCGACTAGTTGGCAATGCTTTTCCCTCAATTGGTAGTGCCCACTCGGCTGACACTATCTTGCCTTTGGCTTGAAGTGTCTTGCCCTTGGTTGGCAATGTCTTGCCCTCGATTAGGTGTTTCCTTAGCTGGCAGTGCCAGCTAAAATACCACTATGGATGTGGCCAACAAGGGAGCAAAGGAATGAGTATATCTTATGGGGATAGGAAGGATGATGATATATCATACATTGTCAATAGAGAAGGTAGTCTATACGGGTCTAGATTAGACATAGGCAACCCAACAAATGAATTGTATGATAGTAGTGACAAATAATCTCCACAATTTCCAAGTTCTGTATGGTGGCAATGCACTCGAAAAGTATTTATAGAATGGCAAATAGTATTGGCACGATCCATACGGTGGTAGTTATACAGTGGCAATGCAAAAAGGCAGCCCTATGGTGTTGGTGCAAAGGGGTTGCCCTGTGGTGGTAGTGCAAAGGGGTGGTTGTACGAAGGTAGTGCAAATAGGTGGTTGTACAATAGCAGTGACAAATAATCTCCACGATTCCCAAGTTCAGTACGGTGGTAACGCACTTGAAAAGTATTCGTAGAATGGCAAATAGTATTGGCACGATCCATATGGTGGTAGTTACCCAATGGCAATGCAAAAAGGTATCCCTATGGTGCTGGTGGAAAGGGGTTTCCCTATGGTGGTAGTGCAAAGGGGTGGTTGTACGAAGGTAGTGCAAAGAGGTGGTTGTACGAAGGTAATGCTAAGAGATGGTCATCTAGTGGTAGTGCAATGAGGTAGTCATATGGTGGCAGTGCAAAGAGGTAGTTGTATGGTGGCAAGAGGCCTAAAGGTGAATATTGTACAATGGTGGAGTGAGGTTGGAGTTGGTAAAGTGGTGGCTTTGGATGCTAATTGTCCTACGGTGGTAGCAACTATTATGATCTGAGGTAAACTGAAGCTTGATTTGGAGAAGGTGGCCTATTTTGATAGATGTCAATGAGGTTAGGTCTTTTCATAGATTGACTAGTTTCCACCTAAAGTTCATCAAATTTTTTTGCACTATATATGCATCCATGACTGAGATGATGAGAGGAGACTCGAAGGAGTTCAAGTGGACTTTTGTAGTGCAAAACGACTTTTAGTTGTTGAAGTAGAAGGTAATGGGTATTAACACTATTGGATTTCAACTATGTTTCCCAAGTTGATGGTAAAGCAGACAACAATGCCTTTGGAGTAGTCCTTAGTCAAGAAGGAAGACCTTATTTGCCTATATCAATGAAAAGTTTAATGATGCCGAGAGGTAGTATTCAGTATATGATCAAAATCTCTATGCCATAATCTAGACACTTAGTAATGAAGACACTGTTTTGTATCAAAGGAGTTTGTGTTGTACCCTCTAAAATGGCAAAAAAAAATCTGTCCCAGAAACCTATTTTGTAAACCCATTGCCTGCTCAGAGTAACATGGTAAAATTCTGATTGGTGAGGGAAAGCTATAATTTAAGATTTCAATCCTCTGAGTCAGCCTTTGTATATCACATTATTGACATGGACATTCTTTTATATGGTCATCAAAAGAATATTCTGGGCATGCTTATTAAAGTATTAAGTCAATCTATAAAACACTACACAGTTAGCTTTTGTTATTTCTGTCAACTTTTGTTCATTTGAAATATAAATGTATTTTCCTGTCAATTTCAAAATATTTTAGATTTTGAAGCTTTATTGGATTTGAAATGCATAGTAAAGAAGGTAATTGATCATGATAAGGGACTACAAATGTAAATTTTAAAATTTGTATTTAAGTAATTTCTTTCAATTTCCTACATATTAAATGGCGTCTTTCTGCCCATAATGTGTAATGTTCTTGTTATAAAATAAATTATTTATCGAACTATTGTAACGAGCCGATTGATTTAATGTAGCTCGGACCCATTTTTGTTTTGTTGGCCGTCGGCTACCTTTGTACACCCTCGGAGAGTTTTCCCGATGGGTATTTAAGCACGGCTTATAGGTAGTTTTTAGGTATGCTTTTAGATTATTTTCTATGTACTACAAATTACTGTTAGAGTTCTGGATCGTTCACCATTTCGGAAGTGAAAGATCTTCCCTATTTGGCTCGTGCAATTTCAGTGGGATTCAACCCTCACCCTATTTCGTTGTTGCATGTAATACTTCGCTTGGATTTGGCAAATCGGAGCATCTTTCGACATATATATTTCTTGCAGGAATTATCTGTATTCGAGTCTATATTATTTGTGTCTATATTCCATCAAAATTTGTGTTTTTGAATAAACAAGGGTGTTTTCACCATAGGGCACAGATATCTAGTCGTACCACCTCCTATCTTTTCCGTCACTACTTCTTCCTTGGTCGTACAGTTGTCATCCTCCACACTCCACCGTACATCCCTCTTGACTTCCATAAATCCAATGTACGGCTTGTCGTACGGCCATCTCAGCCATCTTCGTGCGCCATTCCCTCCCTCTCCACCGTATACCAACACAGACTACCATATGGACGCCTTTAACCATCGTAAGACCACTTGATCACTGTACGACCTTACTTGTTGACCATCTCCACGTACGGCCTTATTCCAGCATACCATACGACTCCATTTCAGTCCGTACAATCCCCCAGTCTGTGCATACTTGTCCACTTTCATATGGCTATTCTAGTTTTTGTAACTAGTTCAGTTCGGGGTTAGTCGGAACATTACGGTGGTATCAGAGTGCTTCGATCCTACTATTCTATGGACAGTGAATGAGAGTTTATAGCCGGAAGAGGACACATTTCGTTGGTCGAATGCCTATCGAATCAGAACCGAATGCTGTCGAACTCGTGGCACTACTGAGGGAACTTGCCAGGAATCAGGCACAGATCACTGATACTCAACGACTCATGGAAGAGACCCTCAAGAAGTTGGTGGAGAATAAAATATCCAGAGAACAAAATGGTCACAAAGCGGACTCGGTGTCGGGTAAATCAAACCCTCATCTAGCACGCTCTCGACCTTCCATGCTGACTTTTCCTCCACGGACGGAGGCACAACATGGAGGGAAACAACCAACCTTTGAAGAGATGCAAGAACAACTGAGAGAAGACTAGAAGAATGCAAATCTTGAGGGAGATATATCCTACAAAGATTATGCAGATTTGAGAATGAGATATTCGGGAGGCGGAAACAGAGGATATTTTAACGATGATCTCAGAAGAAAGTTGAGTAAAGTAAATTTGTCTCCATTTGACAGATCCGGTTCCATATTTGCGCAAGCGTGGGTAATGAAGGTCGATACTTTCAGCTAAATCTTATGCCAGAAGAAGCAATCAAATTTGCGGCGTTGCACTTGGAGGGAGTTGCGCATGAGTGGTGGCATTACGGCACCATCACATTAGGGCATGATCAAATAAATACTTATGCGGAATCCACAAAGAGATTGATAGAGCGATTTGATGGTAAAGATCCACAATTCAATTTCAAATATTTGGCACAACTGAGACAAATTGGATCAGTCAATTAGTTCATTGCGGAATTTCAAAAACTCTTTGTTTTGGTCACGGGCATTTCCGAAAGAAGATGGGTAGTGCTCTTCATAGATGGACTGACAGAACCTCTGAAAGGTTAGGTAAAGGGGTTCAATCCTACCACCCTGTCGGAGGCAATCAATAAAGTACAGAGTATAGCATCATCATCGGTGTCATCCTCTCAAAGTTACTCACATTCCAAACCACCGGCATTTTCGAGGGACAAACCTTCGCCCAGGAAGCCGTCATTAGATTAAGCTACCAAACAGGAACTCTGAAGGAAGAAACTATGTTTCAATTGCAAGGGACCATGGGAGCCTGGCCACAGATGCCTTGGAAAAGGGAAGATCCATTACATTGAGGTCTTGTCCGATGATGAGGATGAACAGGAAGAAATGCCGGCCGAAGACAACCAACCTCACAATGACACAAACATGGTAGTTTAAACCGTACAGAGAGAATTGCAGCTTTGGTATGACGTGGAGGAACTATTGCCTTAGCTGGTAGCCTGTGGTGCACAATTTTTCGGGTACGAGGAACCCTTCAAGAACATAGGGTTATGGTGATGCTTGACAATGGAGCCACTCTAAACTCCATTAACTCATCTCTGGTGAAGCGAAGTGGTCTACCTATGGAGACGCACGTAGTCTTTCAGGTCAAGGTTGGCGGAGGGACTTCTGCCCTGCATGCACCTTGTTCCTCAGCTAAGTATCACAATGGTGAATCACATGGTGATTGAGGATTTCTTCATAGTGGACCTTGATGACATGGAAGGATTCTAGGCATACAGTGGATGGAGATACTTGATGAATACACTCAGAGTTTCAAATGGATGGACTTCACTTTTGTTGTCGATGGAAAGAAAGTTGTCTTCTGCAGAATGGCAAATGAAGGTTCGAAGGAAGTTTCTGTGCATCAGATGGAGGCAAATTTTCAGCACGATGACGTTGCGTGGGCTGCACATTGTTTTCTTGGTGAAACCTATAAAAGGGCATTGAACATCTCCACAGGATGATGAACTCCAAGATATTTTGAGTAAACATGATAAACTTTTCATTGACATTCTTCCTGTCATATCGCCTCATCGAGTGTTTGAGCATACTATCGAGTTGGAAGTAGAAGCCAAGCTGGTCATAACCACACCATACCGACATCCGAAGAAATTCAAAGATGAGATCGAAAAGATGATTTAGGAATTGCTACAAAAAGGATGGATCCGTCCTTGTTCTAGCCCTTTCACTTCATCTGTGGTTTTGGTCAAAAAGAAGGATGGGACAATGCACATGTGTGTGGACTACCGTGCGTTGAACAAAAAATAAATAAAGAATAGATATCCTATTCCAAGGATAGATGAGTTGCTGGATGAGTTATGGGGCGCAGTCTATTTTTTGAAAATAGATCTCCATTCTGGATACCATCAAACCCGCATGAGGGAGGAAGACATAGAAAAGACAGCCTTCCGTTGCCACTATGGGCATTATGAGTTTCTGGTCATGCCGTTCAAATTGACAAATGCACCTGCTACATTCCAATCATGCATGGATCGCATTTTCAACAAACAATTGCATAAGTACTTATTGGTATTTTTTGATGACCTTGTTTATAGTAGGACATGGGAGGAGCACTTGAAGCATCTGAATGAGGTCCTAAAGATCATGGAAGAGCAATCTTTGTTCACTAAGCACCATGCATCACATGTCCATCAGAATGACACCATTCAAAGCTCTGTACGGGTACGAACCCCTTTCCTTCATCGACACAGTTCTCGGTGACAACCGTGCACTAAGGGCGAGGGTCTGGCTTCAGGAGGGACAGGACATTCTGAGATGCTTGAAATCTACAAAGGGCACAAAATCAACAGAAGATGCACGCCGATAGATACAAAATGGAGAGAAGTTTCGAAGTAGGGGATTTGGTCCATCTCCGGCTCCAGCCATATCGACAATCCTCATTGAAGAAGGGAAAAGAAAAACTGAAACCTCGATTCTATGGCCCCTATCGCGTTGGTGAAGTTGCCTATGAGCTGTAACTTTCAGAGGGTAGCCGTATTCATAATGTCTTCCATGTTTCTTGTCTGAAGAAAGGCGTTGGGCAAAACGTCACAGTTGCTACTGACCTTCTGCCACTCAATGAAGAAGGAAAGCTCATTTTGGAACCAGCCGAGATCATCGAAGTACGTGGAAAGACCCTACGGAACCGTATTGTGAAGGAATACTTGGTACGTTGGCGATTCCTACCGTTGGACTATGCGATGTGGGAGGGCGAGCACATTCTCCGACACTTGGCATTGCATTTGCTTGAGGACAAGCAAAATTTGGGACGGGAGGACTATAATGTTCTTGTTATAAAATAAATTATTTATCAAACTATTGTAACGGGCTGATTGATTTAATGTATCTCGGACCCATTTTTGTTTTGTTTCCCTAGTTTGTGTCGCCGTCGGCTATCTTTGTACACCCTCGAAAAGTTTTTTCGATGGGTATTTAAGCACGGCTTATAGGTAGTCTTTAGGTATGCTTTTGGATTATTTTCTATGCATTGCGAATTCTTGTTGGAGTTCTGGAACGTTCGCCATTTCAGAAGTGAAAGATCTTCTCTATTTGGCTCGTGCGGTTTCAGTGGGATTCAACCTTCACCCTATTCTGTTGTTGCATGTAATACTTCGCTCGGATCTGGCAAATTAGAGCATCATCTTTCGGCATATATTTCTTGAAGGAATTATCTATATTCGAGTCTATATTATTTGTGTCTAGATTCCATCAAAATCTGTGTTTGTGAATAAACAAGGGTGTTTTCACCGTAGGGCACAGATATCTAGCTGTACCACTTCCTATCTTTTCCATCAGCACTTCTTTCTTGTACAGCCTTCACCCTCCACACACTCCACCGTACATCCCTCCTAACTTCCATAAATCCAACATACGACCTGCCATACGACCATCTTAGCCATCTCCATACGCCATTCCTTCCCTCTCCACCGTACACCAACACAGACTACTGTACGGACGCCTTTAACCACCACATGACCACTTATCACCATACGGCCTTACCTGTCCTCCATGTACAGCCTTATTCCAGCATACCGTACAACTCTCCATTTTAGTCTGTACAACCTCCCAGGTCGTGCATACTTGTCCACTTCCGTATGGCTATTCTGGTTTCTGTAACTCGTTTAGTTCGGGGTTAGTCGAAACATTACATAATGCATGTGGATTATTTTTGGGAGAGATCTTAGCCATGCAATTGCCTTCTTTCCATCCAACAACTATATGATGTTATCAACATTCCAAATCACCAAACATATTGAGTAAAGATTAACATTCAAATTTATTTTTGATGTGGCCTATTGATTAGAATGCCAACTAGTTACACAATCGTTTCCTTGATTAGCCTATTATCTTCTGATTTACATGTAGACATCCTATCTCTAGAGTTGGCATGCTACAAATGTTTCCTTCGATAAAATGAGCGCTGTTAGTGTTGTAGCTTCCGTCAGATTGAATTGATCTAAAGATTACCCTTCTATGGTTATTGGTTAAAAATTATTGCAATTGGTTAATCATTAGTTAGACAAAGTCACACTTATATACTTAATTATTTATTATATATATTATATATAGATATGGTTATATATATTTTTGTTAATATATTGTTTATTGATGATTAACTTATAATTTACCATAAAGACATGTCTCTTCATGAGACGTGTCACCTCTACTCATATTTATATATCACTCAAATCTGCATTTGAAACACACATAAATAAACGACAGTATTATTACATTTGCGGAAAACAATCTTCCAAAATTAACATGGTACTAGAGTCAGACTGCAAATGCATAAGTGAATAAAAGAACATTAACAGTTAATAAAGAAAAAGTTAGGAAGAGAAGGTCAAAGACCTGTGATCGTACATTCAATGCAAATAATGGTAAGTCATCCTTCGACCAAATCCTGACGAACAAAAGGACGATAAGATAGTTCATATCAAAAAGAGGGTTTTGATCAGGCATATGCTTATTCATTCATACAATCAGAGCATCATTGGAGGTTGTGACAGAGATTGTGAACCTTAGACACTTATAATCAAAACTCTTAAACACTTGTGCATCGCATCCAGATGTCCTGCCTAAAGTTGGAATTCCGAGCTCCATGATGAAAGATGAATTCCTTTCACTTTCTTAAGTCTCTTCATGTTCAAAGTATAAGATTGCAATAATAATATGTTTAATAGAAACAAGTTATAACCCACATAAGATCTTGCATACAAAACAGCATAAACTTATCTTGTCTACTCTACAAAATTCATCGTAGCAAATAATAAAGTATTAATTAGGAGTCAGTAGTAACAAATTATCTAAAAAATGTAGATCACAATGAAAATACACTTGTGTATCTTCAATAATATTAGGCGAAGATTGCTAATCGATTATTCTATCCGATTCTTAATTTTCTTCCTCGTTTGAAAATAACATCACGAAGTTCTACTTTCCCATCATTGATCTTCATTAGTGTTGCTGCTTCCAGTGCAAGAAGCGCATCGTCACTCACAATATGGCTCACAATCAGCTGCTTCCAAGAAGAAAAGAGTGCTGCTACATCCAAAAAAACATCTTTATATCGATTTCCGGGCAAACTGTCATACAAGACGTCTACTACTCTTTCTATTAGTTCGCTCTCTCCTTTACTGAATGAATCCTTGAAAGTTCCAATTGTGCTATTAATGGCGGATAGGTTGTTACGATGTTTACGCAGTTTGGTGCCAATAGAATTTGATATTGAAGGAATGCCACCACACATTGTCAATACGTCATCGATATTCGAGCTTGTGTCAAAAGTTCCAAAGGGATAGTTTAAAACTTTCTTTAGCAATAACTTCTTTGCCTCTTCGTTTGGAGGAAAATTTATAGGAAATGCACAATGGGTAATGACATCTGGCTGGTCAAGCACGTTAGTGTCGTCCAACTTTATGGTGGTCAAAAGCATTCTACTATGCTTCGGAAAACATGATAAATCCTGTGGCAGAGTTTTAGCAGGATTGTAGCCTTTCAATGCATTGTCTATAAACATAAACATATTGGAAAATAACTGAGTTACTGGATTCGGACCCTGGAGCTCGGGTCCGTGCTCGGGCAGACCCGCAGGCCAAAACAGGGACCCTGCTTGGATCCGTCGTGGACTCGGGTGAATCCGGGCGGACCTGTAGTAGGTGGGGCCAAAAAGTGGCCCAAAAAAGCATTAAAAATATCTTTTTAAATTTTTTTTTTTGCCAAACCGTAAAGTAAGGCCTATTAGATGCATTTCATTCATCTAATCTCTCATTTGCTTTGTCATTTTGCTCTCTCATTTTGGTGTGGCCATTTTGCACGTTTGAAGAGAAGGTTGTAGAGATTGTTTGTGGAGTCTCAAATCGTTTAAATAATCAGTGCTGAGTGTTCCAAGTATGCATTTGATCCTTCTTTTTGCTTCTTTCATAGTTTTTTTTTAGTTTTTAAAAAAAATATTTATTGTTCTAAATTTTTATCAAGTTTTGTATAAGTTTTGAAATATTTTTTAAATTTGTTTTTACAGATTGCAAGAATCTAAGAATGAGTAGTTAGGGTTTAGTGGGTGGGGTGGGATCCCAAAGATTTAAAATTGATAAAGGCTCTCCTTTGTGGAAGTATACAACAAGAATTGAGCAATGTGCTGGTGGGGGAAGGTATATATGGAAATGCATTTTTTGCCAAAACCAATATAGAAGCTCCTATTGCTGGGTTAAACATCATTTGATAGGTTCACCAGGTCAAGGGATTTCCATGTGTGAGGGGCCCCCAGAGAGGTAAAAAAGGGTTGCCGGCTCCTCAAATAGCAGGCATGTTAAAAGAACAACAAGAGGCTGATAGGTTAGTGTCAAAGGCAAAAAAAGATAAGTCAAAGCAAAAACCACCAACACCACCCTCTCAAACAATCAATAGACCACATCCCTTCCTACCTACCCCATCTGTGGATGAAGATGAAATAGAATCACCTGCATCCCGCAAGAGAGGCCCATTAGATACGGCATTTGAAAATGACAAGAGAGAAATTGCTGATATAAAGATTGGGCGTTGCCTCATTATAAATGGTGTTTCATTCAATCTAGTGAGATCCCCTTATTGGAGAGAGATGGTGAAAACAATAAATGATGCACCTCATGGTTACCGATCCCCTGGATATGAAAAGTTGAGAACCACCATATTGCATAAGGAGAGAAAGAATGTAGAAAACCTCCTCAAACCAATAAGAGATTCTTGGATCCAAACGGGGGTGAGCATTGTCTCTAATGGATGGAAAGATTGCAAAAATCGTCCATTAATAAATGTGATTGCTGTTTGCCCCAAGGAGGCAATGTTTTTGAAGGCAATTGATTGTGAAGGGCAAGTAAAGGATGCAAATTTTATTGCCCAACTTCTCATTGAATCCATAGAGTCTGTGGGAGCTGACAATGTTGTCCAAGTAATAACGGACAATGCTAAAGTTTGTAAGGCTGCAGGTGCTTTGGTAGAAGCACAATATGAGCATATCTTTTGGACACCATGCACTGTTCACACCTTGAACTTAGTGATGAAAACAATGGGCAGCCAAATTGAATGGATGAAAAATGTGTATGAGGAGGGTGAGCAGATCCAAATGTTTGTGACAAACCACCATATGTCACAAGCAATTTTCAGAACTTTCTCTCACTTGGAATTATTGAAGGCAAATTTTAAACTTTATTTAGCTACTTTTATCATTTTAATTTTTGTGTCATACTTTACAAAATTTGATACATATTCTTAAATTTTTGTGTTATCAACTTATCATATTAACTTACAATTTGAATTAACATGGTAATAGGTTGCTGAAACAAGGTTTGCTTCACACACAATCGTCCTTAGATGACTTGTGAGGGTGAAAGAGGCATTGGGTCAAATGGTTATTAGCAACAAATGGGGTGGATGGAAGCAAGCTGATACAGAAAAGGCCAAAACTGTAAAGGATTTGATCTTGAGTGATGATTTTTGGAATAGGGTGGAATATGCATTAGAACTCATTGAACCCATCATGTCTATGCTTCGGTATGCCGACACGGATGAGCCTTGTTTGGGGAACATATATGATGCCATGGACTCCATGCTAGAAAGAATGAAATCAGTAAGTTAAAATTTTTATACAATACTTTATCCTTGTTTATTGAGGGATTTTGATTTTTGATTTTAATTAACACTACATCAAGATAACTTACATGTACATTATTTGACATCCCAGGTCATTCAGAGGAGAGAGCAGGATCCTAATATCTTGTACGCTAAGGTGGAGAAAATTGTTCTGCATTGTTTGAACAAGATGACTACACCTTTACACCTCCTGGCATATGTACTTTCTCCTAGATATTATAGCAGTGAGATACTTGCTATTCTTGGTAGAGTGGCACCATATAGAGATCCTGAAGTTGCTGCTGGGTATAAGAGGGCACTTAACAGGCTCTTTAATGATCCTGATGTGGCATCAAATGTTAGGAGAGAGTTTGTTGATTTTGTCTCAGGCAAAAATGCAGAACCTGAGGCAATCAATGACCAAAGTAGATTGGATGCCATTGGATGGTGGTACTTACATGGGGAAAGTTACATGTACCTCCAACCTCTTGCCATTAAGATCTTGTCACAAGTATGTGTTCAAGTTTTTTCCCTTTTCTTATGGCCACTTAGGTTGTCGAATTAGCACTCTTAAATTCCTATTGTATTTTAAAATTACTTAGCTAATTTTTTAAAATTTGTTGGTTGTCTCTCTAGGTTGCGAGCTCTTCTGCTGTTGAGCAGAATTGAAGTACATACTCTTTTATCCACTCAGTGAAGCGTAACCGGTTGGGTTCGAAGAAAGCAGAGGACTTGGTATTTATTCACAACAACTGGCGCCTCCTATTACGCAAGGATCTAGGATATAAGAAGGGACCAGAAAAGTTGTGGTATGTACTACTCGAGACTTCTGACTTGGATATGACTGTCCAAGATATATCTAGAATTGCCTTGCTAGATGTTGAGGAGGACGAGGAGGAGGATGTGGCTGCATCTGGGGCTAGTGGAATCGGTTTGGATCCCAATGATGAGGAAAATGTCAATGATATAGATGAGGATGAAGCCATTGATTCCTCATATTTTGATGACCCATTTGACCCTCGAAGGGCATTTGTATCTTTGATAAACTATGTTTAAACATTTATCATTGACTCATTGAATCATTTATGATTTATCACCATGTTTCACAGTTTCAAATTTTATTAAGTCATAATTTATTATCTATCAATCTGATGAAGTAGTCTATGCTTTGAAATTCCATTTTGCATTTTAGTAATTCAATGTATGATTTTATTTACAAAATTAGCATAGATTAATGAGTGAGTATTTTATCTTTGACATTTGGCATTGATCAATAATCAAGTAACATTGATATATTCATACTATGGAATGACTTAGTTTTACTTTTACAACTATGTGAGTTTTTTTTTTTTTTTTTTGCATATATATATATATATATATATATATATACTCACGAACCCACCCACGAACACAAATGGGGAAAAAAAAGTTTGCTTGAACCCACGAAACCGAACCCTGAACTCGAATCCGTCCCTGAACCCGAATCGACAACTTAGGAAAATAATGAAATTAATGACCTGCAAATCACTACATGCTAGCCATCTTCCTTTTCATAACTAACATCATTCTTGATATAGGAGCATCCTAAGGTAGTTGGCAATCTTGCATATTGGAGTGGTTTTGACCTTAGAGTGGGTGGATTCGATTGAGATGCTCAGTTATTATTGGGGAGTTCTTGGTGTGGTGTTTCTTGAGGGGCTCGATGACTGAAGGGGCTTGGTAATGCTTAAGGTGCTTGGTTGATATTTTGCTTAGTGGAACCTCTGCTCGGTGATGCTTGTGGGAGCTCAGTATACTCGATGATGCTCAACTTGCTCGATGGTTGCTATTGATGCTTGGTGGTTTGGCTCATCGAATGGTGTTTCCTGAGATATTTGATCGGCCGACTTGGTGTATTTAATAAATGTTGTGCATGATCGTGACATAGATTGATCTTGGGACGTGTGTGGACCTATTTGGTGTCTTGGTTCTTTCTCCTATGTGCATTTAGTGATTGTTGTACATCGACTAAGGCATCTTATGTTTATTTAGATTCTAGATGATTCTATTTGCAGTAGGCTGACTTGTGGCCTTGCAAGTATATAAGGAGGAGTTGGGTAGTGTGTTTAGGCAATAGCAGGGTAGAAGGGATTTGATTTAAGAATTTGAATATGCAAATTTGTGAGTAGAGCTAGTAGCTAAGTGTGGGATTAGGAAACAAGGAGCTTGCTTGGTGGCTTGTGAGCACAAGTTTAGATCTTGCTTAGAGTTTCTACTAGACTACTATTGTGTTCTTGATTTGGACTAGCTAGGATTGGGTTGGATCTTGAGAGGTCATGCAGAATTGTTGCTGTAATTTGCTTTTGCATTTGGTCGTAACCGGGAAGGCCTTACAACTCGACACATTGCATGTAATTAGTTGTTTTATGAATAAAGAATTGAGTTTGGTATCAGATCTTGTATGTTGGTGTTGTGTTTCTGCTATGGTGTTATTAGTTGGAGGCTTGGACATCTTCATTGGGGATTCTTTGGGCCTTGCACGACTTCAGGTGGTATTAGAGTGAAGGTTGATCTGGTGGGTGATTGTTGGAGCGTGATTGCAAAGAGTTTGTCTGATTTGTATTGTTGATCTGTGTTCCTAGACTTGTGATTTGTTTCTAGTTGTTCATGAGAGTTGGCAGGTTGCGATTTGACTTGCAAGCAACTTGGTTTTCTGGCAAGGTGTTTGGGTACGATTTGTTGTAGAGGGTTTTCAAAGATCTTAGAAGATGCCTCTGAGAAGATTGGAACCTAGGATGATTGCAAATCTTTGTGATGCTATAGACACAAAAATTTCAGAAAAGGTTAGATTAGATTTTAGATCTGAGATAGAGTTGATGAAGAATGACATGGTCATTGAGATCATGAAGGCTATAGGTAGTGTACCGAGGAATGTGGGTATGGAAGATGGTTATGAGCATAGATGGAAAAATCGCCGAATACTCGGCGAGTTTTAACAAATCGCCGATTTTTTCAGCCTGGCGAGTTTTTCACCACTTAACTCGCGGGTCTAAAAACTCGGCTGCACCATGTTTAATCGCCGATTACTCGGCGAGTTTTTGGCGAGTCTTTTTCAAAAACTCGTGAATTGCTTGATTTTCAGATTTTTGCTTAATTTTCAGCGGGAAAAATGCATTAATCTATTCCTCAATGCTTCATATATTTCGACAATGTAGAAATGCTTAGCTGGAACGAAAAGGGGCTTATGAAATTTGTCAAATAATTTCATTTGGTCTTTTCAATCATGGAGTGCATACTGACTTTTACATAAAATGCTAACACAAAAGAAAAATATCATAGTGAGGAAGTAGTGGAGCATTACATTAAGACATGCATATTCTAGCATGTATTTAAAGTATTAATGTATTAACAACTGCTAGAGATTGAATGCATACCTATTCAACTATCATTGTTTGCAACTTTGCACAATAAACTGCATTTTATTGCAATCTTAATCTTTTTTAGCTTCAGTTAAATATGCATTTGATGTGTATCACTGTATTGTATACTCCGCTGAGTCCAGTTATGTTTTAACAATTTTAGTTTCCTTGCAGTTTGGTAGCTAGTTTCTTTGTCTGACTTCTCCATGCATTTGAATGCATGACATATCTCCTTATTAGATTCATTAGGTAATAATATCTTCTTCTATTTTAGTTCATCCACAGTCAAGACTTCAACTGCCTCTCTTTATTTATTGAAGCTACTGATACAGCAGTTTGTAAGCAATTCAAATCAGTACAATTTCAATTCTTTTAACTTCGCAATTTAATATCTCTGCTTTATGCACAGTGAGACCAATCTATTGAAGTTTTTTCTCTGTATTCTGAAATTGGTTGTGGAATTCTTTTCTGATTTAATCTTTGGCATAGCGTAAGAGCTGTTATGTTTTTCTTTTGTATTCTCTTTAATTAACTTATTAGATGCATCTTCTCATTAAATTTTGCAAAATAAATGTATTTTTAATTAAATTTCAGCGGTTTTTAGGTTCTCGAGTTTTTAACGAGTTTTTTTTTTAAATCGCCGAGTTTTTCCCGATTAAACTTTTGGGGGGCTTGGCGAGTTTTTGCATTTGGCGAGTTTTCCAACTATGGTTATGAGGAAGTTGCTGAAGACTTTGAGGTTGCTGGATCTAGTGGTGAAGAAAGAGCCCATCAAATGTAGATATTTGTGGAAGAGAAAACTGGTCGGTTGGATAGATCTGAAGCTCGATTGAAATTGAATAATAAGATGAAAGTTTCTAATTACTTAGGTACTTTGAATCTTGAAGACTGGATTGATTGGATTGGAGAGTTGTCAGACTACTTTGAGTTAGAGGATATTGGTGATCCACTTAGAGTGAGGTTGACACAGTATAAGTTGAAAGGACATGCTACTTTATGGTGGAAAGAATTGTAGAGAGATAGAGAAGATGAAGGTGAAATGAAAATGATTAGGTGGAGGTTGATGATGACTAAATTGAAGACTAAGTTCATTCTTGTTGATTATGAACTTGGGTTGTTTAAGAGATTGTAGAATTTGAAACAAATGGATATGTTTGTGAAAGATTATACCGAGGATTTTTACAAGTTAACAATTCGCTCTGGACATAGAGAACTATCTAAGGAAAAGGTGGCTAGGTATATTAATGTTTGAGATTCAATATTCAGGATGAGATTGGTATGCTGAAGATTGATTTGGTTGAGGGTGCTTATTAGTATGCCCTGAAGGTAGAAGATAAGTTGAAGAGAAGACATCAAGGTAATTCCTAAGGGAGGGAGAAACATGATCTCTCGGTGAAAGATAAACAAATTGTTGAGGATGAACTTGATGGAACTCAGAAATTTTTGGCATTTTCTTGAGATGCATTCGTAGTTGGCATTGACTGTTTGTGGGTAATATTTGATGCTTCTTCGGGAATCCCTAATTTGTAGAGACTTGCCCTCACTATTGAGTCAGTGTCAAAATTGACAAAGGAAGAAACAATTTGCCTCTGTGTTTCAGTATTGGTTAGCAAGTTGGTTTCCCTCATGACAAATAGTAAGGCAGGGAAATGTTTGTGATTCAGATCTAGCATTGTTTCTTTGGTCCAAGAATTTGATGGATCAGATAGCTAAAGTTTCTTCAGAATATAAGGCTGGGAGCTATTATATTGGCTTCAGTTTGTCGTGCACTTGGAAAGATGAATTGATTATATGAAGTCATGCATGATTCTATTTGGCTTCCCACAGTAATGTATTCAATCACTTTTTTGGAAGCATTATTTGAAAATCAGGAAAGACAATCTGTTTGGAAATACAATAGTTGTTATTATCATCTTACTTTAAGAAAGAACTTCTCTAGGACCTTTGGATCTATGTCATGTCCCCTTTCTAGCGACATGACTTTAACAAGGAATTTGCCTATCATCGACCCTCGTAGGCAAATGCTTATGGGAAGAGGGTCATTTTTGTCTTTCGATGATTACATTTTGCTCTCGGAGAATAATAATTCAGTAAGTGGGGCTTACTCGTTCTAATATTAAATTAAGGTTGTACTCTACTTTATAAAGTTATTCATTTAATTTTATAAAGTTTAATAATTAAAGTACATCATAGAAGATGATTCCGGAAAACTTCCAGTAACTTCTCAGCGAAGTGAATAAATAGAGGACATAAGGCTCCCATTGGAACAAGCGGTTTTGTGGATTCGACTTCTATTCCAATTAGAGTGATTTGTAGCCATTGGGTCTGCAAATTCTCAGATTATCTTTGGGAACGATAACTCCCATTGATAAGCAATTTTGAGGGTGTGAAATATCGCCTGAATTATTGCAATCTGGAAGTGATATTACAGTCACTTCACTCGAGCAGTAATCGATGGCTGAGGCCAAGTTATGGATTTCTTGCATTTTTGATTGACTAAGAAGAAAATTGTATCCATCAAATTGTTGCAGAATCAGCGAAATTCGGAGGGAAACCCAAAGGAAAAAAATTAAGTGGTATCAAAGTAGACACGATTCATGTCACAAGTCGGCGGATTTAAATCCTGAAGAAATTATAGGCAGCGATCCAATTTCCAGCAAGCAAGATTTTAAACCTCCGATTCAAGATTTTTTTCCCCATAGTTCGTTCGTCATATTGGAGCCATGAAAATATCGAAGGCGGAATAGTTTAGAATTTGCGGGCTCGTTTGCAGAGATTAAAGGCGGAAATTCGAGCCGAACTGGGGTGGATTGCAATCGATTTACATTTGTGGTGGGTCGATTTACTCAAACATAGTGTCCACCAGTTTCAGGGTTTTCCCAACACGATCCGAACTATATCTTTTTCGGCGGATAACTTAGGGTAAGAAACTTGCAAGCTCCGAGTTCCTCCAGTCGACTTTGCCACGGGCGGCTCTCCTTCAGCAGTCCAGTATCTTCTTCGGAGACGATTTATCTGTATTCAACTGTTGATAAATTCGACTTGAGACCTGGTACCAACTCCAGCAAACCCTTGGAAATTTATAGCTATCCAGGTTCCAGCGTTTTTTTTGTTTTAAATTTGCTAAAATAGTTTTAATACATTGACAACGGAAGAAGTTATTATAGATTGATAATTGTACGTCTCTGCCATGAATATTTAAATTTTTTCCAACTGTATTGGAGTCAGTCTTTATCTAAAATAGCTCAAATTCAGACAAGTTTTTCCAAGGTAATATTATTATTAAAATTGATTTAATTAGTAAGGGTCATCTCAATCTAAGAGACAAAGATCGGATATTAAAAGCCAAGCTTCAGTTTTTCAATTTGTTGCTATGGAGAGTAAAAGAAGAACAATGCCTTTGTTTAGGTTCAGGTATAACCAGTTATCATTCAAGTCATTTGCTTGGTAAGGCTGCATCACAAGAATCTATAGGCAATTAATATCAACAGTCTTTAGATGATGTATTAAATCTGCGGATTTAGCCTGTGGGAGAGATATATCGAGTGTTGAATCAGTCAAAGAAGATGCTCCTGAAATAAAAATTGCAATTATTCTAAGACAAGCATGATAATGCAATGTGTTCAAATAGAAGAGTTCAAAAATATTCTTGTGCACCATAAGTCTTTGATGTATCCTTTTATGGTAGGGAATGATATGCATGGATAGCCTGAGAAAGCAAGAGCCCAGCCTGAAGATAATCACCGAGTGGTTGTGCGGAAGTTATTCATGGTAAAACTCAGGGAAAATAAAGAAAATATAATGAAATAGAATGTTTACAGCATATACACTTGAAAGGTGATATTGAGATCATCATAGGTGGAGGCGTAAACCATTAAATGCTGTTCCTATTGCCCTGCGCACTCACCTGCGGATAAACTCATATATTGCTTGGCAGAAAGTGGCCCAATAATTTCAAGGTGACCATTAACATTTACGGCACTATTTGTGAATGCATAATCATTGAACCCAGGTTTGTGGTCGGATGTGGATGTTTGCATGCGCAGGTAGATAGCAAAAGAGGCGAACTTTTTGAGTTTTCTTGAGAGAGAAGGTAGCGTCCATGTGTCAGAGATGTGGCTTCGAATTAGACTGATCCTCACGTGATTGAGGAAGTAGGAACCGTGACTTCGCGATTTATCCTTGTATCTAATAGTGCTTGGTTGTGTGTCTTACGCAAGTTTAAAGGATGTTGTAGGCAGCATGAATGCGGGTGAATCCTGGAGCAGTTAGGATGATACACTGCAATTTGAAATCGCATGGCCCACGATTCTGCAAGTAGCAACCAATGTAAACAAAGGCCTGGACATATATGCGCAGAGCATGAAGTGCCACTACAATGAGGAGGATCTAGAACGATGAGGTGGAATTTCAAAATGTAGCATTAATTCAATTGCCAAGTTTATTTTCGAGAGGAATTTTATTGACATCGATATATTATCATTATACAAAGTTTTTATTAGGGATGAACTTCTAAATTTTGTTAGAAGGGAGTTATGATTAGTTTCTAGTCATGAAGAGGCACGTTGTTTAGAAAACAAACGATGCCTTTCAAATGTTTATAAATACATGTAAAGTAAAGCAGGAGAGAGAATAGATATTCATTTTTCATTTCTTAGAAATTTTATATTGATGCATCAATCATAAAATCTTAGGCTTGTTCACAAAGTGGTCAGCCCATATATCAAAAGAAAGGCTCATAGTAGCCCATGTCTTCCTACGAGTACGCCTAAGATAGGTCATGGAAGCCTCTAGAGCCATCCTCTTTGTTGGTTCCCAAAACCGTAGATGGGAATCCTACGAGCCTTGCCTGCTTGATGCTGGGATATCCAACTGGTCAAGGCCAACTTGACATAATTGAACAGTGTAGTCCGAGTTCCTTGCACTTTTGGCTCTGCAAAACCAAGGCGGGTGTACCTGATCCTGGACAAAACACTTAGATCCAAGACTCTTATAGCAAATTGATTAGAATGCGATTGTATGGAAAGTTTTCTTTACGAAAAGAATTATAGAAAAACTTTAATCTTGAAAATTATGAATTAATAAATAAATGTAATAATATTTTAAATAAAGAATGAATCCAACAAATGAATATATTAATTTTTCAATGGAAAGAAATGAAACATTTGCCGGCATATGGATTATGAATCAGGAGTAAAAGACTAGTGCTTAATTAAATGGGTAATTAGAGTCAATATTATAAGCTGAAATGTACAACTTTATAAAATTCAACATATTTAAACTATAAACAAGTTTAACAATCTAGACGTGACAGATCAATTATATGAATGCAATTTTAAACTAGTCTAGAATGCGCTTTAACTCCTATGATATGGAGACAAACTAGACATAAATACGCAAAGAATTAAATATTTAACAATATCTATGTATATCAAATTTAAAACGCAATAATGACCTAGTCCACTTGTTCGAACATTAAAATATTTATACAAAATAAGTACAAATATTTATAAAGGACAAATTAATAATAATTTAGAACTCTAAAATTTAAAATAAATAATTATCCCAGAAATAAAATCACAATAAAGACACTCCTTATAGATGATCAATCTATTGCAAATTTATCGGGATCGCACACGATTCACCCAATAATTCAATCCACGGGCTTTGTTCAGGAATTCATTTCTTTGCCAATTCGAAGAATATAATACACCATAAGTGCCTCATGGTATACAACAATTAGAAAGAGTCTATATGCATATGAATCTGAATTTGATTTTACATCTCCTACTTATAATATGTGAAGAGTCACGATTTGAATAGTTGTGTCTTAATGAAAAAACATATTTTAATGACACATCCTTTCAAAACTAATAACTAATCACTAACTCCTATGAAATATTTAAAATATAAACTTCTCATGATAACTGGTTGAGAATTGGATCATATAAGTTGAACAGGGGCATCTCATCAATGCTAATAAAACAACCTCCAGGATTCGCCTTTTCCTCATAGACATGTCTTTGAGGGTGGTGATGTCCGCACGTATCCTCTGAATGCAAAATCCGTTCATATTCAGTGATTCCAACACACAAATAACTTCATCGTGGCAATACAAAGGCGCTGCTGCTTTTAATTGTTATTGGACATAACATGAAGATGTCCGTGTACGTCCTTAATACCACCCCCAATGTGTTTAGTCATACTTGCGACAAATGAAAATGATCATTAGATATAGGTATCAAATAATGATGAGCGGTCTTATGAAGTATGAAAGTTCTGATTTAATCCGGAATCGATTCAATTCCTTGCTTCATGCATGCCAATGAGGTTCAGAATTCCATGTTTGCGCATAACTGTTTGTGTATGATCATATCCTCTGATGAATCTATTGGTTCTCATTCAATGTTCAAGCTTGAGATATTCTTCAGAATCGTTGGATATGTATAGTCATTATCTTAGTGATCTTGAAACACTTAATAGAATCTCTTGTCTTAGATACATGCCACTTCTTTGTTAATATATTATGTAGAGAGTGACCATCATGAATATGTTCAAAAATACTTCAATCATTTCCAGATTTTACAAGTCAGGTGAATCTCTTCTCAACTCTGATTAATATGTCTCTTATCTGCTCAAACAATCTTCATAATTCTGCCTTAAAATCCCTGATGAATCTGTTCATCATATCACCATTATTGTGCTCAAATCTTCTCTGTAAGGCTGCTCACATTTTCCATATAAGTCTTCTCAAAATCTGTAATCAAACTGGTTAAATGAATGCTTTAGAAGTATTATTACATCTCACTGCCTTTTGTGCAGTATCCTCCATTCTGTCTAGTATCGAACACAGGGTGTCGTGTGTGATAATATACATCTCTATCCAAACACTGAAATAATCAGACTCTTGCTCCAATTCTTTTTCAGAACATTGGTTGCTTCTTATTTCTTTTGTTTGACACAATCAAAATATATATTCCATCATATTTTTCTGTGAGTGGGTGACTTAATCATATTATTGATGCTGCTGTACCTAGCATTCTTCATATACAGCTGATGATATCATTGTGGTAAAATCTTCCAAGCCAACTTCTCCTTTAGAATAATCAAAACATGCAGGACAGATTAGCCAATATTGTTAGATGATTTCCAAAATACTAATTTATAGAGCAATTCATCGTCTTCTACACAATAAGTCATCCATCAAAACAACTTTCTTATGCATCCATTTACATTATATTTTGATGAAGAAAAAAGGTATTCTAGACTGTTAGTTCTATCTTTATGAACACGTTCTCGATCTGATCCTTATTATAAATGTAATGATGTCTGATATCAATATGGCTTCAGCAATGATACAATTATTGTTTCTCACATGGTCATATAATCCTATAACATTAATCTGATGCCTTTTAGCGACTATATCCTTTTGACTTAAGTATTTGACCAAGGAGCTCTCCATCTTTTCATAACTCCATCAGCATGTAAACATAATCATCATCATCTTCAAATGCATTGCTGAAATGGACTGCATGCACATGCTCATTCTCGGCTCGCAATATTTTGACTTATCTCTTAAGTCTTTAACATCAGTAGGGAACAATAATATATATCTTCATACTTTTAATCATGGATGCTGATACTCATAAAATATGCTCAAATGGATGCCTAAATTTTCTAATTTTTGGGCTCCATCACTCTCTCCCTGTATCTAAGGTTGAACCTCAGTGACATGCTCATCCTCCTCATGCTCATGCTCATGCTCATGCTCATCCTCATAATCCTCATCATTAGAGTCAGATCCATCACTGTCGGCCTTAGGGTCTTGCATTGAGTCTCCTCGTGCTCTAGCCTCCTTGACTGCCATCGCCATTGCCTCTGCCTCTCGATCAACCTGATGAACTCACTCCAAGTCTTCATCACCTAAGATAGGATCATCAACCTCTGTGTTCCATTCGGCTTATATATCAACCTTCTCTAATACAATGGGAGATGTATCGGTTCCCAAAATCTGTTTGTGGCAGAAATGAAGGTTGTAGTGAACAAAAACAAGATTATTCAACTTTTTTGTTGTCAACCTATTGCAACTCTTCGAGTGTATATGCTTGAACATACTCCAATTGCCCTTGCATCCTGAAGCATTAGATGGTTGACTCATGATAAGAATTGCAATTCTCTGTAGATTTGGCACCTTATTGCTAAACATCTCTCATCATACATCTGAGACAAGAAAATTTTAAATCAGTTCTATAAATTTGACTATATCAATCTAGATTCTAGATTCTAAAGTGGTAATAAAATAGAATTTAGAATTTGGAATCATATATTTTTACCAGACATCAATTCTGTCCGATTTTTCTTGCACAAGTCTCGTGAAAATAAGTCTTCTAGTGCTTTCTTATACATCTCTATCTCACGGACTATAACTATTCCAACAATTGCATCAAGGGACATTCTCTCTATAACATCATAGAGGCCACTCAACACCTTTTCACCAGCTTTAAAATTTGGGCTGAATTGGTATGCTAGGTTAAGAAAGTGGGTAGCTGCATGTATAGGTCTATGAAGTAGATTGTGCCATCGCTTATTAGTGACATCCCATACGTGACCATATTTGATTCCCTGCATAAAAAGCTCGAATGGTCTCTTTTGCACTATCCATGCCCTCATAAATGTAACCCATTGAGGGTTTCTGTCCATTAACAATCCATAGGATAAGAGGCTCTATGAACTGCAATCATTGTGAAAAACAAAACATTAAGCTTTAAGTTTTCCGTTTAAAAATGAACAATGTGAATGTCAAACATAAACAAGTTTTTAAAACTTTAACAAAAATAGTGAAATGAAATGGACATGAGCACAAAAAGGAAAATTTACTCCACAATCTCCTTGGCGGGTTTCGAAAAGCCACTCTCATAAAAAATCCTATCAACCACCTCAACTGCTGCACTGAGCTTTGAATATGATAAATTTTTTCACTCTTTACATACAAATATACCTTTCAAACCAGCCTTTGCGTTAAGAAAAGATTTCTACGTGAGAAAATTCGTTGCAAATCTAGTGACCGCTAGACGAGAGAACTCTTTATGTGTCGCCTCATAAGGTTGAGGACCCAAGCATGATTATATATGAACTTGCAAATATTCCTTGCTTGCTTTATAAATTTTTTTATTAAAGGAATTTTATCTAGATCCTCCAACATAAAGTCAAGGCAATGAGCAACACAAGGGATCCAAAACAAGTGGCGGTGCCTATCCATAAGAAGTTTACCAGAAACAACATAATTTTCTGCATTATCTGTCAGAATTTGCACCACATTCTCTTCACCCATCTCTTTCAACACTTCCTCCATTACCTCACAAAGATATTAAACATTTTTGGTTTTCCTTGAGGCATCAATTGATTTGAAAAACACTATGGAACTTGAGAAAAAGAAATTTAGTACAATCACAACGATCAATCAATTACTACTAAATTATTAAATTCTATCTTTCTAAGTACAAAATTGAATTACATGATGAGGGAACAAGAAAATTCAGTTGTGTTCTATTTCTTCTATCAGTCTAACCATCGGTCATGATGGTGCAACGCTTTGCGACCCATACTTTATGCTGCTCCTCAATTTCAACTTTTACATCAGCAATGTGATGGGCCAAAATAGGACCTTTTAGCTCCTCATCATTAGGGGCTTTGAACCCCAAACCACAAACAGTAACAACATCTATGACAATTTGCCAATAAGGAGACTTAAAAGTTAAAAAAAATTAAATATACAATATAAGTATGCTTATTATGCAAGCAAGGGAAGACATACAAATTAAAAATTAAAATAATAAGTACCTTGCTGCATTAAATGAAAGGTTGTTGTAGAAGAAGAAATCTCCAAGTGTCAGCTTTGCTTGCACATGCTTCTCTTATTCCAAGCCATGCACTCAAGTGATGGTTGTGCACTTGGAGTTGTGTGTGGAACAAAGATGGAACCAAGTCAAGATCTTTGCATACGCACCCATAGCCCAATGCTCGCAGTCTGAGATGTAGTATTAGAAGAAGGTGGAATTGGTGGGTGATCATGTCCATGATAACTTAAAGAGCTCTCTACACTTCTAGTTCCAGCTAATTGTGCCATCTCTTCTTGTTGCTTTTTGAAATTTTTTTTTTCTTTAAAAATTCCTCTAAGAGAGCTTGCATATCACGCATAACATCTTGAGGTACCTCCTTGCATTTTCTGATATTACGCTTTGGTATATGTGCAAGGTGATATTTCAATCTATTAATGCCTCCCCCATTATATTATCATACAATGCCAACATGTCACAACTCCTTTCTTATGCCTAGGAATAACATGTTTCCAAGCCCTATCTCTTGCTACTGTACTAGGGTCAGCATCATGGTAACTTTTAGGCCTAGTTCCACTACCCTTAAGATGAGACACGGTGTTCCACAGGGACATGTCCCCTATGCATTTAGGCTTGTGCCCGTCTCGGGGACGAAACAGGGATGGATTTTTGCCGTCCCCAAAGTTGTCCCCTTTTTGATGGTGTTCTTGGGAGATTTGATTGGCCGACTTGGTGTATTTAATTCGTGTTATGCATGATTGTGATGTGGATCAATATTGGGATGTGTGTGGACCTTTGGGGTCTTGGTTCTTTCTCCTATGTGCATTTAGTGATTGTTTTAAGCCGACTAAGGCTCTTTATGTTTATTTGGATTCTAGATGATTCTATTCGCAATAGGCTGACTTGTGGCCATACGAGTATTTAAGGAGTTGGGTAGTGTTTAGGCAATAGGAGGGTAGCAGGGATTCAAGTTAAGAATCTAGATATGCAAATTGTAGGCTTATTGCGGGGCGCTCAACCAAATGGGGCACCCATGCTATGTTGGTTGAATGAAGAATCTATGACTCGGATAGGGAGACTCGCCCTACTATACTAAAGGGGACTTGGTCCGGGATCAACAAGGAGATTGCTTGGTGGCTTGCAAGCACAAGTTTATATCTTGCTTGGGGTTTCTTCCAAATTTGCTGTTGTGTAACCGATTTGGGCTAGCTAGGATTGGGTTGGATCTTGCGAGGTCTTGCAGATTTGTATTTGGCCGTAACTGGGAAGGCCTTATAGCCAGACACATTTCATGTAATTAGTTGTTTTATGAATAAAGAATTGAGTTTGGTATCAGAGCTTGTATCTTGGCGTTGTGTTACCGCTGTGGTGTTATTAGTTAGGGCCTTGGACATCTCATTTGGAGATTCTTTTGGCCTTGCACAATGTTAGGTGGTATAAGAGCGAAGGTTGATCTGGTGGGTGATTGTTGGAGTGTGATCATAGAGAGTTCGTGTGATTTGTGTTACAATTTTGTGTTCTTGGATTTGTGATTTGTTTCTAGTTGTTTGTGAGAAGTGGCAGGTTGCGATCTGACTTGAAAGCAACTCGGTTTTGTCACAAGATGTTCGGGTAGGATTCATTGTAGAGGGTTTTCGAAGATCTTGGAAGATGCCTGCAAGAAGATTGGACCCTAGGGTGATTGCAGATCTCTGTGATGTTGGGGAGACTAAAATTTCAGAAAAGGTTAGATTAGATTACATATCTGAGATGGAGTTGATGAAGAATGACATGGTCACTGAGATCATGAGGGCTATAGCTAGTGTACTGAGGAATGTGGGTACTTAAGATTGTTATGAGGAAGCTGTTGAAGGCTTTGAGGTTACTGGATCTAGTGGTGAAGCCAAAGTTGATCGGATAGAGAGATTTGTGAAAGACAAAACTGGTTGGTTAGATAGATCTGAAGCTTGGTTGAAACTAAAACATAAGATGGAAGTTTTTAGTTTCTTAGGCACTTTGAATCTTGAAGACCTGATTGATTGTATTGGAGAGTTGGAAGACTACTTTGAGTTAGAGGATATTGGTAATCCGCTTAGAGTGAGGTTGACACAGACTAAGCTAAAAGGACATGCTGCTTTATGGTGGAAAGAATTGCAAAGAGATAGAAGGAAGGTGAAATGAAAATGACTTGGTGGAGGTTGATGGCGACTAAATTGAAGGCTAAGTTCATTCCTGCTGATTATGAACTCATATAGATATCATATATAGAGTTGGGATTCACATATGTCTACATGATTTGATTATTCATAGAGATCTTGAAATTACATTGCCAATGGTTGTGAATATTTGACATTGTTCCCATAGTGGCACAGATGTTGTCATTATAACATTTAACATAAGGAAGTAGGCAAAAATAAAACTGTAGTGACAATGTGGTTATGTGAGAACACAATAGTTGCCTTGGAGCAAAGCATTAGAGTGGGTTATTCATAGTAATGAAAATTGCCACGAAATCCCCTAAATCGGCGGTTTGGCAATTCAATTCACGGTTCCTGATTTTTTTGGAATTGGTGAATCATTTCAGTGGCAAAAAATCACATGAATCACCTCTGTGAATTGCAAAAAATCAGCCATGCAGGTAGGAAAAAAGTCAAGTCAAATTTTAATAAAAACACATATTTTTAAATTTTTTTTTGCCTTTCCTCTTTGTTTTAACCCTAAAGGGCCTTCTAATTGTTTAGCATGAGTAAAAGAGAGGAAAAGTGAGAGTAGAAGAGAAAAGAAAAACCACTGGTTTGCAACCAACAAGAAGGAAGAGCACCAAAAAAGGATACGTTTACAAATACTAATAGACATACATTTATAAATATTAAATACTGATAGACATACGTTTCATGGATCTTGATTCTTCATCTTACATACATTTATGATTTGATGTCTTATGGATCTTCATCTTACATACATTCTATGATTTGACTCATCACCATCCTATGATTTCTATTTACTTTAGCTACAATTTACATTTTACGTGTAATGTAGTTACGTATGTGATGGATTTATCATTTATGTTCCATGTTTATGCATGTTAGCTTCTTTTGATGATGTTATAGTGTGTTTAAGTTATATTCAATAAATGGTGCATGAAATAAGTTTTAAATTGTTAAAATCTTAAAATTCAAGGCTTTTTTAAATTTGCCGATTCGTGGCTGATTCGATTCTAATTCATGGCCTATTTGCGATTCAATTTGGCCTTGCCGATTCCAATTTGATTCTGATTCTTGTTACTTTGGGAACATGACAACTAGAGGGCTCAAATTGTACCTAAGAAATCCATCAGAATGGTAAAATATATTGAACTAAACATTATTACGATCAACATCAGTGCAACTGTAACCTTTCCCAATTACCAGTAACCTATGAGCTATATGACTTGGGCAAAGAAGGATTCTAGAGTCTTTGGTGTATAAATGTTACTATTAGTATGGAAACTTTTGGAGAAACAAGAGTATCCTGTTTTGTGTAAGGAGTATGACCCTAAATAATATTCAGAGATGAGTTTTGTCGGAGGCTTTCCAAAGAAACTTCATTTGTAATTTTGTGAATCATTTTTGTCAAATTTCATAATCACTATTCATATCAGCTGGTAAGGGAACTTGGGTCGTGTTGTTCTCAAATTGTTGTAGAAGCAACTCTATTACTGCTATGTATTGTGGTTGAATCTCCATATTCCTTTGATGGCGGGGCCATCAATTATAATGGAAAGTGGTAATAGGAGAGTGTGAAGAACTTATTCTAATTCTTGGATCAAGTTATGGGTCCATTTGAGTCATAGAGTTATTAAGTCGTACATAAGAAAGATGGCAAATTTTTGTGGATATAGAAGGTGCATACTTTCTTGCCACAAAATTACATGATATAATGTTGCAACTATCAAGGAAGGACAGTTGAAGTTGCATGTTGACATGCTTATCATGAATGCGAGTTTTGTAGTATGTTCAATGGATTCCATTGAACACATACACATTTGGTATGATAACCATCACCATAATTCTACTCAAGATATGCAGATGAGACACAAGACTAAAGTTGATCTTATGGGTCAACGATATAAGAGTGGGAATCTTACATGGGTGGAATTATAGTCAATGTTCCATTCCCACTTGAACCATCTTTAGAGGGGAAATGTTACATTCTCAAACAATCTAAGAAGGCAATTTTCTGAACCTTCATGTGCAGATAAGTATTTCCTGTCCGTGATTGTTACATTTATCTACCCATTGTAGTCTCTCTCTTATTTGTATTTCTATACATACTATAAAGAGCAATTTGCCTTGATGTTTTCCTGTGTCTGGGGATGTTCTTGTAGGAAAAGATACTTGAACATGCTACCAAATATTGTGCAAAACTCAATCTTATGACTTCAGGCTATCTTATGCTTCAGTCAAACTTTTGATGACCTTGATTGTATTGATGCAGAGGGAGTCTGACACTTCATCAAAGACAACCTTGTGCGAGGAGTTCAGAAGGTTGATATCAAATTCAAAGGGAGTTTGACATTCTATCCGAAGCAACCTTGGATGGAAGAAGTAAACAGATTAAGAGGTATAAGTTCAAGGTGAAATTCCGTGTAATGCATTCTTCTATGTGAGAGAGAAGTTTGAGGTGAAAACCCTTGTTCCACCCTCTAGCAGTAGCTATGGTGGATCCACCCTCTGACTTGGTTCATGGTGGATATCATGTGAATTACTACATGATTATGTTGGAAAAAATCATGCGAGATAACGATCTTTCATCGATGTTTGTATATGTTCACTATTGTAGGGTGACAATCTTAAGAATGGCTTGGTCTGTTATCATGATGAATCACATTAAGTTGCTGCCCCCGAGATCATGATAACGAATGTGTCATGATGTACTACATTATGTTGCTGTCCCAAAATGAGCCGGAGATTAGATAACATATATCCTTCTAGAATATAACATATTCTTTTGGTAGGCATCTTGAACTTGATGCTACTGCACATACCATAAGAATATGAGATTGGTAAATTATCATGAGTATGATATGAATATCACATGGTTGATATTCCTTGTTGGATCATACTTTTGATGATATCGAAAGATAACAGCTAATTTTGGTGGGTATGATTTGATATCCTTAAATATGTCATTTCCAAGAATCGCATATTGAGATGATATCTCTCTATATGCTTGAGAGCATAATGAGATGATATCTCTCTATATGCTTGAGAGCATAATGTGTTCTATAACAATCCTCCCTAGCTAAGAGGGAGTGTTAATGTTGTAGCTTCAGTCAGATTGATTTGATCTAAAGATAACCCTTCTATGATTATTGGTTAAACATTATTGCAATTGGTTAATCATCAGTTAGACAAACACACATATATATTATATATATTTAATTATTATTATATATATAAATATATATATCGTATATAGATATGGTTATATATACTATTGTTAATATATTGTCTAATGATGAGTAACTTATAATTTACCATAGAGACATGTCTCTTCTTTAGACATATCTCCTCTATTTATATTTATATATCATTCAAATCTGCATTTGGAACACACAGAAATAAATGACAGTATTATTATATTTGCAGAAAACGATCCTTCAAGATTAACAAGCTCAAGTTCAAATATGATAAATTGTGCACTTTGGTGAGCATACCAACTTATTTAAATTTTTTTTGCTTTTGCAGGGAAGAAAGAAACAAAAAACTGCAATTCATGGTGAAAATGCCATGTTTTATCAGCGGCAGTCATCTGAAACCAATTTTAATACACTTCCCAGTTGTGGAGTTGCGGCTAAAATGAATCTTGATTCTGAACCAAGTACAAAGATCAATGGTGAAAATCACATAAATAACGATTCTGCAGAAAGACATGAAAGCCAAGAAGCACTCTGTAAATCAGAAGATGACATAGATAACGATGGATTTGATAAATCAGAAGATGATATTGATAAAGATGGATTTGATAAATCAGAAGATGACATTGATAAAGATGGATTCGACTGGGAAGATGGCAATATTATGCCTTGTGCAGGAAGCGTGCAGGTTTATCCTAGACCGTGGAATGGAGAGATTACTGTTGAACTAGAGGATGGTGACATATCCAAGCAAGGAAAAAAACAAACAGTCCGAAGAGCAACAGCAAGAGATAAGGTGTTGAGTACTTTTATATGTTTTATCTTCGTTTATAACATCACATTGTAAGTCTCAAGATTCAGCATTTTTAGCTGTAAATAAGAATGTTGATGTTCAGAAATTTAATGACCATACTATATTTTATAGTTTTTTAAAGTTGACCAGGCTCTACAATTTAGAAAAGCAGTTTATGAGATTCTTTTTTACAGGAGTTTGCAGAGTTGGTTCATAAGGTGCACTTACTGTGTTTAATTGGAAGAGGAATGCTGATTGATGCTGCTTGCAATGATTCTCTTATTCAGGTACTATCTATCTCAATGACTGATTTGTGGTGCCTTAAAACTCTTGACATTTAAGCAGTCACAAATTTGAAAGAAACTGTAGGGAGGAAAATCAGCTTCATGTTCAAATTATGCCAATGGATAAATTTAAGCGTGAATCTACCATCTTTTACTGTTTCTCATAAATGTAAAATAATAAGCACTTCGCAATTTATTTTTGTACTTTTTCAAAAACCATTATATATACTTCTGTTTCTTTGCTATGGTTGATTTGCAAATTTTTAGTTTAATATGCTTATGCTATACAAATTATCTAATTCAGTTTGCTGCTTGCTTTAAATCTAACTGAATCATGCTTTCAATTTCTTTTCTTTCTCTACTTGGAAGTATTTAAATGATTTAAACTAGATAGTAATGTTCTGAGTGATGTACTCATATATTGATCCTTTATTTTCTCCTAATATGTGATCGGAAATTTAAAAGCAGAAATAGATTGAAATAAGTTTGAAGCACATGCTGTTATTATTTATGAACAATCCTTTACATTGCCTCTCTAGTCAACGTTATCTGTAGATGCATTTACAAGAGTTAAAAAATGTTCAATGAATGGAGTGCTGTATTGAAATCAGTGTACGAGTGTATGTAGGTACTAGGTACTGTTTGGTACACAATAAATTTCAAAATTAGTAAAAACAAAATGAATTTTCGTAACTCCAAGGGTTTGTTGTGTAATGATAATGCGGGACACTCATAGGAAGCATGCTTGGATTGAAATTCTCTATCACTGTAATGAGGCAGCTTATAACCCTAGCAAACATTGTGTGAGATATTATTTTGTGGATGACAATATTTGGGGAGACTTACCTATGATTCATCACACTTGATTTGGCTCATGCAAGTGTATGATGTGCCAGGAACATAAAAGAAAAAACATTTTGGAGCAAACAAATATGAAATATTCTATGCTCCATAGAGTTTTTTGGGATGGGGATGTTTTAGGGGACAGGGACGTGTTTCGGTACGGGTACGGGTCAAAGCCAAAATATAGGGGACGGGAGCTCAGTTGACGACGATTAAAAAAATATGGGATTTTTCATATATAGAATATTAGAGATTTAATTTAAATATGCATGTCATAACATTGATAAACCATTCACCATAGAGTCAAAGACATTTTAGAAGATCAATACATGGAAATTGAAAACTATCAAGATTCAAATGACAATATGTATATGAAATATTTGAATATCGCATACATATAGCAAAAATGCCCTAAGGTTCTAAGTATCAATGTATCATGCATGAAATCAAAATGACATAATGATAAAATAAATACTGGAAAAGAGATGTCCAACTCCATAATAATCAAAAGCAATAACGTATTTGAGTATTTGCAAAGCAGAAAGCCAAATATATGGCTGCCCTCTAGGAATCTAAATCTATATCTAAATCAAGATCACCGCCAACCTCTTCCTTTAAATCACTGGCAGGGTTAGGCAGAGGGTCCTCATCCAATGAAACATCAAGCAACCTTGGAGATGTGTCATCCTCATCAATTTGCAACGCATTCTCGAGATTAACATCCCACATTTTTGGTACTCAAGACTATGCCACTCTTGGAGTCGTAATACACTTTACAACCACAAGCTTCTCCGATCATCTAGTGGTAAGGTTGTTCCTCTTGACTGATTTGATGAAGTTTTATGTAGATCAATTCCTCTCTGCAGCAGAGGAACTTGCAGCCTGTGAAAGAAGACAAATGACAAGAGCATTCATCTCAGGTGCATCTCTGCCATGAAATGTCCACCCAACAATCAGGTCCCTTTGAGCTAATGTAGCTCTACTAGTTCTTGCCTTTGGTCTACCAAAATTTGGACCACGAAGATTGGCAAAGTCAAGCCATTGCCCTTGGATTTTTGTAGCATCTTCTGAATTATACATTTTTGAAAGGGCCTTGAAGAAGGCCTCCTTCACCTATATTGAATAAAGAAAAATTTAGAAGTTAGAATTTAGAAACTTTTCAGATAAATTAAAATTTAAAAAACATAATAAAAAATCAGAAATCTTAAACTATTAAAAACTTAAACTTTAAAACTTAAAGTAAATTAAACTTACCTCCTCCTCAATAGGCCTTGGTGCATGCCATTTAGGATTGTCTGCATAGGTTGCCATATGAAGTGAGGTGTTCATTATGTTCCACCTTTTCATCACAATGCATTTAAGATGCTTCTCATGGAACTCCAAAGTAACTTCGTTGTTTTTAATAGCTTGCTTGATCTGCCCAAGCATACTATCAAAGGTCTTGTAAATCTCTCCAAGGCTAGGAGAGTCAGTATCAACATATCCAATGACCTGTGCAATAGGATCAATGAAGGAACAAATGTATCTGCAAATGAAAGCAAATTATAAATAAGAAATATTACAATTTTAAAAAAAATAGCAAATGCTTAAATCAGAAATATTTTTATTAAATCAGCAATAACAATTATGATGTGAATTATTTAAGTTTCTTACCTTATTGTGGTCCACCAGTTATCATCCAAGATTCTTTATTTCACAATTCTTCCATCTATGGTGCTTGATTCATGCCATCTATTCCACTCTGCATTGACCACCATGGATTGTAAGGCCTCTTGGAACTCAAGCATCCTCTCCAACAAAATGAAATAGCTCGGTGACCACGGGTTCGAGGAATTCTTTCTTGGAAAATTTCCTACATAATGCAAGAGATGTGTGATGATTGCAAATAAACGTTTGCATATCTCTAGCCTCAGACACCATAGCCTCAAATTAATTTTCCCAAAGTCCTTCAAGGTGTTATTCATTGCATGTACGCAGCACGGGGTCCAAAATATGTCTGTAGGTACTCTCTAGTATCAATCTAGCTGATTCACACACCTGGGCTGAATCAGTGACTACTTGCACAACATTTGAAGCCCCTACCTCTTCTATAGCATCCTTCAAACTCTAAAATTGGAAGGATGCATCCTTTCTTTTTGCTGAACAATCAATGACTCTAAGAAAAATAGGCCCCTATTGTACTGGTGACAATAAGATTGATGAGCGGCCGACGTTTGATATCAGTCCACCCATCCATGATGATAGAGCATCCATCACTCCTCCATGTTTGTCTCATATCCTCCATCAAAATGTTTACTTTTGAGTATTCTTTGTTAAGGATAGTGGTGCGTAATTTAGTCTCTCCTGTCGGTATAAATGAGGGACCAACAACATATACATCTCTGCACATCTATCTGTGGAATGAGGAGTGAGAAACATGGAATGGTATACCATGAGTAAAAAGAAATCTGCCAATGTACTCTTCAACATTCTCTTTGGCTTGTATGTTAAAATGTTCAGCCACATTTGTATCTCTTGTCCTTTCCCTTCCCTTTACTAGTAGTGCTAGTGGGAGTGAATGTGGGTGTGGGTGTGGTACCTATTTGACTCCCTGCTTTCAATGTTCCCCCTCCACATGCAACTTATCGGCCTCAAGTGTTTCCTCAGTTGTATTTTTTTTTGTAACTTTTCACCCTTAACCACCTATCCATAAAAGATGACAATACACTCTTGTTTAACTCCCAAAATAATGTTTCTTACATATATTGTACTTCCATTCCCTACTACCCCCCAAAATTTTCTTCTTGTTGTCTACTTTGGTGGCAAATTGTAGGAGAGGTTTCTTAGGGTTCTATAGGCCTTTGGCATTTTTTTTGAGGGCTTTGGAAGGGAATTCAAATGGATTGGGCATTGCATCTTCCATAGGGACATTTATATCTGCTGAAGAATCATCTGTGGCTGCCCTAGGTCGTTTTCTTGGTCTTTGTAAATGTGATAGTTGAGTTTCTTGCATGGCAACATCCATGTGATCACTATTTCCGTCACGCTCACTGTTGCTCATGTTTATGGATTTTGTAATGTATTATATTGCTGCAAGTTATGGAAAAAAAAAAGATTTCAGCGTTTCATTTTACATGCCCTCTATGTGATGAAAAAAATGAAAATTGGCAACAAATAACAATTAACTTTGAATCAAACAAGAAGAAAACTAAATACATACCTAAAGTGAAGAATAAATGAAGGCAAAACCTCCTCTTGCACCTCCAAAATGCACTCCTCTCTTATCACAACTAGCAAATAACTCCAAATGAAAAAAAGGACTGGAGTCTTGTTTTTTAAAGTCATAGTAGGGTTTTATTTTAAGCCAAAATAGGGTTTTATTTTTTTTATCATACCTATGGGACGCGTCCCTGTGGAACATAGGAAATATTTGATATTTCTAGAAAGTGTAGTACCAATTTATTATTAAATACTCAAATCTATCTGAATTCTGCTGTAATACCTTTATATTCATAGGGCATCCGAAGGCCTGCTGAATATTCCGCCATTTGTATCTTATTTGTAACCACTTAAATTTAATTAAAAATACATTTTTTTTGCAAAACTCAATGAGAAGATGCATGCAATGAATTAATTAAAGAGAACACAAAGGAAACAAGCAAAGTTTAGATATATATAACTGCATAGTAGGTAGAAATTCACATTTTCATGCAGAATGCTAATGGCGCGAAGCAAAATATTAAATAGTTTCTATCAAACTAGAAGTAAATACTAAATACATCAATACAATCACATCTTCCTCTTCCTAGTTTTACTAGCAGAAAATGAAACTGGTAAACAAGAAAATACATCAATACAATCAAATTCACTCAAATCTGCCTTCAATATCTTGCAATCACCTAAGAATGCCTTGGAACCCTTCTTCTCTCCACTCCTCAAGCTTCCAAATGCTGAAAATGAAACTAGTAAACGAAAAAAACTTTTTTTCGCCTTTAACACCGTTGTCAGTCATGTAGCCGAGTTAGGTAACAACTCACCGAGTTTTTAAACTCGGCAATTAATTTGCTTGGAAACCAAAAAAAAACGACGAGTTTTTGAGAAGTGTCGAGTCGCAATTTTTTCTAGGATTTACTCGCCCGGCTAGAAAACTTGGCGATCGCGGATTATGCCAACTATATTTTGAATAACTTGTTTTGTTACATATCATTCTGAGATGATCTCAATATGTTCCTTATGCTTTTAGTATTGCTATGAATAGATATTGCCGCAGTTACATGTGTCTTCCTTTGAGATTTGTTGGACCTTAATTGAATCATGATGTCCTTTTTTTTTGTGATTACATGATGGATATTCCTTTAGCCATCTCTTATTTGATGTTTGTATATCTTCTACCCTGCAGGATGGTAGGATCATGCTCTGAATCCATTGTAATGTCCCTTGTTTGCTTTATGAGATTTAGGACTATTTCAATTTCAAGGAATGTCTTTCTATCAAAACTTGTACCCAATTTATTAATATCTATTGATCTTCAACCTGATTTAAATAATTGATGGCATATTCTTTTAAGATATAATCTATAGAGAAGGGTTGATGAAATGATCAATGAGATTGATAGTTGTATACTTAAAATAGCTATCATATAAATCATGCGAATTTTGATTTAATGCTGCTCTTATATCAGGAATGTATGAATGCAACTATATTGGTTATGCCATCAAATTGATAATAATCCAAGAATGACCATTTCAATTATTGATATGATGAATTGATATGTGACTTCAGAAGGAATAGTTATTGATCTACGAATATATAGGTGTAATATCTTATATAATTTTGCAGAGATGTTTTTTTATCACTCCCGTTGTATATATTATTCTGATCGGAGTATGATAAAGATTAGCTCAACATTTCAGATTTAGAGACATTATTCAATCTATTAATATGTTGAAGTTTAATCCCGATTTCGGTATGTAATCTCCAATGTAATCCATAAGTGTCATCTCTATTATCTGCTGAATGTAGGCATCCATGTCTAACACGTCTGTCGTTCATTGACTGATCCAGTCACTAGCCAAGAATAGAATATATCACTCTTTTCGTATATTCTTGTTTATCCTTTCTATTGACGAAGGATAATGATCACTTATTCCCCATTTGCTGTGGTATACCTAAAGAATTTAATTCTTGATTCCCTTCTTCGGCCCCTCTATCTGAAATACCTTCTAATCTACTTTGATAAGAATTCCTCCATGAAATTTTCTCACTGGTCACCAATTAACATAGTTACACAAAAAGGTAAATAATATTTATACATCCACGGCTTCCCAATCTTCAGTGTCGCCGTCCATTTTGAGCTGCAGCTTAACTTACATAGTTTGGCATACATCAATAAATTCTAGCACCATGTAACGCTTGTATAGACAATGGTGAAACTCTATTTATCCATATAATAAAGTTTGTTTTTAGTATTTGAATGTACAGACTTACGCCCTCTTCCATAGTTCATAATAATATATTGATTGGGGTTCTAACTTACCCTTTTTACCGTTCCTCCCCCTTGTATGAGTTTCTAACTCATTGGATATTCCAGTGGTGATAATGTCATTGTTTTCTCATCCTTGAACATATGTGGTGCAAACTATATTTCATCTACCTTCTTTTCTTCTATACATTCTTCTTACTCTCTCAGAACATGCTTCTAGAGGTCCCTTGCCACTGGAATAAATTTTGAAGATGTGATGTTTGTCCTACAACTCAAATGTTTGTTGTGTTGGATGAAACGGTATTTGTGATTTCCAATCAACGTCTTTTACTTTTACTGCACACTGAATTCTTAATCTTCAAGATGCGATCCCTCTCTAAATATGGATGACAGTGCTTGCTTCCAAATTGCTTTTTCCCTTGAGTTAATATCATTTTCTTCCATTTAGTATTCCTTCTCTATATAATTTGATACCCCCCACATGGCAAATCAATGTGGAATATAAATATATGCTTGAATGGACATGGTGAACCCGCCATATGGTTATTTGACTAGTCATTTCTTAGTCTTATATCATTACCAATTAATAGTTGTCTCCTGTGTGTTTTATTGATGTCTTTACCTGTCTCTTGCTTCTGTGAGTTCTTTGACACAATACCTTGACCATGGTGCTTCCTTTATTAACCTTCTACTGTTGGTTATGTATGTAATGTGCATATACAATTTGATATCGAACATGTATAACCTTATAGTAGGATAGTATCTTCTTATAAATAGCATTCCCTCCACCGGCACTCATATGATTACCTTCATTTTGATACGTAAGCTCTTACCTCTAATTGCTATCTCCACATTGATTCCACATGTCTTAAACAGTGTAACAAACGAATTTTCATAACTAATTTAAAACACCTAATATCTGATTTAATAAGTAACCGATTCCATTTCACAAGATAGTGACTTCCATTAACTAAATTTAACTAGGATAAAGTAACTGTTTTCTATTCTAACTGTCATTCATATTTAGTTGATGTAACGAAATAAATAAATGAATACATTGCTAACATTTTAACTGTTACTAACTGATATGATGTTCAGCTGAAAACAAAGTAACAACTATCTTCTATATCAACTAATATATTCATTCAATTTATGCTATTAGAAAATTAAACTATCTACTTAATCTTTTATGGATTTAAAGGTAAAAGTGCAAAAGAAAACATACAAAAATAATGGAGGAATCCCTTCATCATGTTGTTCAAGCCTCGGCATTGGTGAGAGGAGAAGCATTGACATAGGCTTAACCTCCCAACCTCGGACCATACTTATCCCCACACGGCCCTCCCTACCTCGGGATCGGGCTTGGGATGTTCTTAAGTCCAGCCATCTGAGCTACCCAGTGGTTTGAGTGCCCCATTAGTTATACCTATATAACTCATGACAATGGACAAACAAAAAGATCTCATGATTGGCACATATGCCTAAAACAACCTTGGCCAAGGATTTCAATTTGGGTTCGTAAACCCGGTCTCCACCACTCGACTTGACAACAGATTTCACTATCAGGACACATGCATGAGCTATTATGTGTTTTCATTACATAGTTATCTATATTTGATTTCATTCTTGGTTCTTGCAGGTTATCTCCACCTCTTCACCATTCATGGCTTCTTTGCCGGTGAATCCTAGGTGCTTGAAAGATTTAAACCATTCTATTTTATTTACACCTCTTTACCCTTCATGGCTTCTTTGTTGGTGAATTCCTTTGTGTTTGAGCATTATGATATTATTTACATCTCTGAAGAATGTTTGGGAAAAAGTGATATCACATGCATAAATATTGATTCATGCAGTTCAATTAAGTTTTCTATCTTTCAAATCCATAATTGAAACATCCTCAAGGTTACTCGATAAAAAATCAGAAAGTAAGATATCAGTTTGTATGCAAAGCTGACTATGGATGGAAGTTATGTATTCAAAATACACTTTTAGTCTACTATTTATATTATACAACAGCAACAAAATAATTAATGTTAAACGTATCCAACAAAGCACTGATTTCTTGGTATGATATTTAGAAAGGAAAGTAATGAAAGCCGACTGAAATCAGTTTAGACTTAACAAGGGAAATCACGGGACCTGTAAAAAATTTCATATTCTGCTAACCGCGACTGGAATTCTTGATCACCCACTGTTTATTTCCTTGCTCTAAATTCCTAACGCTGATAGAATTAAAGGGAGATAGGAATGAATCGAAACTTAGAACTTAGGAAGGGTTATAGTTCTAAGAACTTTCTCACTTGGCTCGATAAGAAGACGTAGCAGATGGAAGGAGAGTTAGAGAAAATGTAGAAGGGAAAAAAGGGTGATTTCAAATCGATTCATGATATTCTTTTTAATGGTCGGCCATGACTTCTCGACTACCATCGGTTATCAAGAAGGCTATTCGAATGCATCCTAAATTTCGAGTTTAGAAGGAAGAGAAATAAAGAGGGAAAAGGAATAAGGTGTTGAAGAGTTTTAAAATCTTATTTTATTATTATTATATGCTCTTATATACGTTTGCATATGTATATTGATGAGATGACATCATTAGATTATATTATTATAATTTATTGGTGCCATTTCATTTTTATATATGTGTTCGTATTTTAAGTGTTTATAATAATGATAAAATAAGAAAATTCAATAATAAATCTCTAAAGGTATGAATTATATTTAATTTAGATTACTTTATGTTTTAAATATATTATTTTCCTAATAGCTCATGCGGTCCCATAATGTAACCTGTGGTCAAGTCTTCATATCCTTTCTAAGGGAGTCTTAGGTCATACCTACCGATTCTGATGACTGAACCAAATGACCATCCCATTCCGATGATCCCATTTAGCAATGCTTCCCCTCTCTTCAGTCTTCTCCTGCAATCACCCAAGCAAAACATTCTCGCCAACACACTAATTCAAAATATATTGATCATTAAGTCAAATCAAATAATTGTTAATCATCTAATGACAGTTATAGGTTACGGGTTATTTCATCAATTTCTATAATAACTAACTCATTTCACATGATCATGAAAGAAATGATACGTTATCAGTTGGTACAACATATATAATTAACTAATTTGTTTCACATGATCAAGAAGAGAAATAATTTGTTAACAACGTATATAATTAACTAACTTGTTTTACATGATCAGGAAAAGGAATAATTCGTTAAACCAACAGTTATGATCAAATTAAAAATTAGGGCAAAATTTGGCATGTAACAAATAGTCTAGTGTGGTCGGCTACTCTAGCATCTCGACAACTTATTATTCCATATGGTATTGTTGGCCAAGACTAGTCTCTTTCATTATAATAATAACTTATATATTATAGAGTATATTATTAAAACACTATTAATTGTTTATATTGTACCATAAGTTTATTTGTTAAGTATTAAATCTTCATTCAGGATAGGGGACATCACATTCAAGCACAACATATAGAGTACACTAGCATAACAACACTTGCTAGGGCTACCTACTCTCCCTTTTATATGTCTTGCATTGGGTTACTAGCATGTCATATACACTCGGTAGACCATTTGACCTATCCTAGCATGTTCAAAAACCATTCTCATGGTATAGGAGTACTATATCATGGAGGTATAAAGCCGCCAACTCCGTTAGACCATTTAAATACGCCCCCGCCCCCCCTCCTTTCTTTCAACATGCTAAATCCCATATACAAGTAATGCATTCAAATTCACATATGCTAAATCCCATACACGAGTAAGACATTTTTAGTTTTTCTTTTTGTGTGATTCACAATAAGTTGTACACTTCTCATCGGGGGAATTAATCACACCCTTTCTCCTTTGCTTCTCTCCGTGAGTGATTTCTCTCTTATTATGATCTTGGAGCTAGCAAAGACTCAATCCCTTCGAGGCTTGATAGATTCTTTGTCTCCTCTATTACAATAAGATCATCTCGTGCATTGTGCTCTACTATACCAAGAGTTTGTGTTGATCCCATACTCTAACTATAGTGGGGGCTAAATGTGTCGTCTTAAATTGGAAGCAGTTCAATTTAATGATGGTTTAGCACCTATTTAGTGAGATTTAATACTAGACTTGCATTTAATTTGCTTTCTCCCATTTCTTCTTATTTCTTTTTATTCCTCCTAGATTGAATTTGGGTAGGACCTAATAGATCCTCCTTGGTATTCCCATTCTACGACGCAAAGCTTGAGGTAGGACCAATCTACTTGGGTCCTCTGTTGCCTTCCTCCAATTTCTCAAAATCTCTTTTCCGCACCAAAACAAGGTTTTCTTGAGTTTTGCACTGAAATTCTCGAAACTAGTTGATGTTTTGTGACTTTGAGGAAATCCCAAGAGTTGTTGGGTCTCAATGTTAGGGATGCAGTGCGTTATTGACCTGAGACCCATTTTGGGTCCCCTTCTTGGCCCCTATGTCAGGGTTGATCCGAGGTATTAATTTCTCGCCTAGTTGGCCAGCAGGAGAAAGTTTATTCTGAATCCTTTATAAGAACATCCATTTGCCTCATTTTGCATCTCATCATTTCACATGCTCAAGCACTCGAGCCTTCAAGCGTTGAAGCAATCTTCAAGTACATTTAAGTAGATCCTTTTATAAGCGATTGGAGAGGAAATCTCTTATATTCAAGGTGCTTTCAAGGAGTTTCAAGGAGTTCATTTGGGCTTCATCATCTCTTTCACATTCATGCTACAACCTTTCAAGATCTAGCTTCCTTCATTGGTGATGGTGGAGCTTGTCATCGAAAGAGGGCTTCTACTTTCATCCTTCTACATTCACATCCCCTTGATTCTTTCAATTGGTAAAGTGATCTAATTACATTTGATTTGAGATATCCTACTATTGTAAGGTGAATTTGTGCAGTTACTTTACATTTTCAACATTTGAATTATTTCAATTTCAAGGTTAATTCCTAGCTGGGGTTTGACCAAGGAAAACCCCCCATCAACAACACAAAACTATTTTTCTTGGAGGTTGCCGAACTTGGAGTGATGGGAAGAGACTAGGTAATCCACCAATTTCACCATTAGGGTTATAGATGAGCCCAATTACACAATCAACTACCTTTCTTTGTCGATACAGTAGAAACAAATCTTAGAAAGTATTTCTAGGTAGACTCCAAGTCACTAATGTGAGTGTTTCAAATCCTCTCTTAGGTTCCTAACTCTTCCCACATATTGAATCCCTTTGAAACTATGCATTCTCCTTGAGGTTCTGACCTTAACAAATTTGCAAAACCCTTACCATGGGCTTTTGCCTTTTACCACGTATCATGGGTGGAATGGGCCCCTGGCATCTTCTCAATACTAACTCAACCAATTCAGAAGAGTTCTACCCCTTACATCTCCCCAAACTCACAATTGGCTATACTAGACCTAGTTAGGAGGCTTAATTCCTATTAGGTTTGCCTAATTTGTTTTTAGGACTTATCTCCAAACTTCTCCAATGGACTATTCAAACAAATGGGCTTTTCAAACACCTTTTTGGGAGCTCTTTCAACCCCAAAAGATCAATTTCCGATTCTCTCAACAACTTACCAAATGCTTGTAGGGCTAGTTTGAGGATTAGGCCTAAGTAGGCCCAATTCGCAAAGAAAGTGCTAGGGTTTCTGACACCAGAACTTAACCAATGCTTCAGACACCTTGGGGCACACATACGAATTCCAAATTTACCATTAGATCGACCACTACAATTCAGCCCTTTCAACTACAATCAAAATTGCATGTTGTTGTAACTCGTGCACATTGAGATTCAGGGCTAGGGCATCATTTTTCTTGCAATTGTGTTAATCTCTCTGTCTAAAACCACTTGCATTCTATTATACACTCTCATAGCTTCAATTCCACCGAAGGCCACAATTTTTAAACGAGAGACATTTCTTGATGAAACCCTAGATTATGTTGTTAGATTAGTCTAGATAACAAAACAAATTTGCAACTTCCTTCAAACTATTCAAAATGAAATGAAACCAAGTGCAGATGAGGGTTAATACATTCTACTTTCTAAACATGTCATTGTATCATCTGAATTCATTTTTTGTACATAGTCCATAGCATAGTTAAATTGATAGAGAAATCAAAACAGTTTATTGCTTCCTTCACTCCAAAATCCTCCAACCAACATTAGGAGGTGAATCTTGGTTTTCACCTTTCATCTTTGCATAGGGTATTAGAGTCATTTTGCCCCTATATAGTTAGATTAAAGGGATTCAATTCTATAATTTGCCTGACAACTATTGCATTTGCACCGCCTAAACCCTTAATGATTTCAATCTCCTACTTAAATCGCAAAACAAATTAATTTGTAGGGCAAGGCATGACTTGAACACATTATCTCATTTCTTCTCACACAATTGAAAATCTTTAGTAATGCTGTTCGGTGAAATGCGAATCCTGAGGCTTGGTGCAAATTCATTCAGGTTTTTAACAATAAACTCTTATAAAGTTTCCACCCTTCAAATAGCTTATATATACTTAGTGCAATTCCATTCCTTCTATCCATTTTTTATCTCGAACCAATGAATAGCATTCTCCACATATTAATGTGTTGGTCACCTTCTTAATCTATGGTATATTTTACTGACTAGGATTATGAGAGATTCTGACTCGATGTATTATATATTCCGCTGGTGCTGACTTGTATATATTATGATCATTGATTGTAATCTGTCCCAAAATCTTTTGTTTTTCCTTCTATTCTTGATCGCTATTCCTCCACTGTAGTTGCTAACCAATTCATAATTGCTGAATGCATATAATTATTTATTAATTTTATTAATAAATAACTTATTAATATATTATTGTCAATAATTACTATATTGATAAATAGCTCACATGATATTATTATTTTCTATTAGTTCCTTTTTTTAAATATTAATTATTTAATTCTATTCTAGGGATTGGGACATTACACCTCTGCATCAAATTACTGATTTGAGTGATGAGAAATAAGTAGCAAATATCTTGTGCTAACACAATGGTAGGTAGTTCTCCGATTTTCCTTATTCTCAATTCCCAACTACTTCGTGGGCGTAACTAGTTTGCATGGAAGGTCAAACTTTTAAGTCAGCTCGAGTTTGAGGAAGTTTGGCACATGGTTAGAGAGCCACATTGCAACATAAGGCTTATGCTGATGAGCAAACAAAATTTGATCAAGCTGACATAAAGACAAAATTGATCATCATGCTAAGCATTTTTAACAAAATCCAGCCCAATTTGATCAAGCTGAAATAAAGGCAAAATTGATCATCATGCTTAGCATTTTTAACAAAAATTCAGCCCTTCGTCTAAGACTTTTCGACAACCAAAGATGCATGGGACCAGTTCAAGAGGGTGTATATGGTGAAGAATCAGAATCAGATATTACAATTACAAAGTCAGTTACACAGCCTGAAGAATGGAGAACAGTTGAAATCCTTTTACAAAAGGATTGTTGAGTTGAGAGCTTCCTTACAAACCTAGCCTTGGGAGAAGCAATTAATAATGCAGTCTTGGTGCCTATTGTTCAAGGGCACTAACAACTAGAATATCACACAACAAACACCTACTTTTGAGAACTTGGTAAATCTACTGCAAAAGAAGAGACTATAAGATAGGAACATGGTGAGGAGGATCATACGATGACTACTCATCATAAAGGTAAAGAAGCCAATGAAGCAGTCTGGTGGAGCACCAAAGTCTCGAAATTCATCTAAAATGCAGAAGTGTATGAAATGGTTGGACATAATGTGAACTTGTTTGTATAACTCCCTGGCCAAAGGATCATCCAACAAATCACATCTCAAGAAGCCATTTCAAAGTAGCAGTACAGAATGGGAGCAAAAGAACAAACAAAAATAACAAGACAATGTTGTTGAAGAAGAAGATTCTCGAGATGAGGAATGCATGTTTTTAGCCCACACTTTAGAAGATGTTCACAATCAACCTCAAGTTGGTATGTTAATTCAAGAGGAAAGTAAATGATTGGACAACATTGGACAACAGGGGTGGTTTTTGACATTAAAACCCCTTCATGGTCAAGTCTCTCTTGGAGATGATACGATGACATCCAAGGTATTGGCAACATCTCTTTGCAGTTTGGCATACATTGTTGCAGCACTTCGAAGTTTTACGTGTCCCAGAACTAACCAAAAATATACTATCTCTTAATCAATTTCTTGATCACAACTTGAGAAATAAGTTTGATTAAAACTAGGATAAAAAGGTATATGTTGCTTGTCATAAGTCTAGAAACTCCAAGATTGTTGCACGTGCCTCTGAAATTGGTAAATTGTTCAGGCTTGATACCATTGACAATAACAAGCCTTGGTGACAAAGGATAATGATCTCTTATGAAATATTCCAAACAAGGATATTGCTCCAAATCTGATATGGATTTTCAATTTTTGCCTTGTTTTGCTTCATTTCATCGCAAAATAACATCATGCAAAGGAAATGGTATAGGTTTCCAAGGAAGTAAGTTATTACAAACACAAATCTATTAATAATGATTCTGATATAAAACATGCATGGCTGTTGCATCAAATATATTCTATGCTCCACAGAGTTTTTGGGACGGGAACATTTTAGGGGGATGAGATTGTGTTTCTAGTATGGGTAGAGGTTGAAGCCAAAATTTGGGGGACGGGACCTCAGGGGACGACGATTAAAAACAAAGAGGATTTTTTAATATATAGAGTATTATTGTAATTTCCCCGTTTTTGGCAAGTTTGTGCAGTTGATGGAGTTAGCTCATCATAGCGACCTTTGTGAGTTGATAGGGTCATTTGGGGGTCCTAGTTGTGGACTTACTATTTTTAGTGAGTCTATTTTTGATAGTTACCACTTTAGGCAGTGCGGTGGGTGGCTTTGGTCGTTGGTCGTCAGTTGTAATGGATGAGGTTAATAATTGCATGAGCTGTTATTTATTAATTAATTAATTAAGTTGCATTATTATGATAATATTTATGTTATTATAATAATTACATTAAGAGAAATTTCTAAAAGAGTGTGTTGGAAAGTTTCAACTTTCAAGTGTTGAGTAAATTTGGGAAACTTCCTCAGTTTCTAAATTGGAGTTCTATTGGGAAACTTTTGCCAACAAGGGATTATAAATAGGAGCTCATTTCATTGGAAAAGGCATGCTTAGATGTTTATTTGCTTTTGTTTCCTTTGTGGCATTTTTTGAGTTTTGATATTTTGTTGCCCTTACTGAAGTATAAGGGTTGAGTCTGAGATTTTGAGAAGTTCTTGGCAATCGTGCTGAAGTATACAATTGGTCAACATCTCCTACTGTCTTTTTTGTGGCTAAGGAGAATAATTGTGATTATTATATTATTTTCTTATTGAGCATTTGGTTGAGGGTTTCTAAGTTTTCTGAGAATTGCTTGGGTTTTGTTGCAAATTGTTGTAGTGGTATAACAATTTGCCAATCATCTCCTATTGTATAATCTGTTCCTAAGGAGATAATTGTGTTGAAAGTATTCTGTGGATTTTTGGTGAAAGAATTATTGTGGAAGATTTGCCAATTTGTTGTGCATCGAAGGGTTTCAAATTTGACAATTTATTGGTTGCCGATTTTGCATCTAGAAAGCACCATTTGATGGTGGAGGGCTGATTTGGCATTTCGTAAGCCAAATCGATCTTTCTAGTGGCTGGATGGCTAGGGTTTTGGGCCTGCAAATTATCCTTGCTCATGTGGAAGACCAGTTTGCTACCACAGGTGTCTCAGCAAGGCTGGCAATCATTTCTTCTTGGTCTGCAATCTGCTCCTGGGTCAAGCAATCAGCTTGAGGGGGTTTGTGTTCATTATTTCCTACCTGCAGATTACCTATAGGAGGGTGCTGCTGCAGATCTGGGGATTATCGTGGTCTTTGGAAGGCAATTAAATACCTCCTTGAGGTTTGCAATCAGCACTTTATGTGATCAGTTCGAAGTTCGAACACTTGATGTAGGGGCTGGAAGTTGAGGCAAATCGTTTTGTCAATTCAAGAATCAGGTTCTTAATTGCAGATGTATATTTCCAGAAGCTCATGCAATGAGTTTTTGTAATCAGTTTGTTTTTAACCAATTCAAGTTGGTGTGATTTAGTAGTTAGAAATTGTCATTTCTTTGAAGCAATTTCCTATTTCAAAAATTCCAAAAAATATCATATATCCGAAAAAATTCAAAAAAAATCAGAAATACAACGAATAAAAAAATGTTCATGAAGCATCGGTATTTCAGTTAGGATCAAGTTTAGTTCATTACAATTAGGGACATAATTCAAATATGCATATTATAACATTGATAAACCATTCACCATAGAGTCATAGACATTTTCAAAAGATCAATACATGGAAAGTGAAAACTATCAAGATTCAAATGACAATATGATATATCTAAATATTGCATACATATAGAAAAAATGGCCAACGGCTCCAAGTATATGGCTGTCCTCTAGGAAACTAAATCTATATCTAAATCAAGATTTGCGCTAGCCTCTTCCTCTGAATCATTGGCGGGGATAGGTAGAGGGTCCTCATCCAATGGAACACCAATCAGCCTTGGACTTGTGTCATCCTCATCAATCTGCAATGCATCCTCGGGATTAACATCCCAACGTTGTGCTGGAGTCTGCCGATAGTCAAGACTTTGCTGCTCTTATAGTCGCAAACATCCCAATGTAGTGCTGGAGTCTGTTGATATTCAAGAATTTGTCGCTCCTATAGTCGCAATACACTATGAACAATCACAAGCTTCTGTCTAGAGGTGAGGTTGTTCCTCTTGACTGATTGGATGAAGCTATATGTAGATCAATTCCTCTCTGCAACAAGGAACTTGCAACCTGTAAAAGAAGATGAATGGCAAGAGCTCTCAGCTGAGGTGCATCTCTACCATGCCATTAGCACCATCCAATTGGGTCTGTTTGTGCTAATGCAACTCTGTTAGTCCTCGCCTTTGGTCTACCAAAAGTTGGACCATGAAGATTGGCAAAGTCAAGCCATTCCCCCCGAATTTTCGCAGCATCCTTTGAATTATACATTTTTGAAATGGCCTCAAAGAGGCCCTCCTTCACCTATATTGAACTAACAAAAGTTTAGAAGTTAGAATTTAGAAACTTTACAAATAAAATTAAAATTTCAAAAACATATAAAAAATTCAGAATTTTTAAATTGTTAAAAACTTGAACATAAATTAGGCTTACCTCATCAGCAGATGGAGGCACTCTCCCAGGCCTGCCATTTAGGATTGACTGCATAGTTTTCCATATGAAGTGGGGTGTTCATAGTGTTCCACCTTTTCATCACAATAGGCTTAAGATGCTCCTCGTAGAACTCCAAATTAGGTTCCTTGTTTCTAATAGCTCCCTTGAGCTGCCCAAGCATGCTATCAAAGATCTCATAAATCTCTCCAAGGCTAGGAGAGTGTATCAACATATCTAATGACTTGCACAATAGGGTCAATGAAGTAGCAAAGGTATTTGCAAATGAAAGCAAATTACAAGTGAGAAACATCATAATTTTAAAAAAGCAGCAAATGCTTAAATCAGAAATATTTTTATTAAATCAACAATAACAATTATGATGTGAATTATTTAAGTTTCTTACCTCATTGCGGTCCACCAGTTATCATCTAGGATTCTTTGTTTCACAATGCTTCCATCCAGAGTGCTTGATTCATGTTGTCTATTCAACTTTGTATTGACCACCATGGATTGTAAGGCCTCTTGGACCTCAAGCATCCTCTCCAACAAAATGAAGTAGCTAGGTGTCCACGGGATTGAGGAATTCTTTCTTGGAAAATGTCCTAAATAATGCAAGAGATGTGTGATGATTGCAAATAAACATTTGCACATCTCTAGCCTCAGACACCATAGCCCTTATCCAATAAATTTGCCCAAAGTCATTCAAGGTGTTATTCAATGCATGCACACAACACGGGCTCCAAAAAATGTGTATATAGGTGCTTTCTACTATCAATCGAGCTGATTTACACACCGGGGTTGAATCAATGACGACTTGCACAACATTTGAAGCCCCTACCTCTTGTATAGCATTTTTTAAAATTTGAAACTGGAAGGAGGGTCCTTAATTTTTCCTGAACAATCAATGGATCTAAGAAAATAGGCCCTTGTTATACTAGTGACAATAAGATTGATAAGTGACCGATGTTTTATATCGTTCCACCTATTCATGATGATAGAGCATCCATCACTCATCCATGTTTGTCTCATATCCTCCATCAAAATGTTTACTTTTGAGTATTCTTTATCAAGGATAGTGGTGCTTAATTTAGTCTCTCCTGGTGGTATAAATGAGTGACCAACAAAATATACATCTTTGCACATCTATCTATAGAATGAGGAACAAGAAATATGGAATGGTATACCATGAGGAAAAAGAAATGTGCCAATGGACTCTTCAACTTTCTCTTTTTCTTGTATGTTAAATAATTCAGCCACATTTGCAACTCTCTTTGCATTCCCTTTCCCTTTACTAGTAGTGCTAGTTGGAGTGAATGTGGGTGTGGGTGTCGTACCTATTTGACACCCTGCTTTTAATGTTTCCCCCTCCAAATGCAACCTATTGGCCTCGAGTTTTTTTTCAGCTGTAATTGTTTTGCAACCTTTCATCCCTTGCCCACCTATCCATACAAGATGACAGTACACTCTTGTATAGCTCCCAAAATAATATTTTTTTACATATATGGCACTCCTATTCCCTACTATCCACCAAATTTTTCTTCTTATTGTTATCTACTTTTGTGACAAATTCTAGGAGAGGTTTCTTAGGGTTGTATGGGCCTTTGGCAGATCTTTTAAGGGCTTTGGAAGGGTTCTCAAATGGATTGGGCATTGTATCTTCCATAGCGACATCTATATCAGTTGAACAATCATCCATGGCTGCCTTAGGTCTTTTTCTTGGTCTTTGTAAATGTGACACTTGTGTTTCTTACATGGCAACATCCACGCTATTAGTACTTCCCTCACCCACACTGCTGCTCATGTTTTCTGATTTTGTGAAAAAAAACATTATGGGGAAGAAAAAAACATTTCCTGATTGAGTACTTCCCTCACCCATACAGCTGCAAGTTATGGGAAAAAAAACATTTCAATGTTTCATTCAACGTGCCCTCTCTATGTGATGAAAAAAATTGAAAAATGGCAACAAATAATAAGAAAGTTTGAATCAAACAAAATACATACCCTGGAATGAAGAAGAAATGAAGGCAAAACCTCTTGTTGCACCTCCAAAATGCACTCCACTCTTGCTGCTGCTGTTTTCCTCTTCCTCTTCACAACTAGCAAATAACTCCAAATGAAGAAAAGACTTGAGTCTTTTGTTTTTCTAAGCCAAAATAGAGTTCAATTTTTTAATCATACCCCAATGTCCGTTGAGGGGTGAAGAATGTAACAAACAATTTTTTGCCTTTTTTTTTTTTCAATTTTCGCCTCTCTGGGAAAAAGGGTACGAGAATGTGTATTGGGGAAGGTCGAGGGATCTAGTACGAATTTGCATAACCCCGTTTCTTGGTGATTTTGAAATTGCATTTCAAGGGCGGTACCCAAAATTGCTATTTTGACACAACACAGGGGACGTGAAAAAACAGTGCATGTTCCTGTTTCATACCAAGTATGGCTAATGAGGCAAAAAACCTAGGGGATGCATCCCCGTGGAACACATAATATATTGTTGTTACAATGATAGAACATGTATAATTTTTCTCCAAAACCTACTTAACATGATGCAAGTAGTGCTGGTGTAATGTACCCTTTTTCTATATTAAGGAACATTACAAAGCTTCCAACAATTCTTTATGTTGAAAGTTACGAAAGATAAGCAAGTAATGGAAGATAAATAGGAATAATTGAAGTTTATTCCAAATACATGTGCAGTATGATAATAATATTGTAATGTTTGTGCACGAGACAAATATTGTTCAACAATTTTGTAAACGATTGATGCACAAAACTTATATTTATTTTTAATGATATAATAGGGAATGTATGCAAGATTTATATGAGCATTATTAATTATGTTTTGATTGTTGTGTGTGATCTCCAATTAAGTATATGCAACCTGTTGATGTGAGTTTTGTTCCACTACAAAATGCAAAACCAAATAATTAATGTTTCAAGGAGAAACACTGAACACTCAATATTCTCTTTATATAAGGCCATCTCTCATGCTAAGCTTGCATAGTAAGATCCTGAAATGACTTCAAGGTTCCTTCTATTGTGGATGCTTTCTCAGTGAATAATGTGATTTGTTGGTTATCACAAAGGGGCTTATGTTATTCATTCAATGGATATCAACTTTTGCACTTCTAAAGGTTTGGCTTTACATTGTGCAATGAAAATGTAGTTTGATTTTCCAACTTCTCCACTTCAAATTAAACATAACTTCTACTACCAGTTCTACCTTTAACTAGAAATGCAAAGAATTATGAATGTTTTGGACTCTACTAGATGTAATATCACCAATAGCTCCACCCACCCAATGCAAGCTTCTAAGGAATACACAAATGATTTTCATATCAATATCCTCTCTCCAATCCCATGATCTGGATGCAAACTAAAAATTGAACATCAATTGAAGTTAAGTGTTCTCTTCGGCTTACCATGCAAGGCACCCTTACCATCATCAAGAGGCTAGTGGTTTGGATTTATTCGAGTCAAACAAGGAAACATCCACAATAACTTTCATTCAAGTAAACTACTTCAACATGAAAATAAATCTTCTCCAAGTGAAATATTTAGGAAACCATTCAACACTTCAAAGCAATAACAAGTAATTCACTATGAAGAACCAACAATGCATTATCAATTACTTTTGACAAGTATATAGCAACAACTTCATCAAGTCTCTCCCTTAGCTATCCTACTCTAATCTAGCTTTCTAGTCTCTAGCTAATCTCTTGAGCTCCTCCAATCTAACCCCTTACAAATGAGAATGCCTTGGCCTTTATGGTAGTTCTATTACAACGAAGGGCCAAGATCGAATCAAGATCAAGGGCCGAGATTTCTTCCCACAAACCCAAATTAGGGTTACCAAAGTTGTAACCACTTATATGAAGGCACCAATTTATGGGCCATTAAGACAATTACAATGATTTTGATAGCCAATGAGAAAATAGGACATTTGGCATGATTTGATTTATTGTGCTTGAAGCTGAAATTTTCTCATTGGAGGAGGCAAACAATTGCCATCTCATCATCCTTATCTCATGTGCTTGGAGTCTTGGCTTGTAGAGTATCCCCAACATTTGTGGTTTTCTTCATCCTTAGAAATTTCCTCATGGAACCGACTTGCACCATTTGCATCTTGGTGAACCCATGAACTTGATCTATCTTGGTTTTCCTTAGATATGCCCTCTTGTAGCTGGATCCTCTGTGCTTTCCTAAATTTGGTCTTGATTCCGACTTGAGTTTGCAAGTTGATAGCTTGACCATGAATCCTTCCTTCTCACTTGATTACTTGGGTTTGAGCCATCATACCCCTCATAAATAAAAGTGATATTACCTGTTTCCGTTAAACAATTGACTGCATAGCTTATCTTTGTCCGACTCACAACTGACATCTTGGGGAGATGTGAAACATTGTTAGGGGCTTAACCACCCAACCTTTGATCACAATTTATCCCCACACGATCTCTAAGAGAAAGACCCTCCCTACCCGGAATAGACAGGGGTTATCTTGCCATCCACTGGGCTTCCTGGTAATTAACTCACCATACGACTTGGCAGTAGGAGATCACAATAACAGGAATCTGCATGAGCTATTAATTAATTCATGATAAATATTGAAATGTCATAACTGATACTGATTCATATTATTGATGATTCCTTTCTCACACCTCATCACCCATCTTGGCTACACAGCCGGGTGAGTCCCAGGTATTCGGAATTCTCAGACCAGACGACTCTATCAATTATTCAAGAAGATTACATGCAACCATCATTTCACATTCTATGTTTAGATAAATTATGTTCTTTAAAGATTTCAAAATTTGTATGCTTAATTACTTAATTTAATCATAACTAGATTCTCATCTGCGTTCTTGTAGACCCTCTACACCTCCTCACCATTTCAAGCTACCATGCGGTTGATTCCCAGGTGCTCACGAGTCATATCCGCCATACACCTCTCCACCTATTATGGCATTATCGTCGGTGAATTCCTTGGTGTGGATTCATTTATCATATCATCATGAAAGGAAAAAATGTATTAAGTTCTGATCAAAAGTATCATGCAAGGTTATTGTGGCTTATTCAAGGTTGATACTCTAAGTTAAAAGAAAGATTATAAAGGAGATATTGAACAGAATAATTGAATAAGAATCTTCTCTTATCAAATCGATTTCAAACTAAAAGGAAAAAGGTGGGTTCAGTATTTAAATTAAAATGTAGCACATTCACAACTTGGAATGAAATTAATTATAACTCGTTTTCAACTTCAGCCGGATTCTATCAGATAGACAAGCTTACAGTCGGCATAGCAAAATGATAAAGATTATGCTGAGTCAACTATTTCGGTAGAGCTGTATTTCAACTAGTATTAATAGAATTAAAGAGGATTTAGCTTCTTGTTTTTAAAAAAAGAATTATAGTATACCCAAGTTTTGTTAGCATAACCCAATATATAAGCCATTCACATATTTCTAATCTACGTTGTTTGTAGAAAATAGAAAAGATTTGGAGCTGGCCCAAATTGAAGATATTAAAATCATGATACAGAGGTTCTCACTCCAAGTATATATACCATGATTTGGTGGTGCATTTGTGAGATAAGGTGTAATCACTAGTTTTGACGTAGTGTATTCAAACAAAAATTAGCGGCCCTGAGCCTAAGCAACTCAAAAGTAGGTGCCCTAAGTCGATACATTGGAGCACATATCTTGTAACCATTGAGATCTCCAATTATGATGCTCCCCACAACCGTACCAACTTTTCAACAGCCCACGGAATATAATGTGTTCTCCACAGGTTGGATCTGTTGTCTATAATCGAGTGTCACCCCACAACTAAAAACAAACTTATGTAATCTATATTTGCAATAGCAATGTGCACTTAGGTAACGCTGGAAACAAATAAATAAAACGTACAAAGAAAATACCCTTATGTGATTGTTCTTGAATTTTGCTATGGCAAAATATAGATCGGAGCCTAGCTTTGATTCGCAGTTGTGAGGACGTGAGATTAGTGTGTAAAGAAAATAGCAATTAGGAAGTACTTCGTAGTTTTTCTCCTTCAAAGATGTGTGTCGGGAATCATCGAAAACAGAGAGGAAATGGTGTATGAGTCGATAACTCGGGAGACTCTAATATAAAGTTTAATTTGACTCATTAGCTTCCCAACAGTTACAAGATTTCATTTGAATGCTAAAAAAAACTTTTAAAGAAAAAGGAGGAGGAAAAGAAAGCTGAATAATGAGTGAAGGTAATTTCATTTTTACTGCTAAAAAGGCTAAACATAAAAGATGTAAAAACCATTTGAATTCCCAATTAATAAATTGACTATGAAGAGAGAAAAGAATAAAAGCAAATAAGAAGTTGGAAAGAAGAATTGGAAAATTATAATTTGAAAATTATAATAATTCAATTATTATAATTCGAACATTATTATAATGTTCCACTATTAAATTATTAAATGATAATGGTGCCAAATCATATTTATATTTAAATGCACATAATTAAATATTTATTAAAATAATATGATGAAAGATAAATTAAAATCCTTTGAGATACTTTATATATTTTAACCCAATTATTTATTTAAATAACTCATGCGGTTTCACAAATGTATCCTGATTCAAATCGCTGGGTCTTTTAGCCATCTACCTAGTAATGGTGATGCCTTGCCTAATTTTTTTCTAACAATGCTTCCACCCCTTCGACATGCTTCCTGCAAGGAATTTCTCCATAATTAAATTTAATAATCATAACAGTTAACCTTCATTTTAATTCCATGAATTCGTGATTAACAATCAACTAACCTGTCATCTTTACTTAAAATCAGAACGACTAACCATCTTACCATTTTGCCAGATTATAACAAATTAAACTGCCAACTGACTTCATGCGAACCTCAACGACTATATTTCAAGTTAGGTCAAAAATTGGGATGTAACATTTGGAAGATACAAAATTTCCACCAAGTCACCAAAGGGGAGATTTTGGAAGATCTGAAATTTCCACCAAGGGGGAGATTTCGGAAGATCACAAATTTCCGCCAAAAGGCGAGTCTGAAATTCCACCACAGGGAGATTTCAAAAGATTCAAAATTTTCACCGAGGGGGAGATTTCGGAAGATCCAAAATCTCCACCTAGATTTGGCCTTCTTAAGGTTTCTTCATTCTAATAATGCTCCTTGGTGATTCCCTGCTCTATTCTCAATCATGATTTTGCCTTCATGCCATAAACCAATTTCCTAGTGCCTTAGAGGATGGCGGAACTTGGGAAATTGCAAGCCAAGGAAAATCTTTTGGAAAAATTATCAATTTCTTCCCCTCATTCTAATATTGCAATGCTTAAGTTGCCACCAAATTAAAGGCCTGAGTCTTGAGATTTTTGGGAGAAATGAGGAGTGGTGAGATTTCGGAAGATCCAAAATTTCCACCAAGGGGGAGATTTCATAAGATCCAGAATTCCCACCAAGGGGAAGATTTCAGAAGATTCAAAATTTTCTCAAAAGGGTTGATTTCAGAAGATCCAAAATTTTCACAAAAAGGGGAGATTTTGGAAGATTCAAAATTTCCACAAAAGGGGAGATTTCGAAAGATTTGAAATTTCTAATAAAACTTGGTTTTCTCACAAACTTCGTCCCCTTTTCCAACATAGAAACCCATCCCTCCCAAACCAAAAAAATTCACTCTCCACTTGGACATAGACCACGAAAATTCCCCTAAGTGGCATCAAAATGCTTGTACAGGCTTGAGACCGAAATTACTTCTTAGTGAGACAAAATTGTCCCAACTCAACCCGGACATAAAGACTTGAAAAAAAATGTTGCCAACCAAAACCATCTAAGACAGAGACTCCTACTAGCTAAAGCAAAAAACATAAAAAGGAGGGGCTCCCCATTTGCAATGGGGCGATGGTGCGAAAACCACACAACACAATTGTATGTAGGCCATATCTGATATGACAATCAATATGTGATGTGATAAATGCTGATAAGGCTGTTTGATATGGAGGTAAAACTATGCACTGGGATGCCGTTTTTGATTATGACTTTATATGTTGGCACCAATGAAGATGCTGAAAAGTAGAGTGCTCTTGTATAGAGCGATCCTTAAAGGATAACAAGTTTCTATTCTACTATATGCCTTGATTTAAATGAATCATTGTTATGTACTTGCAATTTGGAAGAGGTGTGTTTGGAAATACACTTCTCTCAACTGACATATAACCAAAATAATCATGGCATGATTATGGTTATCAGTTGTTAACCAATTAACATAATAATCATGCCATAATCAAATGACTAATATTCTTTCATATGATAACTGCCTATAATGGCAATGCACATAGTTGGAAAACTCGCCAAATGCAAAAACTCGCCAAGCCCCCCAAAAGTTTAATCGGGAAAAACTCGGCGATTTAAAAAAAAAACTTGTTAAAAACTCGGGAACCTAAAAACTGCTGAAATTTAATTAAAAATACATTTATTTTGCAAAATTTAATGAGAAGATGCATCTAATAAGTTAATTAAAGAGAATACAAAAGAAAAACATAACAGCTCTTACGCTATGCCGAAGATTAAATCAGAAAAGAATTCCACAACCAATTTCAGAATACAGAGAAAAAACTTCAATAGATTGGTCTCACTGTGCATAAAGCAGAGATATTAAATTGCGAAGTTAAAAGAATTGAAATTGTACTGATTTGAATTGCTTACAAACTGCTGTATCAGTAGCTTCAATAAATAAAGAGAGGTAGTTGAAGTCTTGACTGTGGATGAACTAAAATAGAAGAAGATATTATTACCTAATGAATCTAATAAGGAGATATGTCATGCATTCAAATGCATGGAGAAGTCAGACAAAGAAACTAGCTACCAAACTGCAAGGAAACTAAAATTGTTAAAACATAACTGGACTCAGCGGAGTATACAATACAGTGATACACATCAAATGCATATTTAATTGAAGCTAAAAAAGATTAAGATTGCAATAAAATGCAGTTTATTGTGCAAAGTTGCAAACAATGATAGTTGAATAGGTATGCATTCAATCTCTAGCAGTTGTTAATACATTAATACTTTAAATACATGCTAGAATATGCATGTCTTAATGTAATGCTCCACTACTTCCTCACTATGATATTTTTCTTTTGTGTTAGCATTTTATGTAAAAGTCAGTATGCACTCCATGATTGAAAAGACCAAATGAAATTATTTGACAAATTTCATAAGCCCCTTTTCGTTCCAGCTAAGCATTTCTACATTGTCGAAATATATGAAGCATTGAGGAATAGATTAATGCATTTTTCCTGCTGAAAATTAAGCAAAAATCTGAAAATCAAGCAATTCACGAGTTTTTGAAAAAGACTCGCCAAAAACTCGCCGAGTAATCAGCGATTAAACATGGTGCAGCCGAGTTTTTAGACCCGCGAGTTAAGTGGTGAAAAACTCGCCAGGCTGAAAAAATCGGCGATTTGTTAAAACTCGCCGAGTATTCGGCGATTTTTCCATCTATGGCAATGCATGATATGATCTATGTGATGATATACAGGTGTATAAAGACAATGCACTATGATGCGGTTTATATGCTGATGTAAATATGAACACGTGACAGAATACGATGTTAAATTGTTGCAAGTATATGCAAGGCAGTATGATGCCAATTTGTTATGAATATGTGCATGGCATCAAATTGTTATGGATATGTGCATAACAATATGTGATAGTCGATATGGTGTTGTCTATCATGGATGTATACATTACAGTATATGGATGCAATTATGATGAACATCTGTTACTACATGGATGAAATGCATAATAGAATGAATGTAAGTTATGACATGAGGATGCTACTATGAGCGTGTGCATGGATGCAAATATGCCATTGTGAATAAATGAGTTAATGGAAGCATGGAGAATGATTGCATTGTAGTTATTGAATGATTTCTGGTAATGTTGGCTGCTTTGTTATTCTTCTCTATATGTGGTTTATTAAAATAAGTTTTAATCTTTAATCAAAACTTATTAAATCTTCAATAGATTCTTATCTCTCGAGTTGGGCACATTACATTCTCCCCACTCTTGGAAAATGCATGCCCACAAGGATTCTCATATTGTCAAGACGATTCTTAGATCCCACACAAATATGTGGAATGATCTATATATTAATTGCTTCAAGTTTAACTTACTGTGCCATCCACTTATTATGTAGATTCCTAGATCCCAAAGATTAGAGCTCTAATTGTTCTTACTTATCATGATCATGAATGAACTTGTTTGTGATAGAAATCATTGTTTTTTGTGATGGAGGTAAAGATCTGAATATTTAATCTCCACGAGCTTAATAAATCTTCCATTTGCTTCGTCTTAAATGGAATATGATGATGGTAATACTCATATAAGAAATATGATGTACACATGACTTAACTTTGCTATCAAACTTGAATAGTCAACTCTTGATCTTTGATTCAAAGGAATAATCTTTCTCTTAATTACATATTTTGGTAATTTGATGGAGAATTTTAGTGATGGTATTATAAGGACTTGTCATATTGCTCCAAAGGGTTCTCAATGCTTCCTTGATGGAAGATGGATCAAGATCACATAATCTATTTTCATCTTTACGTTTGTGTGACTTCAAACTAGTCTCTTTATACACCTTAAGAAGTGGGTTGTCATAAACTTTGTCCACTTCAATTTGAAACAAAGGGTTATTAAGGAAATCAAATTTGTCTAAATCTAGACTTTCATCGTTTCATTCCTCATCTAGTTCTTTCAATAGAACTAAGAACAAAATTATAAACCTAAAGGTCGTCACTTGTAATGTCCCCATTTTTAGCAAGTTCTTGCAGTTGGCTCGGTCAGTTCACCATCTCGACCCTCGTGAGCTGACGGTGGGATTTTAGGGTCTCAGTTGTGGGGTTATAGGATTTTCAGTAGCCTATGGTGTGTTTTGGCTCCATTTGAGGGACTTACTATTTATAGTAAGTCAAACTGTTGGTTCCAATGAACTCAGTTGAGTTGGAGGAGTTGTGTGATGCTCTCAATTTTTATTTTGGGCTTCCAGTTTGGGCTCCAAGTATCTTGGAGGGAGCGTCTATTTATAGTAAGTCACCCTGTCAAATTCATTCATCGTCTTTCATCATCAGGATCACTTTGGTGCTGTCAGATTTCGATTCTGATGCTTCTCAGTTGTTTTCGCAAGACGGGTGAATTATTATTATTATTCATTTAAATACGCTGAGGTTGCTATTTTTGTTGGTCACCTCAGTATCATAGTTCGTTGGAACCGGGACGAAAAGTTTTAAATTGTGGGAACAATAAATAGTGGCCTTGCATGTCAGAATTTTAAGTTATGGTGGAAAAGGTCATTTTCTAGAGCCAAAAGCAATTAATAAATTATATTAGTGCCACTTTATTATATTTTAATGTTGTGTAGTGTAAGCTTCTTAAGTGGAGTTCTTTTAGGAAACTGGTGCCATTTGGAGATTATAAATATGAGGACATTTGATGAGAAAAAATCCGATTATTTGATTATCTATTTGCCTTTTTGTCTTTGTGACAATTCAAATTTTGTGGGTTGAGTCCTTGCTGAAGTATAAGGCTCTGGATTGGAGAAGTACCAGGTAATTCACAACTGAGGTATTGTGAATTCATTTTGAGGAATTGTTTTGTCTTCCTATTGTCTTACTGTTGCTGGAAGTTATTATTTATTATTATCTTGAATTTGGCTGAGAGTTGTGAAGTCTAAAAATTATTCTGGGAATTGGAATTGCAAATTGCTACTTTAGTAATTTGCCCTAGGTTCTCTTCTATTGCTAATTGTTTTTGAGAAGTGATTAAGTGTTGAAGAAAATCTGATGTGGGGGGGGGGGGGGGGGGTGTTGGATATTTTTGATTGCTGCCATAAATTCTTATACCTACATTGACTTTCTTATGGGCTGCGGTTACATGTTTGAGGCTTGAGATTGTTCTATTATAGTCTGCATTCATAGTCGGAGGGTTTGCATTCAACATTTAGATCTGCATTTGGAATTTACAAGAAACTGCAGTTACATTTACAAGGCCTGCTCTCATTGTTGGTGTTTAATCCATAGTTCAACTTCTCGTTCTCGGCCACTTCTCGGTGAGGCCAAATTTTTTTTTCTTGGCAAATATCGGAGAGAAATCGGCAACTTCTCGGGAAACTATTGGGAATTTAAAAAATGACTTTAATTTAATTAAAAATGCATTTTTTTCACAAAATTCAATAAGTAGATGCATGTATTGAGTCAGTAAATGAGTAAACAAACCAAACAAGCTGATCTAGATATATATAAATGCAATAAGTAACAAAATTGCATCCTCATGTGGAATGCCAATTTAGTCACAGTCTACAGACTCTGAACTCTGAAACAAGCTACAAATAGTAAATATCGAATTGTCTTTGTCAAATACTCAAAATATAAGCAAATACAAATGTCAAGTTCAATATGAATCTAGTCTACTTCTTCCTCTTCCCCATCCCATTAGCTCTAGTAAAAACTATGGGAGAGGGAGGGGGTCTAGCAGCTCTAGCCGTAGCAGTCATCTGTGATGGTGCTGGTGTTGGCCCTGGCAAGGACTCCTCATCATCCTCATCCTCACTATCATTGTGCTCATTGTCACTGTCTTCAGACTCCTCATTCTCACTAACCTCCTCCTGAATGTCGTCTAGTCCCACTACAAAACCACCCTCCTCCATAGCCTCCCTCTCCAACTCATATATCTCATCCTTAGTGAATAGTGAAGGCTGCTTCTCTACTGTCCAATCGCCAAAAGGATCTATGTCATCTAGATCAAGTGACTCAGTTGCTGCTGCCATTACCTTTCTTATGCGCAACTTGAGGTTATAATGCACAAAGACAAGGTCATTTAGGCGTTTTTGTGCCAATTTGTTCCTCTTCTTTGTGTGAATAGATTCAAACAAGCTCCAATTACGCTCACAACTAGATGAGCTACAAGGCTGACATAAGATGCGAAGTGCAAGCTTTTGCAGATTAGGGACATTACCACCCCAATTTTGCCACCAAGCATCTGCAAGATAAATATTAAAGAGTTAGAAAGCAAGATGAGGATAAGTTTATGTAGCTTATTTATCTACTTAACATGCATGTGAGACACTTAAAATTCCAAATATTGTACCTGGTGTCTGAGTCTGCTTGCCTCTCTTTGCCAAGGCTGAGGAGAATAGTTTTCCCGTTGCATTTTGATACACTTCCATCTCGGCCACAATGAGGTCTCTCATTGCAATGTCGGGTACCATCCTCTGCATGCTTCACTAAAGCCCTCCAGGACCTCTCCATTGGGATCTGCATATGATGGAGAGAAGCAGTAACAAGGGTTGAGGAAATACCCTGCTGCATGAATGGGTTGGTGGAGCTGATTGCTCCACCTCCTATCAATAATATCCCATAAGGGCTGAAATTTTAGGCTCTCTCCCCTGTACTTATTTCTTAGAGCCTCTTTCGCCCTATCCATGGCCTCATAAAGGGACCCCATTGGGGTTTGTTCCCCATCTACCAAGCGGAGAACTCTAACCAAGGGCTTCACCACCTACAATTGAAAAGTAGAAAACAATTATTAATCAAAGAGTAGGGTTATAAAATAATAATGAAAGACTTGATTAATAAGTACCAAAAAAAAATTCAAAATTTGAAGTTTCCAACTCACATCCACAATTTCTGAAGCTTGCTGAAAAAACTGGATGTCAAACACAATGTGTGCAACACTCTGCCCATCGACCTTCTTTGAATAACTTGATTGTAGCCATTTTGGACACACAAACATCTGCGGGTCTAACCAACTCCTCATCTTTGGTGTAGTCTCTCATCAAGTGAAGGACCCAAGGGTGATTGTAGATATATTTTGTTATCGTCCTTGCTTCCTCTACAACTGGTTTCACCCAATCCAATTTCCCTATATCCTCCAAAAGAAGGTCAATAACATGCGTTGTAGAAGGATACCAAAAGAGTGTGTTATGCCTTTCTTGTAAGGTCCTACCCGCTACCACATATGCCGTTGCATTGTCAGTTATGATTTGCACCACATTTTCAACCCCAACCTCTATTACAGTATTCTCTAGCATTTGAGCCAAAGTCTCAGCCATCTTTATCTTGTCCGAAGCATCCAAGGATTTAAGAAAGATCACTTGATCCTTACAAGAAACTAAAAAGTTGATGATGGTACGGTTTCTTCCATCTATCCATCCATCTAAAAGTATGGTGCAACCATACTGTTTCCATTCTAACCTTTTCTCTTCAACCACTTCTTTGCCCCTACAAACAACATCTTTCAACAATCTACAAGCACAACATAAAAAATGATATTCACTTTAAGTACACAAGTTTGATTAAGAAAAATTACTTTCAACAAAAACAAGTAAATTGTAAAACTGTAAAAGTATTAAAGTTTGAAACAAGTGAATTACCTCCCACTCAAGGCTGTAGGAGTAGGTGGTTTGTAGCCCTTTCTTGCTACTGTGCAACCAGTCAGAAAATTCAGAAAATATGGACTTGCTGCAACATTGAAGGAGAGCTTGTTAAAAAACCAAAAATCAGCACATTGAATGTCAAGTTGCGCATGAACATCACGGTTCCATCCAGTACCCTCCAATGATGGTTGTGCTCCAGGTGTGTTTCTATGCACAAAATAACCATCAATAGAAGAGCTTTGTGGTCTACTAGACCCAACAGAAGTGGAAGTTGAGGCCGAGGACCCACTACGAGTAGGTGTGTTCCATGCGCGGATCCTTGAGCCACGAAAAGAGCCCACTATCCCCTCAATTGCTTCTTCTTCTTCATCAAGGGTGGCTGGGATACCTAGTCACATGACACAACCCACATCATCTCATTATGAATCATGATAAATTGATAACTGTTTTAGCACAATCAGTCGTGATTAAAAAATAATAAATGATTGTTAAAATTTAAAAGGAAACATACCTTGCGATTCGTAAATGGCTGCCCTCATGGCCAATTTTGCCCTTTCCCTTTTCAACTTCTTCTCTTCTTGGGCACTAAGCAAAGCAATCATCTCCCTTTTTATTTCCTCTGTAGTCGCATCACAAATCCTTGTGTCACACTTTTCTATACTAGCAAGGTGGTACTTCAAACGAGATATGCCTCCATGGATTTGTCTTTCACATTTTATGCATATGACACTATTATATTCTGTTCCTTCAAAGGCATATTTCCATGCAAAGTCTCTAGCCCCTTTAGGGTGCGTGCCTATGAATCCAGATGGACATGCTATAGGACCACTAGATGATGCTGCTGCCCTAGATGCAAAGGAAGCCATATTTGTTGGAAAATTAGAGAATAAAACAAAAAATGTATTAGCCTTAAAGTTTTGAAATTATTGAGAAAAACTTGATTGTTTTTGGGAAAATTGCAAAAAGATGGTGTTAGGTCTTTGCCTCTTTGTCATGACTCAGTCACTCTAAAACCTTAAAATGTATTAGAAAACATTACAAATGCAAGATATGCAAGTATAATGTAAGTATGATGCAAGATATGCAAGTATGGGAAGACAAAAAAAAGTTTAACTCAAAAGATTTTTTTTTTGAGAAACTTACTTGTGGATCCGGATTTGCTTGGAAAGAGTTTTGAATCCGCTCCTAATCCGCTGAAAATCGCTACAAATCACTGTCAAACACCTAAGTGCTGCTCCAAAACCCTTCTCCTCCCCACCCAAGATGCCAAACACAACAAACAAAAATGAAATGACGTTTTTTCCAAATCGCTGTATAACTGGCGCTGCCCGCGAGAAGTTGGCGATTTATTGCTGGTATATCTCCCTTTTCTCGTTGTGAGAAGTTGGATTTTTCGGTGTCAAAATCTGGCGATAAAATCATGTTATTTCTCGCCGCCCTCAACTTTTCACGATAAGTCGGCTAGAATTTAAACTATGGTTAATCTACACATCCAAACATTGTGAATTGGGTTTGCTGGTATAAGGAGAGTACATAATTTGAAGTTTTCTGCAATCATTCTACGAACCATACATTTGGACAGGTTTATTTCTTGTAATAATTTACATCATTGCAGCCATTGTGATTTGTATAAAACTTCAGAATAATTGCTTTTGAGCTAATTATCTATCCTTGTGTTGAGAGAAATACTTTCATTTCAGAATTCCATATTAACTTCCTTTTTAAATGCATCAATATCATCATAAGAAATCATTGTCAAACAAAAAATAAAAGCCAACGGGATGCCTGCCAAGTGTTTGACAAAATGTCAAACCTTTGAATTGTGAAAGAAATTAATGTTTGGTTAAGATATAACCAGTTGGGGTTATTACATCACCTTGTTTCCAATAGATAAGCTGAAAGGCATGACTACAAATTGGTGTTAAGTATTAGAAAACAATAATACTAGAGGCTTCAAAGACTGCCACATCAAAGGAGGAAGGAATGAAGTGTAAAGGCTTAGAAAAGATAAATACAACCCATGAAGTGCAACAAGCAAATAATCAAAGCACAATCCCTAAGGACTTCTAAGAGATAAGGTACCTAAAGAGAAGTTAGTTTTGACACCTTTAAGGAGAAAGAATTGGTTGTTTATCATGCATCACAAGAGAGTTTAGTACTTGGATCCATAAGAATGGTGAGGTTAACCTCACATCATTTGAAGGAACATGCCTGAAAGATAACATAATGTAGACTTCAACCGTAAATGACAATTCAGGTTGTTCAAAGTTGTTCAAAGATTTCAAACAAAATCCCCTCCCACCTTCCGAAGAAGACTTACCCTCTAGCGTTGCTGATGAATCATGAGACAACTAATGCTTCTAGTAAAAATAAATCCAGTCACTACATATATCCAGCCTAATTATCTTGAAAAACAAGGAATTGTAACATCAAGAGTATGGGAAGATAAGATACAAAATCTGGTGTACAAGGACGATCAATACAAGTAACAAATGATCATTAAAAAAAATAGGAGATAGAGGAGGAAATCATGTATTGAAAGAGCTAAATGAGAAAGCAAATGATGAAAGTCTAGATTTAGACGAATTTGATATTAGAAGTAAGCGGGGCCTTCTACGTATTAATAACCCTTTGTTTGAAATTGAAGTGGACAAGTTTATGACACAACCCATTCCTTGATGTTAATGAAGAGACTAGTTTGAAGTTGCACAAACGTAAAAATGAAAATGGATTATGGCACCTAGGTGCAACTTCAACCAAGGAAGCATTTAGAGCCGTTTGGAACAATATAAAAATTCCTCATAATGCCACCATTAAAATCTCTTCATTCGAATTACGCAAAAGATGCAATTCAAAGAGATTCTTTCTTTAGATCAAAGATCAAGAGCTGACTGCTCAACTTTAATGGTAGAGGGAAGTCATATGTCCATCATATTTCTTACCCAATATAAGTATTACCATCATCATGTTCTAGTTAAGATGAGCCCGATGGAATATCTATCATGCTCATGGAGATCAACTATTAGGATCTTTACCTTCATCACAAAAACAATGATTCCAATTAACAACTAATGGTCATTCAATGTACATGATAATGATAAGTAAGAACCATTGCAATCCTAGTTTTTGGGATCTAGAAATCTACGTAATAAGTGGATGACACAATAAGTTAAACCTGAAGTAGTGGATGTATTAGTCATTCTAGATATTTATGTGGTCCATCTGAGAATCATCTTGACAATATGAGAACGCTTGTGGGCAAGGATTTTCCAAGATAGGGAGACAGAAATGTCTCCGACTTTCGACATGAATTGATTAAAAATTTAATAAGCTTTGATTAAAGATCAAAACTTATTTAATTAAACCACGTATACAAAAGAGTCGGAAAGCAACAAACATTACCAACAATCATTTCATAAATATAATGCACATACTTCATGCTTCCATTAAGTCTCTAGTATTCACATTGACATATCTACATCCATGCATACACTCAGAGTAGCATCCTTGTGCCATAACTTACATTCATTCTATTATGTATTTCATTCATTTAGTAATCAATGTTTATCATAGTTGCATCCATACATTGTGATGCTTATCCATGCTAGATTACACCATATCTGCATTTACATATGATTATGCACATATCCATAACAGTCATACATCGTCAAGCACATATCCAGAAATGTTTGGCATCATCTACAATCATAACAAATCAACATCATATACTACCTTGCATGTAATCTTAACAATTCAACATCATGTTGTAATACATGTGTGCATATTTATGTCTACATATAGATCACGTTACAATGCATTGCCATTGTACATCTGATTATCATCAAATACATCGCATCACATTTGCATTGCCATTTTTGGCATTCTACATATGAAGGACTAATATTCATGTGATTATGGCAAAATTATTATGTTAATCGGTTAACAACTGATAACCATAATAATCATTCCATGATTATTTTGGTTATAAGTTAAGGGAGGTCTCTTTCCAAACACACCTGTTCCCCTTACATTGTAAGTATATAATGTTGATTGCTTCATATGATCAAGGAGATATTAGAATAGAAACTTGTTATCATGTAAGGATTGCTCTGTAGAAGAGCACTCCTTTTCAGCATCCCCTTTGGTGCAAGTGTATAAAGTCAGCAAAAAATGGCATCCCAATGCATAGTTATACCATCATACGAGACATAGCCTCATCAACATTTATTAGAGCACATATCAATTGCCATATTAAAGACGACTTGCATACAATCGTATGTAGTTAATTGCAGACAGATACAACAATCAGTACTTAGTTATTGAGACTCGTCTTAGCTTTGCATATATTCCTTGTTATATCAGGAAAAAACAAATACATTGTTTATACATAGATTGCTTACACAATCCCTGGATACTGTATGCATTTTATATGAGACTTTGAATTACATTCAACATACAACAGATATATCTGGATTAGAACTCAATTATTCATATTTACCTTCCATTGCTTTATTAGCAAAGATGTTATGAAATCTGTGTCATTTTCCATTACTTGCTACACAAAGAATTGTGAGGAATCCTGCAGTACTTCTTAATACAGAAAATCAGGACATTGATGGGGGCATTATGGACTTGCAAAAAAATGGTTTACTGAGTGGCGAAATTGGGTGTCAGTTGCTTGCTTTCCAAAAAACCTCACAATCTTGCATGGTCTATGAGTATTTGGTGAGTTCAAAAACAATGGGCCAAATCACTAGCAAATTGGAAATTCAGTGGTTCTAGAGTGAACAGGTTAAAAGATTTAGCACATAACTACATATTGATATCTTCTGTTACAGTCCAAAATATTTATTATTTAACTGATGAAGTAGGCAATTGCATCTTCAAGATGATAGTATTTACTATTACCATAAATATTCAGTGCAATGCTATATAAACATGTCAAAATAAGTCAGTTGTAAAGGAAGAAATTTACTATTGTGGCCATAGGGCTTGCATAATATGATCTAACCACTTTGTTCATATGTGACTTGATGAATATCAAAACCATCTCAACCGCTTTGTTCTTATTTGACTCAACGATTATCAAAGCCAATTCAATCACTTTGTTTGCCTTAGACTTTATGATTATCGGAACCAATTCAACTGCTTGTTCATATTTGACTTGATGAATATTGAATATCAAAGCCAATTTATTAATTTAACCACATTGTTTTCATTTGACTTCATGAATATTGAAGCCAATTCAATCACTTTATTCATTTTTGACTTAATTATTATCAAAGCCAATTGAACCACCTTGTTTGCATTTGACTTCATGATTATCTAAGCCAACACATTGTTTGCATACATAGGGCAACCCTTGTGGATGGATGGTGGTTTCTGTAAGGTGGGTTTGCCATGTCCCCCCTTTAGTCTGACTAGCAGAGTTATGTGAGTTAGCTTATCATGGGGGTCTCGTAGGCTAGCAGTTGTGGATAGAGACTCATACAAGATATTCAGTGACCGGGCTTGACTTTACAGGCAGTTGGGAGCCAGTTGGGTGTAGTTCCTTGATTTTAGGTGGTATCCATACATTTTAGGAGGATGTGGTAGTTTCCAAATGTGAGGTTCTAGGGGACCATTCCATGGTTTCAGTTTTAGGATGATAGGGTGTGTTCCCTAGTTTCTAGGAGCATCCCTAGATTATAGTGAAGGGTTGCCAGTTGACCCATCTCATTCAGTATCAGTCATAGACAAGTGACATGGTCAATTTCACATTGGTTTGGTTGGTTTGGGCTTTCAGAGGCAAAATGGGGAATATTTTAATATTTTCTAAGTTAGCATTTAAATAATTTATAATAAGGCTATTTATATAGCCATTTCAGAGTAATAAGGGGAATATGGCTTCGTTTGGTCAGATGTGCCCTTGTGTTATAGCTCGTTGGAAAGGTCTTGAAATATTATAAACTATTTTCACTAAATGGGGACTTTTGGGCACTTTTGAGTTATGACATTTTAATAAAGTAATGTTTTTCCTATAACTTGGATGCCTTTATTTAAGAAAATGTTATTTTATTATAAAGTGCAAAGTGTAATTCTCATTTAGGGTTCGATTTGCACTTGGGAGGAGCTATAAGGAGATGAAGACCTAATTCTTCATTATCTTTTGACATTTGAAGCTTATGATATTTGGAACTGCTTTGGGAGAACAATTTTGTGGCTTGGGATGAAACCCTCAAGTCTAGATTGTTGGGATGCAAACCTGAACAAGTCTTTGGGTGATTGAATTCTGAGATATTGGTAACAGTGAGATTAGAGGAGCAATTGATGTCTTCCTAGACAACTTTGCATTTGTGGGAGATCCATTTTCAGCTAGGCGGCCATTATTTGCAGCTGAGGCATCAGTATTTGAGGCAGCAATCAACATTGGCAGTCTTTCTATTTGAATGCAAAAATCTGATTATTATTCCTGGTACGGTTTGAGGCATTTCCAAATTGTCAAGTATTTTCAATAATGAATGTTGTTTATTATATGTAGTTCAGATTTGTTTGTTAGTTATCTTTTATTTTTGCATATATCTTCAAAAATCCAAAAACAATTGAAAAACCAGCAAGAAAACCAAAAATTCAGAACTGAGCAAAGTCTTCTAGAGATGCCCAACGCTAGCGAAAAACTCAAATTGTGAAACAAACAACAATTTCCAAGACCTCTGGTATTGGGGATCTTTCAGGGTTGATAAAAGGTTAGTTGATACCGCTAAAAGTGTCTAAGCTGTCATGGCAAATGAATCAAAATCTTCCTTTTGAATTATTGGGAGGATATTTTCATGCTTTCTATCTATGGGAACTAGTTTTTGTCTTGAAATTTAATATCATGCAAGGTATTTGCAAATTAAGGACTACTTAGGCTGTTACATCATGCACCATTACCCACTGGATGGATAATATTTTTCACTAGTTTCAAGCATTATTACCTATTGGATGGATAAAAATTTTCACAGGGTGGGTTGACGGAAAGTTAAATGAGACAGTTAGAAGTGTCTTAATTTGCATGGGTAATGAATTGAAGTTTTCTTAAAGAGTTATAAACAAGAGAGAAACTGTGTTAATGTTCACTAGTGACCAAAATTGGTCAATGACAACTGGAAATCAGCTGGAAGCAATAGCAAGAGGGAGCCAACAAGAGGCTCCAAAGAATCTACAAAATGAAAGATAATCAAAACCAAACCAAAATCTGGAAGCTGAAAGCCATTGCGATGAACAAACAAGGAGGATTAAACCCAGAGCAGGTGGGCGGAAGGGGAATTAGAAGAGAAAGGAGTCATCACCAAATAAAAAGAGCCAAGGGTTTCTAGAATCGGAAAACTTGGTTTAATATGTATCAGTAGAAGGGGAAACAAAATCCTTTCTGATGACTATGAAGGCATGAATGCAAAATCTGATGATTATTATGCTTTTATGACTTTTTATATGTGGCCACTGGGCTTTCGATCTTGTCATTTAATTTATTCTGTCTTTGTTTCTATAAACTGAAGACCACTTATGCTGTCACAACACACTGTGTTGACTTTTGAGCTTTGTTTTAAACTAAGATAATCTTTTCCAGGCTGCTTCATGTTTTACCAAAATTACCCAACTTTTCATTTAAAAACTAATATCATTTTTGTCTACGAGAAAGTTATGTGTTTCTATAAATGAGGACCACTTATGCTGTTCCATCATGCAGTGTTTCCTTTTTGATCTTTGTTATTAATCTCAGATTATAACTGCCAGGCTTCTTTATATTCTCTTCTTCCATCAGAGTTGTTAAACCTGCACAAGGAACAGAAGCTGACTGCAATTAGATTGATGGATTTTGTTAAATGGGTATGTAAGAACTTGATGAATCTTAATATGGTCATGCAATTGTTTTGTTATATGGCATCTTAATTTATGACTCGTAGATAATATTATGAGTCACGAATTGGAAAATTCATTTACAATCATGCTGTGTGCAGTTTCAGAATGCTTTTCATGTTCAGACTTCTGATGAAGGCTCTTCTCAGCCAGAAGAAAGAACAACATTGATCACCAAATTGTGTCATGCTATAGAAATTCGTGCTGGGACCAGAGAAGAGGTGATCTTATTAATTTTATTGACTTTGGTCAAACCAGGTTGATTCTGGTGACCCTTTTGGCTATGTATAATTTAATATTGAAAACACATGCCCTTTTTGTTTAATGGCTTAAGGATGTTCTACGTTTTGCAAACTGAATAGAGATCAAGAGAAGGTAGATTATGGTTCATTTTGGCTGTGTTTTTCACAATAAGTGAGTATTAGTAATTATAAAATGCAAAATTTTCATTCTGTCTTTCTTTGGTTCCTTCTGATGAAGTAGATGTTTTTTTTCCAGGTGACTGCTTTGTCTGTGGCACTTTTAAGAGCTCTAGGTCTGACAACACGGTGTGTACCATATACCAAATTATTTCATTTTTAGTTGAATATGTGTGCATGTCTAGTTGCTGCTGTAATTTATTTTAAATATGCATAAAAGCAAGTTGAAATGTGAGAAAAATGTGATGTTTGCAAGCATTATTTAAAAAAAAACATACAGATATTGAAAGCATGAAACTCAAAATTACTACTTATTTTTCAAATCATAAGAAAAAGTTAGGAATAACATGAACAAATTTTTGTTTAAGATGCCAAATCCTCAATATAACATGATGTTAGTGAGAGCGTTGAATGGGAATTAAGAATGTGTTCTAAATTAACCTTTTGTAATATTCTCTCCATAATGGTGGAAAGAGAACAAAGAGTGTTTGGTCTCATACAAAACCACCTACAAGATTGCATTTTGTAAGGATTTTCCTAAGGCAATATGCCAAGATCTAGAAGCCCAATGAATATCACAAACAAGAGAGAAAATGATATGATCAATTAATTGATGGAATTCAACAATGATCAATAATGTGTATAATGCCTAGTATGAATATGTACAAATTAGTTGTGCTTGAATATATAGAGAATGTATGATAACTTGGAGATAAGTAAGAGATAACCTATCACTCGCAAACGTGGAATCACATGTCAACCAAAGGTAGATCATCCTCCATTATGCAATGAAGTATGTGCAACATGTCGAGGATGGTAATGTGATAAGTGCAAGGTGGATCTCACACTTGAAGTGGAATGTGATAAAAACTATCACCACCTAAAGTAGAATTTCTCTTATGCCATTTGCAAATATAGGTGCAAACTCCTAGGTGTCTCATGTAAACTGCTAGGCAATGCAGAATCCTAAGTAAGCTCAAGTAGAGTATAATTATGAATATTTAATTACTTCAACACCCCCCCTTAAGTGAACTTAAACTCACTGTGCTAGATGAAAATCCAAGATGGGTCTTGGCTACAAGGCCATGTTAGGTTCTTGTGTAAAATATGCAAGTGCAAAAGCAATGCAAATCTCTCATAAAGAGAAAGGGAGAAAACCTCATGGGACAAAATTGCCACCGAAAAGCGAGATGAATACATAAGAGAAATATCAAAGAAGTACGAGAAGCACAAAACCTCACACAAGGAGAAAGTCTCTCCCTCATTTGAGAAGAAGAGGGGCAAAGTAGTGTAGAAGCTGGTCTATAAATGTCAAACAATGCTCCTCCCCTTAGGAAGAAACAATGCCATAGATGTATAAGAGGTGCCTCCCTAATTTGTAGGATGAAACCTCAAGATGTATTGTGTCTCTAAAAATAGTTCAAGTGTCCTCATACCAATGGTGAGGCCGCTCCTAAAACTTCTGAAAATGACAAGTTAGGATCTAGTGAGGATGGAGGTAGAACATGTTCCAAAGAACCAAGCATCTCCTCTGAAGAGAAACAGACCTCCTTCAACTGTTGTAAATAAGGATCCCAAGTAATTTCAACCTTGAAATATTGATCATGTGGAGAATGGACCAGAGGGTTAGAGTGTTCCTTTGCAATGACTGAAGAAGGATGATCCTCATTAGAGAGAATATGTATGCCATCAATGATGTTTCCCATATCTGCAATGTAGGACTCCACAAAAAATCTTGCAATGTTTGTCAAGTAGCTTATCCTATATGTGGAAGATAAGGTGCAGTCACTTGTACTAAATTGCAAGAATGTCTCATTGTAGAAATTTATAAAAGTGAAAGTTGTTGATCCTATGACCTTGACCTTAACTATCTGCAGTATAACCCACAAGTGAACCTCCAAAATCAAGAGTTTGTAGAGCCCAACAGGGTCTAGTGGAAGAAGATGAAGGGTTAAATTATAACTGAACCAAGCAAGGATGTAATCCTACAGGTTGGTGCTGAGGTAGAATCATCATTTGCGTCATTCAAATCACCATCCTTAATGTCTCAAGTAAGTGGAGTAGAGGCCAAGCTAGGAGAACTTTCCTCAAAGTGAACACTCTCTATGAATATTTCATGCATTTCTAGATCCATCTGTCTAAATGCCTTAACACTTTAAAGATATCCAGAAAAAATGCAAGGCCTACTTTTAGGTTCTAATGCCTTCCGTTTCTATGGAGTTATGCATTCCCAAGCTTGACAACCAAAGACTCTGAACTTTGAAGTGTTTCACAACTGGTTTTCTTCAACACCAAGCCTCAAAAGGAGTGATTCCATCCAAGGTTTTATGAGGTACTTGATTTTGGATGTGATTGGCACAACTTATAGCTTCTGCCAAAAGTGATGGATCAAGACTCTTAGCTTGAATCATGCAACTATCCATTTCCTTAAGAGTTCTATTCTTCCTTTCTTCGAAACCATCCTGCTGTAAAATGTACACAATTGAATCCTTGAAGATCAATTCCCTCTAGTGTACAAAAGTCCAAAAGTCTTGAGTTTGCATATCCCCTTCCATTATTTGTTCGTAGATCCTTGATGGCTTTCCTTGATTGCTTCTCAAAATGAGTCTTGGAGGTAAGTTTTTAAACTCTTCACTCTCATAACCAAGAAAGTATACCCACGTAAAGCAAGAATTGTCATCAATGAAGGTGAGGACATAGTGAACCTTGTTGATGGCACTAGAAAGGGGCCTGCTGCAGTATTATGAACCAACTAAAGAACCATATGTTTGGAACTAAACTTTTGAAGATAGTGGTAGTTAAGATGTCCAAATCGCTCACGCCATAACTTTGTGATTTTGAATGAAGAAGACTTAGGCACAAATTGGGAGAATGAGACCTTCTGTTGTTATTTGCTTTTCGCATTGCTACCAAAGCATCATCCTTAAGATTTTTAACAACTGAACTAGGTCGAAACTCAACCTCTATCCTATCTCCATAATGAGTGATTTGGTAAATTGAAAGGAGATTTGAGCTTAAGTTAGGAACATAGAGGGCATCTTTGAATGTTCCATTATCCATCTCAACTTGAGATTTCTGTTCTATTTTCACTTGAGTATTATCTCCTACAAAGATGTGAGGTAGCTTAGATGGCTTGAATGAAGAAAACTACTTCTTTAATGAATCCATATGACGAGTGACATCTAAGTCAAGTATCCATTTCTTTGAAGAACTTGAAGGTGCCACAAATGCTTTCCCTTTTCCTTTTGAAGTTGAAGGTAATGAATCCTTCTAAGCATTTGCTACATTGATTTTGTTCCTCTTAAGGTTTCCAACTCATCAATCCACTTCTTGTGCTAATGATGCTCATTCTGATTATTCTTCTTGAAATATGTAGGTGGTGTTGTCTCCTTCCTAGAATCATTTCCCTTATTGTTGAAAGAAGAGTGCTGTCGGGAGGTTGATTGTGCTTTCTCTTGTTGACTTCGGCTTCCATCGCCTTTGCTTCTATTAGGAACCCTTTCCTCAATTCCCTTGATTCCCTTGATTTGCCACAAAAGCCTTATACTTTGAAGACTTGAGAATCCTTATGCTCATCGACTTTGATTGCTCTAACATCAACATCTTTGTGAAGGCATCAAATGAACACATAGTGTTTGAAGTTTCCATAGTCAACTAAAGAGTTTGGAAGCTAGAAGCAAATGTTAAATACTCTAATGGAGATTGTCCAACAAATTCTACTTCATTTGTTCATTCCTTTTGTCTATGTCACAGTCCTTGAGTTTGGCTCTAAATTTGCTTTTATTACACAATCTTGAATTGTATCAAAGTCCCTAGGTCTTCAAATTGTTGAGTTCTTTATCAAGCTCATAACCCCTAGCTTCATCTACTTTACCATATAATTTGCCATGTTTGTCCTAAACTTCTTTGACTAAGGTACAATTATTAATATAGGAGATGAGATCCTTATACATACTTTCTTAAAGTTCCAAGAGCAATAATATGTTTACTGAGCCATTTTGATTGAACATTAATGTGATATGGTGCAGTAGTAGTTCCATTAATATGATGAATTAATCCTTTTTCCATTAGCTTACTCCATTCATCAAATTTCCAAATAACATTATTATGTGGTGTTAAAAGTGGGAATTTAGGAGAACCCATGATTTAAAGATGAAAGAGAACAAGAGAAAAGAAGACACAATCATGTAAGCTACCTCTCCCCCGCCACACCCCAAATTACCACCCAAAAAAAAATGATATTTTTGGCACTTTATATGTAGTGCGTGTTCAATTGCCATTTGCCAAACAAGTGGTAAGTGGTCTTTTGATTTTGATATTTACAACTTTCTTGATGAGGCCAAATCAGATTCAAATCAAGATTTCTAAGGATCAAATTGAAATCCTTGCATTACAATGGTCATAAATGGTCAAAATAGACCTATATTTGAAAGTAGTTTTGTCCAAATTATGCTACATTTTAATACCCAATTTGGAAAGTAGACAAAAAATTATGCACTTCCATAAAAACAACACTTAAAAATGTGTCTATATGAGGTCAAACGAAGCCTTTGAAATTGTAATTGGACAAGTACAACCACCAAAAATTGAGATTTCTGCAAAATCTGTGCACTAAAATTAGAAAATAATGGCTCCACTAAGAACTTAGGAAATTCTATCCAAAACATTGGAAATTGCACTAAAAAAAGGTTTCCATATGACTAAGTTATGGGCCTCCAAAGTTTGATTGCATATCTAAAAATGCAAATAGTTAAGGATCTAAACTTCTCAAACCTTGCTAACGTTAGAAAATCATTGGGTTAAATTGATAGTTAGATGATCGTCAAAGGAATAGAAAGAAAGCCTAGTTGTATCATTCACATGATTGTCAAATATAAGAACATGTTTTAGCAAAATTTCTCAAGTCTAAAATCGATGGTCAAACTATCGTCAAAGCAAAATAAAAAACTTTGGAGATGATGAGATAGGTGTCAAAATTAAGCCCTTGTATGTTTACGTGTCCAAAAATACAAGTTTTTTTGTACAAGTAGATGTGGCCGGTCTTGAGACTAACACATGGCACCTTGTGAAGGCACCATGTCATTGAAGTACTACCACACAACCCTGTGTGAATAGTTCGTGGGTAGTAGTGGTAGGCAGGGTCACTAATGTTGGTGCTGATGGTGCAACTCACAAGGGTCATTGGGTTTATCCCATATTCTTTTTGTAGATAAATACACACTTCTTTTATATTGTTACCGACCGTGAATTAAAATGAACGATGCCAGAGATGATGCTAGCTTGGGATTTGATAGCTCAGTCTTTGTACATTTTACAAAAAATTACTAGAGAATTCTTTGATGTTTGTAGACTGCAATAAATTGACAATTTCTTTGCTAGTTCGGTCGAAAGAATTTTTTTGTGATGAAATAAATGACAACTGTAAATTCAGAAAGTATTTTTTTATTAAATTCTTTTCCGAAATTGTATTGTCGTTGGTAGATTGGGCTTTACCGCTCGGTCTACTAATTTTTTTTGTCTCAGATTTGACTTTTACCCAAAGTAGACAAATTTATAGTCAAAATTTGTTGAAACAACCCCCTGAATGCAATGGCGAGGTTAGATCTTTCTCTAGACACTCCTAAAATCTTTTGGTCCCCAGATTTGAATCAAGAATTTCCATGAAGGATTTATCCAAATAGGCTAATCAATGAATGCTCCAATGTTTTGATAGCATGTAAGAATTTTCCTTAGACATTTGCCAAGATCTAGAAGCCCAATGAATAGCACAAACAAGAGAGAAAAATTGATATGATCAATTAATTGATTGAATTCAATAATACATATAATGCCTATAATGAATATGTACAAAGTAGATTGGCTTGAATTTATAGGCAATACATGATAAATAGGAGATAAACAAGAGATAACCTATAATCCCATTCTAGGTGGAATGACATGTCCACCAAAGGCACCAAAGGTGGACCATCCTCCATTATGCAATGAAGTATGTGGAACATGTGGAGGATGATAATGTGATAGGTGCACTAAAGGTGGATCTCACACATAATGAAATAACCCTGACAGGATTATTGCTTCTTTTAACCCCCAAAAACTTAAACTTTAAGGGTTAGACATTTCGTCAAACAGTTAGCAATCAAACTCGCTCAAAACCAGTGATAAACAATATACTATGAAGTTTGTCGTGCAAAGGGAGTATCTCAAATAATACAGCAATTAGAATAAATATAACAAAGCAGTAGATAATAATGCCAATGATGTTCAGGAAAGAATCAATGTTTCATAAACCAATAATCAAACAATGAACTCGGACTGTATAGGAATAAAAAACCTGAGATTACCGGCCTCTATGGAATTTGCCGATTCTGAACAAGTCTCCTATACCCGGTAGAGACTGATGCTTCAAATTCATGCTACTTCCATTATTTTTGTTGCCACAGCACATTAAGCATTCAATGCAGTTCGACCGTATTCCCTAACATGAATTTCTACTGGCTTCCAAACTGAATTCGCCTGTATCAGGGAAGTGAATCGCATGCAAATGAAACCAAATTTTACTGTCCACCCTCTTCAATGTGGATCTCGGAATTGCAACCGAGCCGCGGTTCAATCGAGAGACTTCAAACGCTATGACTGGTGCAAATCGTTCCGGATGAGTTCGGAGTTGTTCCGGATGAATTCTCCAAGCTTGATGCAAATCGCGCTCCGCCCCTGGAATGCCGCTGATGGATTGTTCGGGCTGTTGGTTGTTTTTACTGGACAACGGAAGGAAGCTGATACCCAGTCAAAATCGGGAAACAATTCTTACAAATATTTCGACCCTTGACTAATCACTTTCTCCGCTGCGCCTTCAGTCTTGTCTCAAATTACTTCCGCTACTCTCTCAGATTTCTGCGTCTTTAATAATTTAAATGGATCGACCATTATATTGAGTGCAACAGTCTCTGATTTGTGATGGTTTGGAACTCGTATACAAAACCCTTCACTCCTTCAAAATGCCACTGTGAAAGTTATTCACCTTCAATACATACACCCACAACCTCCCTCATTTCATGCGATATTTACTGATCTTCAGGAAGTGACGGGAATGCTAAGGAAGACGCCTGTTAGCAATGCTCAGAACCCTCGAATCCCAATTGCCCGACGGTTATACTGAAACGCTGCCCACTGCTCCCATAAACTTCAACTTGCCAAATAGCTTCATTTTCAATTCGCAAGTCTCAGAATGATCTCCAGTTCTAGCCGGCCTAATTTCAGGAATATTGTATTTCAATACAATAAATGTTCAGAAGTGCTTCACCATTGGATGCATCGTTCTCCTATTCCCGATCTATTCTCATTGCGAGCTTCTATATAAAATGCGGAAGATGTCCCTTACTCTTCTCAATCAGCAATCGAACCCCCTTCTGAAACTCATTCCCAATACCAAACTCCTCAATTCTGCCCTTGACCTGATTATCTGAATTGAATCCTTCAAAGGATAGAGATGCAAGAACCACAAATTGGCCTTAAGCCACAAATAATCGCCCTGATGAAATGACTGAATGTCACCTCCAATCTGCAATAATTCAGATGATATTTCACACCCTCAAAATTGCGCACCAATTGAGAGTTTTCGTTCTCAATGGCCAGTTGTGACAATTGCAGAAACCCTAGGTTCCACAATGCACCTGTGATTGAATCACAATTTGAAAACAAAGAGAGATAAAAAACTGCCTGATTCGAATGGAGCCCCAGGGTGCCTATTTATTCTTTTCTCTCCACCTTCTCTAGAGATTTCTAGAACATTTTTTGATTTTATCTATTAAGTGACTTTATTAAATATTTTTATAATCCAAGTCACTTTATTAAATTAATTAAATATAAAGTTATCTTTTAATATTTATTTATTTGATAACTTTATAAATAATTAACTTTAATATCACTTATTTATTTAATTAAAATAATTAATTAGTCATCCTTATAAAATATTCATTATTTTGGACAACCAAATTAATTAAATTAATTAAATCGAACTGTCACCAAAAATGGGGACATGACACATAAAGTGGAATGTGATAACAACTATCACCACCTAAAGTGGAATTTCTCCTACACCATGTGCAAACATAGGTGCAAACTCCTAAGTGTCTCATATGCACACTACTGTGCAATGCATTATCCTAAGTAAGCTTAAGTAAAGTGTATTTAGGAATATTTAAGTACACCAGCGCATTTACAATAAACTATGAAGAAACCAGAGGTCATTTTAAGTGGCCCACAAATGGAATTTCAGGTGTAAAACAAGGGAGCAATGGAAATTGCTTTTATAACTCATATATTTTCTCACAAGAGGAATTTAAATGGGAAAGAGTTATTTTTCAACTAGCATATTCCATGTATGAATGTTTCCATGGAAAAGTAAAAGAATTGTAACAGACAACTCATATCACATATCCTTTTAATATGCATCTGGTAAATAGATGATACTTGTGATTTAATGGGACTACTATGCTAGGAAAAAAAGAAATAGGACACATAATGCCTAATATAAGATACAAAGATTTAAATTTCTAATAAATATTTATTTGATCTTCATACTTCTTGGTAGAAACATATGATTCTTGTGGGATGAAAAATGCTTCGCCCCATATTTAACTTAAATTTGTTATGTTCCCCTGAAAGAAACATCTTTTGTGGTCAAATGGAGTGAAATCTTTCTTTGACAACTTTTTAGTGCTTGGTCTATCTCTTTCTTTTACCTGTTCAGCTGGCACTACTGAATTCTTTTACAAATTGCCCATGGGTAATGATTCTTTGTTGTAGTGATTCTTTTGAACTTTGTTTGACATGACTTGGTGGTGACTGCATGATGCTCAAAGGCACCACACTGTGAAATGTTTCTATCATCGGTCCTAGTTCCTACTATAGCTCACATGACCAATTTAATTTAACCTGACTTAATCAGTAGCTGAATATTTACAGATAGCCTGTGCTCAGGTAGATGAAATCTGATAACAATGTAATAGTTAATGGCAGAAAATAATCCAATGATGAATAGCTGATAAGATCTAAACCAACTGAGCAAAATGGGCTTTCTACTACTCAAGCATGCTGCCCTTTATCAAAGCCAGCCATCAACTAGCCTTGATATGGCTATGATTCTAGATGATTGATCTCTCAATTTGAGCACAGTGATGGCAGCTAGAAAGCTTTGCTACAATGTAAGATTTCAAAATCATAAAAAGATTCCGTTCAAGATACACATGAATTGACATTGAAGATATAGTTCATAATACAATTAAAATGGTCACCCTTTTCCAGCTTTGATCGTACAAATCTTGGTCTTACACTAAATTTCCAGTATAGGAATGATCCAAAATCTATAGCTCACAGACTTAGACTTGGATGGTACCTCAAAATTTTTGAGTCAGCTGAGACTTGCAAAAACTTGACAACTTCAAAAGTACTAAAAATAATAAATCCCTCAAAAAGCATATTGTTTCTGCAACATTTAATTGCAAAGTTTATTAAATTATAGGTTGACATCTTAAAAGAGAAAGTGCAAGGTTTAATAGAAAAAAAACATGTAGAAAACACAGTTTAACCGACATTGTACCCATGCAGGCATTTTTACTCATGCTTTCCTTGTGTCTGTAAAAACTCATGACTTGAACTTGTATAAACTTGTGGAGCATAAAAAATAGAGAGTAATTGCAGAATGTAAAATTTTTTTTGGTTCTAGCCACTATCTTCATCTGGTACATGGACTGTAGTGGACTAACCTGTGCTAAGAAGAATTCTGAATAATCAATAAACATTGCCTTTTGGAGGAGGTATCCTTGGATTTCCACATCAGTTGACTTCACCCCTATGTTGACCATGAAAATCACTGGCTTCATTAGCTTCACAGTACTTGGAGAAGTGAACATATTCAAAATTAGAAAGCAGGCTAAGCACTTCTATGGTAATTTGTAGGCTCCAATTGATTAAATTTTAAGCAATTGTATTACTATTCTTATTGTTCATATTCCTTATAATTTGAGGGAGCCTCATATGGTTTCCAATGGATAAAGTTCTTTGCTAGTGTTTAAGCCCTAGAAGAATTGCGTTGGTTTCTGCCTTGTTGTTGGTGGATATTGGAAATGTTCAGCATATCCCCTTTGTGGGTTTCCTTCTGATATGTTGAAGAGGTCTATTGCTTGTATTACGCCAGGATTTTCACTGAAGGCTTTGTCCAAGTTAAACTCGATAGACCACTGTCTTTGGTAGACAATGCTGTCTCACTAGTTCATTGCTAATACTGTTGGCTGTAGTTTTAAGTTTATTCATCTATCGTTGTCATGGACATTATTTTAATTTCTTTCTTTTATTTTGGAAGGCAGCTTGATTTGAAACTTATTCTAGTGCTTTCTGTTTATTTATAAATTGATAGTACCTAACCAAGGTCCTAGACATTTGAATATCAGGTATGTTTCAGTCCTTGATGTTGCCCCGCTAAAACCAGATGCTGAATCATTGGAGGCATCTGCAGATTGGAATTCTGAATCAGATTCTGAAGATGGACAGAATTTGCTTCATATGAATTCCACAAAAACAACAATAGCGAGTCTAGGGCAAGTTCTTGCTAGGTGTCGCTATCAGGATTACACTCAAAATATGGCTGTTGGTGATGCTGGTCCAAAATCCCATGCAAGAAGAGGACATGGAAGTAACAGAGGCAGTGGAAACAATGATTCCATACCAGGGAAAATAACATCAGACACAACCTTCTCACAAGTTCAATTTGCAGATGGAGGGCAGAAGGCAACAGGTATAGAACATGAGAATTCTGTGGCAATCAACAGCGAAGAGAAGGGAAAAGTTATTAAGAGGAAAGGAGACTTGGAATTTGAGATGGAGCTGGCAATGGCTCTATCAGCAACAGCTAGTGAAGCACAAAAAAAATCAAAGGGAGAAGATGAAATGGTTTCCAATGATATACCAAAGAGGGCACAGGACGAAATGTTCACATCAACAAGCGAGAAGCAATATGAAAATAGAAAACCTAGATTTTCTAGTCGTAAGAGAAGTGCTGCAATGTGGTCTAGAAAACTGGTCCCATGTTTCCACTGGGCAGAAGTCTTCTGTGAAGGTGAAACCTTGTCTGGAAGATGGGTGCATGTTGATGCTGCCAGTGGAGTTATTGACGGGGAGAAAAAAGTAGAAGAAGCCGCTGCTTCTTGGAAAAGGCCTCTACGTTATGTGCTTGCATTTTCTGGAAATGGTGCCAAAGATGTGACACGCAGGTTTAGTTCTATCTTTTCTCTGTTGATATCATGGATGGTTTGAATGTTTATGATTGTTGTGACTTGAGGTTCCCAGGGAATTTAAACACTTCTGTGGTAAAACTGGTGTTATTTAATCATAAAAAGTTTTGCTAAACATAGTGATCAAATAGGTGGTATTACAATTCTGAATTTCTGTCTAGCATTAGTCACTTCTTGTGGCTTTTTAAGAATTTTCTATTCAATGTCAGTTCCTTGGCTTGGTTTTAACTTTCAAAGGATCACCTGAAAACTTGTTCTAGGGATTCTAAAGTTTTATTCTTACAACTCTAGGTGTATAGTTACTGTTTTTGAACATTTAGATTTCTGTGTATCACTTTATTGTGCCTGTAGAAATTGATATTGATTTTGTTTTATTTCCTTAACAATTATAATTAGTAGTCTGGATGCACTTTCAGTTATAGATTTTTACGTGATAATAATGTTGACATATGCATTCATTGAATGCCAGAATTAAAGGTTGTATATATGGATGCATAAATCTTCAACAATAGCATTCTGATGATGGATAATTCTTTCCATCTTTTGGTTGATAGGAGAGATGGTGAGAAATTCAACCACATGGTGTCTGGTCTGTTAAAAGTTAAGAAGCTGTATATGGAAGGACACTGGAACTGTGCCCATTGCATAATTTTGTAATATATTTTATATTCTAATGCAACGTGGTTATAATTTAATGTCTGCAGAAAGAACATTGCAAGTCTCCCTATGGTATTGTACAGAACATGAATTGGTGAGGTCAAGTCCTAAAAAGAGGTTTGGCAAGAATCAAATCATGTGCATAGAGTATCACTATGTTGTTTTGGGGATGGACCTCTAATGCTGCTTACTGTGATTGTTGAAAGGGAATATTATTGTTCATTGCCCTAGTGTCAATTTAATAGTCGAACTGCACATTCCACTGCAGCTTGAGTTGTTTGTTTGCTGTGTGACAAAGGGAGACCATGGTTACCCCAAATTTGGAAATGAAGTCATTATAGTACGTAGTCATACAGGAACTTAGAGGATAAACTTTTGTGTATGTTATATTCTATGCATACACAAGCCCAAGTATTAGCCAAAAACTTGGGAAATCAAAATGTTACTTGACGAACTTGAAGGATAAACTATTGTATATGGAAGCCTAAGCATTAACGCAAAGCTGGCAAAATGTACTGTCCCACCCTTATTCTGCCTTGAAGTTTTAAGTTTTGGTAGTTTGATGATTTGTGAAACAAGTGGCATGCAATCTGATTTTCTGGTGTTTAATGCAATTTTCTGAGTTGTAGTGTATGCATTTTGTGCATTTTCAATGCATAGATGTTTTTCCATGATATGAAACAATTATAGAAACATTTTAACATATGAAATGACAACAAATATATGGACTAGAATTAAAATCAGAACTCTGATATAGCTCTGAACAAAAAGGTTTTCTTATTGAATTCTACGAGTTTCAGTACATTACCCAATTTGTCTGTAATGTTATGATGCATAAAATGCCAATTGAAAAGGTGTTCATGCTGATCACAACTCTAATTATGAACTGAAGATAAATCTGATTTTATGGCAGGACTGAAACGAGGATGAGGCTGTCCCAATGTCTGAAATAACACCTTAAATGCACTAGGAATCCAAATTAAAAGCTCAAACCCTATGCAGGACTTAGTAGTGAAATACTATCAAGCCCTAGCTCAAACAAATTCAAACCCACCGCAAGCACTGATCATGTCACCATAGCATAACTATTCATACCACCGTAGCAAGTTTTCAACATTCTACAAAACTTCAAAATCCTTCACAAAATTCATGACAAACATAGCCATTCATGGTATTATGAAAAATATGGCAAATAAACCTTTAAATCTAAAGCAACATGTATTCCATCTGCATATAAACTTCAAACCTAGCTGGTCAAAGCTCCAAAATAATGCAAATATACTCCATTATAATCCCTGGGTGGACTCCCCTCTTGAAGTTGAGTTTTGGTTTCTGTTCAATCCATTAATTCCCAATCGTTTCTGTCCTCAAATTTCCTATAAATGAAAGCCAAAGGTCTCAAGCTTCTCCAAGAGAAAATAATAAGCCAAGTCTATCAAACAAGTTCCTCAAATCTCCTTTCATAATCCTCTCATGAAGATTCTGAAGCCCTATTTAAATTCCTATCTTTAATATTCCTATTTATTCGCGATTGGAATAATAATAAAGTGATCCTCTATATAATTTTAATTGACTTTATGAATTAATTGTATATTCACCTATGTTGCATGGTTATTTGTACCCATAGCCCTGGGGTGTGTAGCGGGTATTGGTACATGTACCCAAGTACCAGGTACTTGAGGATAGCATCATAGTGAAGGACCTTGATTAAGATTTCTGAATTTTGTTTGCATATCAGCTTATTTCAATATTTAATATTTAATCAGTTTGAAACTTTGATTGCATGACATTTCAATTTGTATACTTATCTTTAAATTTGATGTTTGACAGTAAACTTTATCACTGTTCTTGTTGTGAAAACTCAGTCATATTTTCAGATTTTCTATAAATATCAAATTATGTATAAAAAAATGATGGATTCAAAGTACCCGACTCCTATATTGCTAAAATATTAAATAACCATGCCCATACTTGTACCGATCTCCGCCCAATCATGATACTCGCCTTATATCTTCCAATATTGGCACCTATGTTCATAAAATACTTTGCTAAATTATTTAAAACCTTATAACTCCCTAGGAGCCAAAATAGAGTCACTTTATGAAAATGACTTAAAATTACTTTGACCCCCTTTATGTTGTCATATCATAAAGTCATTTAATATAATTAATATCATTAAATTCAAACTTGATTTAACTTCAGTAATTTACCTTAAATCATTAAAACCTTGTTGATTGCCATTATCAACTCATTGGGATAATCCATCCACTTTTTGTTTCTTTGTTAGTTTTCTTCTCTCTGTTGTTTCACTTTCTCCTCAGACACTGTTTGGTGTTCTTGCTGTAAGCGGCCCCCCCACTTTGTTTGGCAATCACTTGACCCTCTTTGTGGTCTTTCATTGGACATTAATAAATTTATCTTATCTAGATATAGATGATGCCAACTGACCACCTCGATGATTTACTATAAATAGTTAGTATTGTTTACCGCATAGGTTAATTAAGAAATGCACATAGATAATGAACACGAACAGCAAAATCCTTAGATTATTCGCATATGCCAGAACATTATATTATGCTTCATAAGATAAGATGAATGATTTACAATGATCCCAGACGGGATATGAATACTGTCCACCGAATCTTCCTGAAGGAGTTCGTCGGCCACAAACATTATGTCCGCTACAAACTATTTACCCGTCGGCTACAGAATACAGAAACACTGATGACAATCACTCCGTCGGCTACAAAAACACCGACGACAGTCCAGTCGGCTGACACCATCCCCCCAAAAAAGAAAAGTCGTCTCCTGATGACTAACAAAATTAGGGATCAACTTATAGACAACAAAAGAAATGCTAGAGAGAAGGAGGAGGCGTCCCAGAAGAGTGGTGTTGGCGACGCAACTCATACACCTGCTCTGTCCTGATGCGTAGATCTGTTTGAATTTGTGAATTAACCTCTACAGCCTCCTTTAGGAGAAGTCTCGCATCCATAGCCTGGTTCCTTGCTACATGCAACTCTTGTTTTGCTGCATCCTTATCCTGTAGTAACGCTGTCCTTTCAACTGCCCAAGCTGCTTGCTGAGTGGCCAAATCTGCTGCTAACCTCTCTCTTGCCTCTCTCTCAACTGCCAAAGATCTCTGAGCTGCAATACTGTCAGCTACCCTGTCTGCCTCCGCGCGCCGACGGGCATAATAAACCTCCTTATACAATCCTACAATCTCATGTGCGAGCTTCATGAGTGGAGTGTCACTGGGTCCCAACTCCGGCTTAGTAGCCCAATCTGCCAACATCTTAGGTGTCTCAATCGCCGGCCAACCTGTATCCACAAAACAATTCTAAAATCGTTGAGGACAAACTCCACGAATATACGCTCGGATCCAATGCCACTCCCTCTGCCGAGTCAGAGCCTGAATTGCCACATTGTGTCCCTTCCTTAATGCAGTCTTCATAGTCCTGAGGTAGTCCCTGCACCTGTCCTCATCCGACCTGTAATCCTCCTTGGCAAAGTCCTTCAGTGACCATTCTGCATCACTATTCTCCTCCTCATCAGCGGGAGCCATGCCCACATCCGGTGCCGCCTCTTCTACTGTTGGCGCAACCACGGCATGTGGCATTCCCTCCTCCTGAGGTTGAGGCTCTGATACTGCCGATGATGCTCCTGACCTCCTGGGAGATTGAATGGATGGACCCCGCTTGGCAGGAGTGTGTCGGAGCTGCTGCCTCAAAAACACACTAGCTGTATCCATCACCTTCGGTCGCTCTGACTGCGCGGACTCCATGCTCTCCTCCTGCTGTATTGGTTGGGCTGACTCGACTGGCTCGGCCTCTGCTAATAAGGATGACGAAACAGTGACAATTGCATCGCAATCAATCACATCCAAACGAACCCGAGGGTTAGGCTTCGGCGCTGGCAACTGTGCTCTCTATGAGAGTGCGACTGTAACGACATCTGTTTGTGAAACTTGCTCTGCTGGTACAATTGGAATCACCTCCACTACAGCCATCGGTAATATATCAGCGACTGTTTGTGGGACATCTGTCACTGTCTGTGGGAGAACCTCTGTCGTTGTCCGTGGGGCCATCTCCATCACTGCCCATGGGACAACCTCTGCCACCGTCAGAGGGGTCATCACGATCGGGGCATGGCGTTGTCCAAACGGGGGAATGACTGTTGTGCAGGTAGTCAAGTGCGCTGAAGTTGATAGCTGAGGAGGGTTAAAGAATGTGGACCCACCCGTTGCCTAACCGCCAACTTTCGCCGAAGTACTCTCCTCCTCTTCCACGGACTCAGCCCTGTCACTATCTGAAGTGTCTTCCCGTCCGCTATCTGTATCTCCGGAGGCGTCCAGTCCTCAAAATACTCTCTTTTGGCCTGCTACTGTTCCACTTGTATCTAAGTGGCGCCAATAAAATATGGGAGGCTCCCCGTTTGCCAACTTGCCCCTCGGAGGAGCCTCAAAATCATCCAGTGTTATCTGGCTAGCTGCAGCCTCCAGGAACAACCCAATGGCATGATGCGGCATAAAAAATGTTCGGTGCTAAAGGGTCATGAATTCCTCCATCCTGTCGGCGAGGACTGAAGCCCAATCATATACCATCCCTTGCATGATGCCATTCATAAACACAACCTGTGGCAACGCTATATCTGAGGCCCGAGTGGCACCTGTCAACCTGCTCTTGATGACGTCCATGATGCACCTCCAATGACCCTCTCGAATAAAGTCCCTGCGAAGCCCTCTACACTTTGATCCTTGAACCGTTGCGTCCCTCTCCAGGGGTGTAAGATCACGACATACTAGATCTATCCAATGCTCCTTTCGTTCCCGTGAGAGTTTGTGGTTCTTGATTTCCACTTTCTTACCATCGGGACCAGGGATGCCGAAAACCCTAGTGAAATCCCTAGGTTTAAAAGACACCTTCATCTGATGCTTTTTGTACATGAATGTACTTGTTCTGCTCCGCCGGCTATATGTCTTTATCATGGTGTGCAATACTGATTTGAACAACCGGACGGAGAAGATGGGAAGCTGGATGGCCCAATGTACTTGCGCCCGGATCAGAATTTTCTTAATCTGGTTTGCCTCCGGGGTCTCCTGCCACCATCTCTGACATTCGGTGCCATTAAGACCCTCGAACTGGACAGTGATATAAGTGAGTTCCTCCCTGACCTTCTACTTCTTGCTACTGGAACCCGAGGGACTTGCAACTTGAATCCCCGATGCCAAAACTCTTGAATTCTTTTCCATATTTGCCGCCAGCTGAATCTTCCACGGCTTCCATTTGCCTGCTGATTCCATGCAAAATTGGCTTCTTCCTCTTTATGTGAGCTTCCTCCGTCTGTTAAAATAATCTCACCCTGCAGAAGAGGCAAAAGAAAATGCCGTGACCAATAAGAACGCACCTTTCCCACGGAAACAGAAGGCAGCGGGTAACCTGGATTGTCGTCGGTGTTTCTGTATTCTGTAGCCGATGGGTAAATAGTTTGTAGCGGACATAATGTTTGTGGCCGACGGACTCCTTCGGGAAGGTTCGGCGGACAGTATTTATATCCCCTCTGGGATCATTGTAAATCATTCATCTAGTATGAGTAAAGTATCCAAACAACTAACTAAAAATAGTGTGAATCAAAGTGTCCTGAATGATCTATGGAAGGCATAACAAAAATAGACTAGGACTTCAAGCTGAAGAATACTGAAATAAGCACCAAAAGGTCAGTTGAAGTGCCATAGAACACAGAACACCCTCAAAAGGGTCCCCTATTACCATGTTAGCCAATGGGGACCAAAGTTTTAGGCTAACCTCTAGAAGAAGCCAATGCTTGAAAAGGGGACATTACACAAAATCAAAATGCCAATTTTAGGCAAGACATTTGCTTGAACCAGATTTATGAATGCTACCTCATCACCAAACCAAAGATACAATAACCTGTCATTTTTTAACAATTGAAGAGTTAGTGAAGAAATATTTCAGGTGTGGATAAGATTATTTGAACTTTAATTTCAATTATATGCTGTTGTTGCGTATGGTAAGTGCCCTTGGAAGCATTGAATTTCAAGCCACATCAAAATAGCTTTGAAATGACATAGAGACTGACCTAGAAGACCCTAGGAATAATGATAAATGGCTCTCCAAGTGTTTGTCAAGTTCTCCTAGTCCAAGAGTGAGCAGGTCAATGTGCCTTTTGCCAAGTCAATTATGTTCTTGATATTGAGTTTTGTTAAGTTTATATTAAATCTATGTCAGTCAAATATTAGCCCGCTGAGTTTGAATGAATTGACAGTGCCAAGGAAATCACTTAAAACAACCATGACAAATAGAATTATACACCAAAAAGAGCAAGTAGGACTTATTCATTTCTGGATGTACAATCAAGTAGGAAATGTCAAGGGATATAGCATGCAACAAGAATTTTGGTAACTAGATTGGCAAACATGCTCAGGAAATTCTGAATATGTCAGTTAATATATGCCCTAGAACCATCTAGAAGAATCAGGAGGAAAAGTGGAATTGGTTTTTCTAGAAATCCTCAATCATAGCCTGAAAAATGGATAGTTTCTAGGTAAAAAATAAGTTAACCTTTCTTTAAGAAAATGAACACATGTCAGAGCAATCCAATAAATAGGCCAAAATGTAAACAACTTCAAAAGAGACGAATGGATGAAATACAAAATTTAAAGTACAGGGGACTTAATTGTGAAATCTTGGTAAGTACTGACAAAAAACTATTGTTACATGGGGGGATGTACTCACCCCTAGGTGCTATTATCCTATTTAAATATTGCTCCCAGAATTTAGAGGGAAGTTCCAGGCTTTTCTCTTTTCTCATTCCTGTGTTCCCTTATAAAGAGGACTCAATGGAGCCCTACATAAAGAAAAGATCTTGCTTATTTTTTGCCCTAGTCCCAAGTCCCAATTGGGTCAGCCTGGCCAAATCCGCTCCAAGTTCGAGTCTCGTTTCTATGGTTTCTGCTACTCTTGCCAAATATAATCTGTAGATTTAATTCAATTTGCATTGTTAATTTTACATTCTAAAGACTGGTAAATCTCAATTAACCATTTTTTTGTTTTAGCTTCCTACATGATCCCAAGGGAGGTGTGTAGAATGCCAAGTTATAATCTTTAGTTTTCAGGTATGTTACTCAATGGTCTGCTATAGTAACTCAGCGAGTTCATTCACCATGGTGGGATGTAACGATGGCACCTTTGAAAGAGTTGGAGGCAGCAGCAACTGCAGAGGCCGTAGATGTTAAAGCATCCACAGAAGATGTTCTACACTCATCTATATGTGCAGAAATGCCTATTCCTGTTACAAATCATCATGAGAACAAAACCATTAGCTCTCAAGGTTTGACAGTGATCAATATTGAATCACTACAGGGATGTCACATGTCAGCTCAAAGACTAGAGACTCCAGGTCAGGGGATTCATGTTACAGATAGAAGCTCTCTTGAGGACATGGAGCTAGAGACGAGAAGTTTTACTGAGCCACTTCCAACTAACCAACAGGTTTATTTGGTTATGTACCTCTATCCATGTGAGAATTGTAGAATATAATGTGTTTGTTTGACTCTGGTCTTGGATTTTCATGATCAAAAGCATTTTTTATAGGAAGCAAAAGTGTAATTTACAGTCGCTAATGAAAGTTTCTTGCCATCTGTTTTAGGCATATAAAAATCATCATCTCTATGTGCTGGAAAGATGGCTTACAAAATATCAACTACTGTATCCAAAGGGTCCTGTACTAGGTTATTGTGCTGGGAAACCAGTATATCCTCGAACTTGTGTCCAAATCCTCCATACAGCAGATCGATGGCTCCGAGAAGGATTGCAAGTTAAGAAAGGGGAAGCAGCTGCAAAGGTTCGAACTAACATTTTGTCCATAATACAATTTCTTTAATATATGATAATTTTCAGAGGTGGAGTATCAAGAATGATACTTTAGATGAACTGAGTAGAATGATGCTTTAGGTGAACTGAGTACTTTTTATTGTGTAACAGTCATTGTTTCTAATCCCAGATTTTGGAAGCTTCTCGAAATCGAGCGAGAAGTATTGATGCAGAGGCTACATTCTTTGAAGATGACCCTTCTGAAGGGCGTGCTATTGCACTGTTTGGGAGATGGCAGACAGAGCCACTGCAATTGCCTCCTGCTATAAATGGAATTGTGCCAAAGGTGTAGCTAATCTTATATATTTCATAAGTATTGTGTACCTTTGAATAGGAATATCTCTCTGAATGTCAAGCTTAGTTTTGCCCAATGACTTGTGGTTTAATTTACATAGAACCACTAAAATCTTAAAGCAGTATTCTTTTAGTCTGTACTTCTCTTTTTGATTTTCTATGCATACTTGATATTTCGTTATTCAATGGCTACCAGTTACTGTCAGTTTTCAGAGTAGTCTTATGGAGATGAGCTATGCTGAGAGATCAGCTCTGCAGTGCTGACAGGAACATTTTAAATGTCAACGTCTTGTATCTACTTATAATGCCTTAAGATATGTCTATTTATTTATTTTGAGCCTTCTACTTGGTAATTGCCCTGGTTACCTGAGACGGGAGACATTGGGTACAGAAGATGGGTATGTAATGGGGTTTGCATTTAAAAATATTAATTATTTAGAATTTTAGCTTAATAGTTGGTAGGAAGCAATTAAATGGCAGTGATTTACCCCAAGATGGCAGGGAATGTTCTGGGAAATGTTGCATAAATATAGAAAAGCTTCACCTTCACCAACAAGACCTTAGAAAAATGTACCTTTAGTCTGTTAGGTAGCTAGTTTGTCACATCTGCCTGTTTAACATTTTGAGTAGAGGGTTCAAAAAATTGAAAATACTGATTTTTGATTTAGAGTAAAGAATGCATAACAAATGAATATACCAATTGTTTCGAGAAATTACCCTCGATTTGAATGTGAGTTTATTCTCTCCCCTTTTAACTATATAAATGAGGGGGTGATGTTGGGCACTGTCTAAAACGTGAGGCAAGCTGAACCTTGCAATTTCATAAAACCAGCACTTATTGATATGAGAAGTCTGAGAAATGCACATTTGGAAAATTTCTGGATTGCCACATCTACAAGCTTTGAAATGGAAAGGAAAATTATTGCTACCAAGGCTGCAACATCAAAGAGTAAATTCTAGAAAATTAGAAGCTATAAACATTCTTGAAAGATTAGCCTGCTAACCAAGGTAGCATAAATATTGAAACCTTTATGCCATAGTTCAAAAAACTGGGAGACCCAAAATTTTGGACTCCTCAAAACTTCACATAAACATAAGAGGTTTGTTCAGATCTGTAAGCCCCCTACTATAGACTTTCTAGATTGGCCATTCAATGCTCTGGCCTTGTGATAGGTATTTGGACTTGGGCATAAAATAAATTTGTAAGTCTCATCACATGGCACTTGAATTTTTGCCCCATGTCTTACTTCTTTTTGTGCATTATGAATGGTAGGTTTGTATTCTCAAAGGCCTGCTTAGTCTGCTCCATCTGTCTCCCTGCAATTCATGACATCATCTAGTCTAATTCTATCTGTTGGTACACCATAAGCAACCCCATCACCATAAGCAACCCCATCAGTCTGAAATTTTTGTGGCAGTCATAGAAGAATTACAAAATTGACGAGTCAATTTAGTAGCACAAAGTAGCACAACAAACATAAAATTTTTTTATTTTCACTTTAGGTGGCTGATTGCTGCAGCCAAGCAAGGTATTTTTTAGTGGCTAATATTCGTAAATTGGCTAATTATAGAATTTTTTAGCTAGTAATTTAAGATTTGATACAACCTAAATTGCCATAGTTTTATAAAATTTAGTTCTAGAACATTTAAAATCGCTCAATAATTTATTTTATTGAAAAACTTAAATATTTGCCACAATATTCATTGCATGTTTAGATTTGAGTCACCTAAATATAATTTATTAGTGGAGAAATTAAATTGAACTAACCAATAATTATCATAATTATTAGTTACTTTAGGGATATATCACCAATACCAAGTCTTCACTATTGATTTAAAGTATATGTAACGATCCTCATAATATTCCACGAGGTAAAAAAAAATGTTCAATTTTGATTTGTAATTCCATGGTGATTAATGACCTTCCTATTATTATTGAGATTCGTCAATATTTTATACAAAAAAATTACGATTTGAAAATAATCGCCAATATTAATCATATTTAGAATAAAAAATTGAGAGATTTGCCAATAGAAATAAATAATTTTTATCAAAATAATGAAAGATTCGCCAGTATTTTATATCTTTTTTTGGAGGCTGCTTTCTTAAAGTTTACCATGTAGCCAAGTCAAAGTCCAGGGCTAGGAAAACCTAGGAGAGTCGACTTGTCTCTGAACTTGCAGAGTTTTGTAACTATGCAATAAACATCAGATAAAAAAAGGTTCAATGTATATCAAATAAAAAAGGTTCAATGTATATCAAATTTAAGTTTCAGTATAAATAACAATTACAAATTATGGTTTTAGTGTTCATAATCTATAAATTTCTTCATTGCTCAGTGCGTTCCTCTTTCGAGGCTCACTCCCCCGATTTCGCTTACCTTCGGTTGTCTTACCTTTGTTTTCTTCGCCACAAGAAATTATTATTTACCGCTTCCCAATGTAAATCCCTTTGCTCCATGACGATCCACAATCCTCAGCTTTTTTGGCACACAATTTTCCCTCGTACTTCTCCTTCCATCCTTGACTTTCACTCCTTAATAGTCACACCACATCCCTGTGCAGCTTTATAACATCCTTGTGCAGCCTTCTATTCATCCCATCCTACCTCCTTTTTCTCACGTGTTTACCCCCTCTTACATTTACGAGGCCATCAGATTCATGAGATGCATCAAGGTGACGGATGAGGAGGGTTCCAGGCTGAAATCTTCAAGTTTGGTACTCTATTTTGGGCTCCTATCTCTCTATACTCTTTAATAAGGTGGTGTGTACTGGGTTTCCGGTTTCTTGGTCCAAACATCTGATTTACCCATTCCATAAGACCTATCCAGCCTCTGACCTTGGGAATTATAGGACTATTATGATCAGACACACATTTGCTAAACTGTATGCTATAGGCCTCAATGCTATGTTAACTAGAGAGTTTGACAGAAAAAGTTGTAGAGCTAGAGTACAGGTTAGTTCCCGAGCTGACTATCAAACCATGGATCATGTTTTCATTTTACGAACTATTATTGAGGAGGCTAGACATAGATCGGAGAAATTTTACTGTTGCTTTGTTGATTTTCGCAAGGCTTTTGATTCTATTCCTAGGATGGTTTTATTTCAGAGGCTTCAGGAGATTGGGATTTCAGAGATGTTACTGCTATCATGAGATTATATGAAACTATGGTGGGTAGATTCAAAACTCTTGATGGTTTCTCAGTTCCGATCCATAGCACCATTGGGCTTAAACAAGTATGTCCTCTCTCCCCCACTTTGTTCGGTTTGTATATTAATGAGCTTGAGGATTTCCTTTTGAAATCTCCGCTCCCTAGAGATGGTTGCTACTTGCACCAAGTTTTGATCTCCATTCTTCTTTTTGCGGATGATATGGTTCTTCTTGCTTCTCCTCCAGAGAGTTTATAGAGGCTTTTGGATGGTTTGGCTTCCTTTTGTGTTCACGGACAACTTGCAGTTAACTTGGGTAAGACTCGAGTTATGATCTTTAAATGCTTAAAGACTTTTCATTTCACTTCTTTTTTCAGGGGCTAGAGATTGAGATCACTTCTTATATGTATCTGGGAGTGAATTTTTTCTGGGCCCCGCTTCAATATGAAACTAGCGATAAAGTCTAGAATTAGTAAGAGGATGGGTTCTCTTGCTATGCTTGAGAAATAGTGTTTCAGACACCATTTCTTGGATACCTCGTCCAAGTTATCCCTCCTGGACTCTCTTGTTTAGCCGATTGTTTTCTATGGCCCAGTGGTTTGGGGGCCTTCTCTCCTTAGATCTGATTGGGCCTTGATCGAGCGGGTTCAAACATTGCTTTTACGTTGCATTATTAGATGTCACAAGTTCACTCCTCACAGTATCATTTTTGTTGAGTTTGGTACTCATCCCTTCAGTCTTGTGACCATATTTGATCTGTTTCGGTTCCTTCATCACCTACGTGGTTTTGCGGATTGGGCTGGTGAACCTGATAGATACTCCTACCTAGCATATTGTTCTTCTATTGCTATTGCAAGTTCTGATACTAGCTCTCATGCTCATTGCTGGTATGCTTAGGCATCTTTTCTGCGGAGCTCGAATGGGATTGATATTGATTGTCCCCCTCCTTATTAGTTCTCACTTAATGCCCCTCATCTCCTCCCCTCTCGGCAGGAGTTAAATGAGCATGTCAAACTTCATATCTATAGACAGTATATTACCACTACATGGAATAACCCTCATGGTGGCTTGTGGTCGAGGATGGCCTTCTATGCGGAGCACTTTCTTGAGATTAGTGATGGGATTATTGTTCATCCTAGTTACCTTTATCGACGGTGGTGTCATGCCTTGCGTATCTCTTTGGGGTCTTTCAGAGTTGGTTCTCACCGTCTTCATGCTTAGACCAATCATCATATCCGTAAGTTGTGTAATCTCGCTGAGATCGAGACAGAGACTCACTTTATTTTCCGTTGCCCTATCTTCTATAAGATCAAAGGGAGATTCAATTGTTTTTTCTAGAACTATTCTTCTCTTTCAACATTCTTCAGTTATTGTGACTAGCGGTGTCTAGCGCTTTATCTTCAGGAGGCCACTCTGCTCCGTGATAGTACTTTACAATCGTTACTTCCTCACTGACATACCTCTAATCAGCTTATTACTGCCTTTTTCACACCCTTATCTCCTTTACGGGGTGTGAAAATACCGTCTAGTTGTACTAGTTCTACCGGCCATTCCAGATCTATCAGACCTTGCAGCGGGTTTTTGCATCAGCAACACTATTCCACGAGTACTCAAGGATAATTTAGGGCTCCTCTTTTCTCACAGTTTTATCCTTCTATGACTGATTTCTTTTTACTTAGAAAGGACTCCTAGTCCTTCCTTAGTTTCTCTCTTCTTGCTTGTTGTTTTTATTTTTTTGGACATCGTTTGGTGCTCCTGTTGTTGTCAGGTGTTTGTTTGTAAACTCTTAGTCCCATAGACCTTTTGTGGTCTTTTGTTGGACATTAATAATTTTCTCTTATCTTATCTACTAATAAAGCTTTGAAGTGGGTGGATGTCCCCAAGGTGGATGGTAGTGCATCTAGAGTTTCGCATGGTCGCGAAATTGTTAAGGCTTTATGTGATTTTGGTTTTTGGTATTTTGGGCTTTATTTTTATTAATTTTAATTTCTGGCAGCCCATAGATGACTTCCAATTACTTGGAATAGCTTGTTTTGCTTTAAGTTGTTTCGGGATTTAACTAGTTATCCTAGTTATTCACTCGAAAAGTAAATAAGTATCCAAAGAGGAATTTAATTCCTCACTCCTCACTTTTGAATTAGAAATTTTAAGAGTAAAACCCAAAATCCTTTTCATGAGGAATTACTGTTTTGTTTGTTGTGAGATCGTCGCGAGATCAGTCTCATTGGATCCAGCTTGGGGAGACCTTGGATTGCCGTGATTTTCTGCTACTTCTGCGAGATTTTTATTTCATGGTTTAGATTTCTGTTTTGCCCTTTTGGCTACATGGTAGGGCTCTCTTGTTTTATTGTTTTGGCTCCGTTTCTATTTCTGTTTTTGGGAGCTGTTCGTTAGGAGGCTGAGAACTATTGTTCCCCTCTGTTTTTGTATGATAGCTCTACCCGGTTGGGCGGGTATGAGCATATCCCTATTTTCTGGGATGAGCATTTGGGGTTTTGCACCATTATGCTGGCTGTTTTTGCATACAGACTCCAAACCTAAATTTTATTGGATTTTTGTGGCTTTTGTGCCCCAACACCAAATAGGTTTTATTTTTGAAGTTTTCGAGTTTTGGGGTTTACCTCGTCTTGCATGCCACCCTATTTTCTTGGCATGATATTGGTCGTGGACCTAGGTCATCCATCGAGATGCCAGTTAGATCATTGTTGCACTTTTATGTTGCATTGGGATGCGTGCTACATTCCTACTCTCGACTTTGTGTTTGGTTGAGTGGTTTTATACTCAGTGTTATTGTTTCTTTTGGACCCTTGTCATTATTTCGTGGACACTAGGATTTATGTAGAATCCATATTCTTGGATTGAGGCCGGTTGAGTGAGTTATGATGTTCGGTCTGTTGCATCATTGGGATTCGTGTAGAATCCATACTCCTAGATTGAGGCTAGTTGAGTGAGTTCATGATGTATTGTTATATTGTTCTTGGGATTTGTGTAGAATATGTCCTCTCGAGCTATTTTTGGTTGAGTGATATTTTGCGTGTGTTCTCATCTAGTCCATGTGATATGATCTTCGTGATGGTGGTGTGCCACACGAGCACGTGTGCGTGCATTTGTCGGGTGACTTGTGAGGCCCGATCTTCTGTGATACTTGTTAGTTCCCAAAATCGTAGATTGGAAATCCAAGAGCCTGCCACTTCTCCTGTAGGATATCACAATCAAATTTTGGCCAATGAACGGAAATCACTTAGATTTCCCTGCACTTTGGGCTCCGCTACACCCAGGTAGGTTAACCTTCACCTTGAACACTAACTGCTGGGTTCAAGGTTTTTCTATAGCGAATTTAAACTTTGCGAATTCCTCGGCTGGCAAAGTCCTTGAACTCGATCAGAATGAAACTGAAACTGGATGCTGAATATTTGATGATTGAATGTTTTGTATAAATTTTGTAAATAATGGAATTGATGCTTGCAAGAGGAATATATAGATTTTCTGACTTCAATAAAAAGACCAGTGCCTTTGCTCATCCGGGCAATAGAGTCAACTTCGGAGAATTTTTACATACAACTTCATAATGTTCAATGCACTTGTACTGCCAATAATTTTGATAATCCAGATGCGACAGACCAATTATAATGCAATCTTAAATTAGTCCAAATTGAAATTTAACTCCACTGAGACAAACTAGACATAGCTGTGGAAACAATTAAATATTTCACAACACCCATGATGATCAAATTTAAAATGCTTAATTGACCATGTCCACTTATTTGATAACAAAATCATATACAAAATTTTGAAATATAATTATGAAGGACGATTCACCTGCAGTTTAAATCTCCACGCCATTAAAGGTAAACAAAAGACATTTTTATTTTATTATTAAAATAAAATAATTTTATAATAATAAAATAATGGAAGTTTATTATAAAATCACATTGAACCCTTATTCCTCCTTACAATAAAATATAAATATAAAATGCCTCCTCTCAATATCTGAATAAATGCTTTTTACAAATAGCTTGCCCCTTATTTATATTTTAGATATAAGGAGACGTGACTTTTCAAATGAAAAGTCATTTTATTTGGAAACATTAAATCACACCTCTTCAGACTTATTTTAAAATTACCGGCACATAACTAAATTATAATTTGTAAGATTATTAACTTTCATTGCATCGGACCACTTTATAATTGCTCCCCGAACCCTTTCAAACATTTATGGTATCTCAATAAACTGTAACTGAAGATTAATCTGCTGCTTAATCACTTTGGTTTCTTGTGTTATATGTGCAATTCTCCTTTTGGTAATGATTTTATAATGTATGGAATGGAAAATAATTTTTTCGGCTAAATACTGGATATCGCCTGTATGAATAGAGCTGTCCCAAATTCTGCCTGCCATATCACGCTAAAGTCAACGGGTTTTCTCAGACTTTCAACTGAAACTCCTCACGCAAGTGGAAATCGACTGAACGTTTTGGTATTCCACATAAGAGACTACTCCCGATGAAAATATCTCACAAGATTTTTTTTATTAGCTTCCATACTGGTAGTGTTCCTTGCTCTCTATCATGATGTGGTTTCTTTCAATGCGACTCATTGTATTTGCTACATCCTTTTGAGACCCAATGGTGATACAAACATTTTTACTTGTTGCCATCTATCACACAGAAATTTAGAGTTTGTTGTCATGTATAGATTTATATTGCCACTAATAACTATTTCAACATGAAGACTCTCGATGGCATCCCATCCCTTCGATAATTACTGTTTGATAATATTGATTCCACCAATCTTCGACTCCAGTCCTTTAATAATTACTCTTGATACTGATTAAGTTTGTTGCCGTGGATCTGTATCACCACAATGTGCTGCCAATGACCATCAAGGGAAGAATATGAGGCTTTGAACATAGAGGATGGTCATAATCTGTTGAGGAAATGACTGTTAGTCTGATCCTATTCGCATCCTATGCTCCGTGTATATTGTCATCCATTGCTTGTAAGCATTCTAGCATTTTTGTTTTATGTTTTACTTCCAAATGAGATGATATATTAAATGGAATGTAAAATAGTATTTGCAGAAGTCATTGTTTTCTTAGTTCATCCCAAGATGTCCCTGCATACTGTTCTGAAGCCTTACATATCCATCTTTCTAGTTCGGCAAGTCCAGATTTAATATACTTTACATTGCTAAATGAACAACATTCACATCGCAGCAACAGGCTGTTGAAAAGCCGCTCATTGATGAATGAGAAAACTTGGGTAAAAGGTGGTACATGATTCTCACACACTTTATTTAACAAAGTGTTCAGAATTTTCAATAATATTCTGCCAATGACTGCTCAAAGTTCGCTGAACAATTCCAACCATGTTTGATGATCGCACTCCTTTTCCATACTTTCTCGGGATGTTCTTGGTGCTTGAATGCAACCAAAATATTATTAAGTGACATAACTAGACAGTGAATCCTTAATAGGCAGAGAAATGCAAGGTCAATAGCGCTGAAGACCTTGTCTTGCTCTTGACATTTCTATGGTTCTGCTATATTAGAATCTGATGTTATAATATTTTGATCCTCTCATCCAAGTCTCCTTAGCCACAATCCATAAAAACTTTCCACTTTTGCCCAAACTTAACAAAAATTGGAGGCTCAAATTTTGAGCTCCACCAGTACTTCCGAGAGTTATGATCATTTGGGGTCGGGTTGGGAATATGCATGCCTACAGGTACTCATCGTCGGATGAGCATGGGTAGGGTAGGGTAGCACATGGAGGGGCTTCTATCTCATAGCTTGGTGACTATTCCCAAGGTTGGCAGAGGAAGTTTTAGTGATAACTAAATAAAAAAATGTGAGTGGTAATAAATTTAAGATAATTAAATAGTGGGAATCGTGCACCTTCCGTTGGGTAGTGTTGCTGCCTGAATTGTGTGCCTTCCATTGAAGAGTGTTGCTGCCAATAATAGATTGGGCTTTCCGATGCCAAGTGACTTTCCATAATGTCAACCCCTACATAGTAGCCCATTGAGTGTCTGACCAGGACCTGTTGTAATTGCATTGTCTCATGATCTTGGTTGCAGTCCTCTTTACTGTCTAGCGTGAGTGAAAGCCATGGATGTTTTTTTTATGTGTGTTTGTGGTTGGATCATTATCTCCATCAGCACGATGGGAGTGGGCCTATGGGTTTCATGTGGTTGGGAGGCATAGCTACCTTCACCACTGCTAGGGACCGGTGTACAGAGACGGTCTATTGTCCTAGTGCGACCGTTGCTGGATGTTTTCACTTGGTACTTCAGGTTCCGGAGTATGCTTTCTTGTGATTTATCCTTTCATTGGAATGCTTGGATATCATGTTTAGATGCTGTTAGTTTATTTGACGCATTGCCTTATTTTGATGTTTAGCATATGATTAGATGATGTGATTTGCTTAGTTGAATTATCTATTGCTTATTGGATTAGCATGTTAGGTTTCCTAATCTTATGATGTTATTACGCTTTAGTAGTGACGTCCTCATAAGATAGCTCCGACTATCTAGTTTCTAGTTTGGGATGTTACACGTTGGGGATGGCTAGGACCTTCGAGATCTCATGATGCTATTATGGTTGGAAGGAACTGCGCATGAGTTTTGTTATTCTTGTACATTGCGATGTTGTTTCTGTATACTGCAATGTTGCTTTCAGTACATGTGTTTTATTGTTGTGTATTAGATTGTTGGATGTAGTTTCTGTTTTGTAGTTTTGGTATTCGAGTGTCTAAGCCTTGATTTGTGGATTCGGGACTCTCCAGTGTGGAGGAGATTCGATTTTTAGCTTTTTACCTTAATGTTTTCTGGCTTGCTGATTTGTATCCTTGCATGAGAATGCAAAGGTTCGCATGGTGTGCTGGGTTTCCTCGCGTGGCTCATAGTGTATCGTCACACGAAACCCCACACTAGTTTTGGGTGTTTTGGCTGCTGGGTGAAGCATGTCCTCACATGAAAGGTAGATCCTCGCATGGCTTGTCGTACATCCTAATGGAGCCTAAAAATTTAGGTCTCCATTTTTGAAATCATGTTGAAAGCTTTATAGTATTGTCATTGAAAAGTGAATACTTTATCAGGATGATTCATTTTCAATAAAATCAGATGCATATCATAATAAAAAAGGAGAGATATAGCAAATGATTATTCTTTAGGAATCAACATAGCTGATAGGAGTGGAAGACAACGACAACTCAAGAGCCACATACAGCGGTAGTGGTTTAATGCATCCTGAAGGTTTCTCGAGTTTTGTCCTTGGGGGAATTCTTGCAGATGAAATGAGCCTTTGAAGAAGCTTTCCTACTTATTGATAGAAGCTCCTATGCAACAATTACTTCTAATTTGGGCATGAAGGATTCAAAATCTAACAATTGTACTGCAGGTGACATATCCACATTTTTTGACACATCTGGAACTGCTGATTGTAGAAAGATTTCTGAAGAATCACCTGGTAAAATGCGGTCAAAGAATGAAGGAATAACTGATGCTGAGGATGATTTTAGCTCATTAAAGTCTCATCTGAAAATTGAATCCAAGAACATGGATAGTATTCATCATGAAGGAGGAGGTTCCTCTAAAGAGGACTTGACAACTTCTCTTTCTTATCATCAGAATATTCTGGTTTCTTTTCACAGTCACTGAATCTCATATTTCTAGGGCATATGGTTTCGGAAATGGCTTTAATTTTGGTGGTGGATTTGTTGAGGTTCTAGCAGCAGTGTTTATTATCTTTTAGGTCTTTGGTCCAAGCCACGCTGCTAGATGACCTTTCTAAAGATCCTTTGGACAATGTTGAGCTTCTTCAAGATCAGCTTGACAATTTTCCATATATATGCCGATTTCAGTTTGAGGCAAGCAATTTAACTATAATAAAGCTTTTAGAGCCTATACTGCAGACATATACGGAAGGAATGAGGCTACCAACAAGTGGAGACAGTAATGAACTGTCTAAAGTAAAAGGACAACTTACTTGGATTGTTCATATCATTGCATCTATCATAAAATTCAAACCAAGTACAAGTTGCAGTGCAGAGCCACATGAAATTATTGATGCAGAACTTGTAGCAAGTGTTTTTCAGTTGATCAACATCACAGATACAGGATTGCATGCTCAGCGATATTCAAAAAGAAGTAAGCAAAGACTCGATCGGGCAATACTGACTTTTTCCAGCATTTTCGGAAATCATATGTGGGCGACCAGGCCATGCATTCTTCAAAGCAGCTTTATTCTCATTTATCTGAGCTTCTGGGACTGCAAGATCATCTTATGATATTGAATGTCATTGTTAGCAAGATTGCCACTATTTTAAAATGCTATACATAGAGTGAAGATGTGATTGAGCCTACTTTAGCCCTCTTCTTGAAGTTAGCATCTAGGTATATGGCTAGGAAGTTATTACTGAAGTTGGATATTGTGAAATATATCATTGGACATCATGCGAGGGAATATTTTCCATTTCTAGAAGAGTACCAAAGTTCACGAAGTAGGACAACATTTTATCACACACTTGAGCATCTTTTGCGAACTTTGGTTGTAGAAACTCCAAAGGGATCTGCGTATCACATTTTTGCGTCGGAAGTAGTGGTTTCAATGATACAAAAACTAATCATATTTTGTGTATTGCAGGTTGTAATGTGGATTCGGATTTCCTTTGGGCCTTCGGAATGCAAAGGTTGGAGCATCAATACTATCTGCAAAACCATGAGAAAATACCATCTGTAGATGATTCAAACCGACAAAAAACCCTTTAGTTTGGATTCGCGAAATGCCTAGACCAAATGTTATGTTATTTCGAGGATATAAACAGTGAACGGGCATGAGAATCAAAGACCTACGCGAATTGGAACGAAGTTCATGTATGAAACGTGCATTCAAATCATCTAATCTGATAGCGTCCTTTGGCATCGCGTGGGAGTAACAGAGAACAAGCCGCAGGCGGTAATCCCTAAATTGAGCCATTCCTATGCCTCAGCGATTAAGCAATTCCAATCCAGAATCATGGTCTGATGGACTGTGAGTGACAGTGTAGCGCGGAATTCATTTGACGAAGTCTGGAATATATGCCAGTAGCATTGACGTGTACGCGGGGAAGGAAATATTTGAGCTCAGTAGACTTTTATAAAAAAAGAAGAGAGAAAACATAATACGCAAAGCTATATTAATTCTTGGTCATATTAAATTATTATTATCTTAAGGATAAATGATCGGTTAATTGTTATGAAGGGGTGTGATTTTTGGATGAGTAATCGACCCCATTTGGATGTTTTATAAATATGAGATGTAAAACATAAGAGAGACAATATTCATATTCACTTTTATAGTTTAAATTTTTTATCTATGCTCTGTGATGTATTATATTTTTCAATCGAGGGAGAAGCGAATTTTTGAACTAAGCCTGTGGATGGTGGATTATGGAATAAATTCTTGTGCGATTCTGGAGTCGAATTATATTGGATGGATCATCCATAAGGAGAGTCTCCAATACGATTTTATTTCCGGATCAGTAAGAAGTATTTATTTAATTTATTTGCATTAGAGTTTTAATTTTTTATTAAGTTGTGTCCTTTATAAATGTTTTTAATTATTTTCTTTAAATGTTTTAATATTCGGATAAGTGGATTGGGTCATTATTGGATTTTAAATTTGATAAACATAGATATCGTGGAATATTTAATTGTTTCCATATTTATGTCTAATTTGTCTCTGCAAGAGTTAAAGTGCATTTTAGACTAGTTTAAATTGTGTTTATATAATTGATCCGCCGCATCTGAATTATTAAAATTGTTTATAGTTAAATATATTAAACTTTATAAAGTTGTACGTCTCAACTTGTAATGTTGACTCTGATTGCCCGTTCAATTAGGCACTGGTTTTTTACTCCTGGTTCATAATCCATATGCTGGCAACTATTTCATTTCTTTCCATTGAAGAATTAATATATTCATTTGTTGCAATCATCTGTAATAATCACTTTTATTTTAAAAAAATTCACACAATTATTTACTGCAATTCTTAATTCGTAAATTGCAATCTTAAAGCTTTTTATAATTCTTGCCGTTTTGAAAGCTTTCATTGCATTCGCGTTCTAATTGATCTGTTTTAAGTGTCTTGGATCTAAGTGTTTCGTCTAGGATCAGGTGCACCCGCCTCAGTCTTGCAGAGCCGGAAGCACAAGGGATTTAGATCGCATCGATCAATCCCGTCAAGTTGGCCTTAACTAGTTGGATATCCCAGCATTGAGCAGGCAAGGCTCGTAGGATTCCAATTTGCGGTTTTGGGAACCAACACATCCTTGTGCGGAGGAGTACATCCTCGCATGAAAATCTGTCAGTTGTGTTTCCTCACACGAAAAATAGGGGGCATCTCCACTGGTTTTCGGGGAACACAATTTGGTGTTTTAAGTACCCTTCCGGTTTGCTTAATTTTCCATGCTTCGACAAATCTAAGATTTTTTGTTGTGTTGTCGTTTTGGGTTTTTGTTTCTTGTTTGAGTGTGTCAGTTTCGGTAGTGGAGTTTGGAGATTCGTTGGTTGTCGGGATTGTTGGTGAAGTCTCCCGTTGCGATCTTTGTGATCCCTGTATGATGTTGTCATGTGCATTCATACTTGGAAAAAAAAATCTTGGCTTGTATTGAATCCTTGTTCCAAGGATCTTTGGGTGGGGCATTACATGTTTCATTGGAAAATGGAAGGCTATGAAGTCTTCCACACGAGATTTAAAATGTTGGGAATCGAAGAAATTGATGTGGAGAGTGACACTTTCCCTCGAGTATGGACTCTGGAGAGTGCAACGAAGGTGTGGCCAGAGTGGATGACCCACTGACCCAGCAACTCGAGAGAGATAAAGTAGTTGAGTACGAAAAACAAAGGAGGATTAAAGGGAAGAGGGAAGATAAAGGTGGCAACGAAAGTAAAAAAGCACAAAAGTACCCAAAAGTTAAGTAAGAAAAACAAAGAATCAAAGTAAAGTTTTATTTGAAAGTCATGAAATTAAAAGTTAAAAAATTGAAAATGGGGAAATAAATGGAAAAAAGCATTTTCATAAAAGTGGAAGTTGTTGAATAAGGACAACAAGAAAGAAAAAGTCACACATAAAAAATAAAAAAAGAAGAAAAATAAAAAATAGAAAGTCCTTATAATAAAAAAAAAAAGGTTACTAAAAGAGGAGAGAGTGCAATTTCATGATAGTTGGTAGCAGCAAGTGTGAGAACTTAGCAAATTGAAGGAGGAAGTGCCAATTGAAGGGTTTCCTTTAGAGTTGCTACCATTGTTGGAAAATTGGCAGCCAAAGCAATCATCGTATGGACTCCAACCTAACTCCAACACCATACAAGATTCACCCTTTGGTCTCTTTGCCATTGGACGACTACCCGTTTACATTGCCATTGTATGACTACCTCGTTGTATTGCCAATGTACAACCACTTCTTTGCACTACCATTGTATGGCTACCCATTTGCATTGCCACCATAGGGCTACCTCTTTGAACTGCCACCATGTGACTACCACTATGCACTTCCATGATATGGATCATGCTAGTATGGTTTGCCATCGTACAACTACGTTTCAAGTGTGTTGCCACTGTACAAAAAGGGGAATCATGGATATTGTTTGTCACTACCACTGTACAAAAATTTGAACCGTGGATATTGTTTGTCGCTACTACAATATGGTTCATTTGCTAGGCTTTCTATGAACGATTTGCACCCGTACATATTACTTTCTCTATTGATGATGTAAAGTACATCAAATCCTTCCTGTCACCATATGATACACTCATTCCTCTGCCACCTTCTTGGGCAAATTTGTGGTGGTATTTTGGTTGGTAATGCCAACCAAGGGAACATTACTAGCTAAGGGCAAGACACTGCTAGCTTAGGGCAAGACATTGCCAACCAAGGGAAAGGCATTGCCACCCGAGGTGACACTACCACTTGAGGGCAAGGCTCTGCTAGCCAAGGATGCTGAGGGTAGACTCCTAGCCAAGGGTATTGAGGGTGAGACATTGCTAGCCGAGGGTGAGACATTACCAATTGAGTGTGAAACATTACTAGTCGAGGGTGAGATGTTGCCACCCAAGTATGCTAAGGGTGAGGCACTGCCACCGAAGTGTGTTAGGGGTGTGCCACTGCTAACCAAGGGTGTTGAAGGTAATATGGTGCTAGTTGAGGGTGCTACGGGTGAGATTCATGACAACATCAACTCATGGTTGTTGAAATTCCAAGGACCCACAACTATCAATTGAGTCTCTTGGGCTCCTTTCAAAAACCACAAGGTTATAATTAGTGGATTGAAATATGGTGCTATGACTGGACAAATTGAACCGCCACCCCTAACTTGCCCATGCAACAAGGAAACTCCTCATGTTTATGCAAAGTAAATGTCAAAAGGAGTTTGCCAAATGTTAAATAGTTGAAGGATGGTCACAATTGGAGAGAAAGGAGATGGCAATCACTTGGCAATCCCATGCCTGCAATTTAGCGGTTGTCGTGACTGAGTTCTCAATGTAGTCCATGGCATAAGGAGTTGCTTCTGAGAATTAGTGCTTCACCACAACCAAGTCACTATAGCATTGGAGGAGGCAAATATGGCTAAAGGCAAAGCCACAATAGATTGAACAATAGAGGAAGGCCTATTTAGAATTGGCAGAGAAAAGTTGTGTACAACTGACACAAGAACAATCTAGGGTAACCTCCTTATAGGAAGTGGTAGCCCAACTATGAGAGAAGCTAGAACGGAAGGATTCACAATTGGCAGGAAAAGCAACCGAGATGGAAATCCTGAACAATGTAATGACGGAGAAAGACACAAAGCTGGGAAAGGATACCAACTAATGGAAGCAGCTAACATATTTCATGCAACAAGGCAGTTGTATATGGAAGCCAATCATTGGCTTCATTGGTCGCAAGAAGAGTAAAACCCCAATAACCTCTCCAGTTCCAAAAACGTCTCCCTATCTCACTTGTTAATTTTTTTAATAGTTAATACTCTTTTTTGGTTTGTGTCGTTTGGAAGATGACAAATTTTGAGGGGGGGGGGGGGGGGGGGGTGTGTGTTGGGGGTGATATAGTTGGAAATTATGCCATTAGTAGTCAAATAATACTTTTGTTAGTTTAAATTAGAAGTATGATAAAACCTTGTTCCAAAGGAGTGTCAACTCTTGATGGAATTTTTGTTAGTTTAAATTAGAACTATAAACTTTGTGCCAAAGGAGGTCAACTCTTGATGGTTGGTATACTTTTGTTAGTTTAAATTAGAAGTATGATAAAACCTTGTTCCAAAGGAGTGTCAACTCTTGACGGAATTTTTTTTAGTTTAAATTAGAAGTATAAACTTTGTTCCAAAGGAGGTCAACTCCTGATGGATGGTAGACTTAACCAATCATTGAGTCTATTTATATTCAAACCAAAATAATTTGTGAGGTTGTTGTTGATGTATGAGAGTTCTATGCTATGAAAGATATATCATTCTATCATCTTTGTATTGTGTGGTTTTGTGATATCTTTGGTTATTCATGTTATGTCATTTATGATATATATTTCTTCACAGCTGTTTGAATGATCATACCTTTAGAGTTAGGAAGCTAACATTTTTCTTGATTCTCTTCTTGCTGTATTGGATTCTTAGCTTAGGTACTCACTTATTGGGAGACTTTTTGGTAACTGTCAAAATATTGACATTGTAAGAAGATGGTTCCTTTGGGTTTGGAAACTAAGGGAAAAAGTTGAGGTAATTGTTGCAATGTTAAATTTTTTTTCTTCTCGTGAGGATTTCTTTAGGGTCCTTGATGACCCTTACCTTCTTGGAATGAATGGACTTAGTCTTTAAAATTGGTTTCTTGGTTTAAGCCTAATGATAAAAATATTCAAGTTTTATGTTTGGGTTTGTTTGCTAGGGTCACCCTTGGTGTATTGAAGTGATTTTTATTCATAATTATTGCCAATTATTTTGGCCAATATTGTGCTACTGATAGATCACCAAATTCATGAAGTGTTTGTTATTTTCTAGATTTTGTGTGTTTGTGGAGAAAAAACAGGTGCTCTCCTCACAAATTTCTTCATCTTTAAAATTGGTAAATTGGGGAAGAAGATTGTTTATGAAGATTGTAGTTATTTTCCATTCTTGTCGCAAAGTGGGATATGCCTCTACTAAAGAAAAGAAACAACACTTTATTTGGAAGGAAAAAAATCAAAACCAACTTGTAAGGAGTCAATTATTTCCTTTCACGAGGTGCACAAAGAAAATAGTAAAGGGGAATTCTCAATGGATTGTTTGATGATGGACACTTTTTATAAAGCTTTAAGGTTGGTAAAAGGATTTGTTGGTGATCTTATGACTTCTTGTCCCAAGAAGATTAGCTTGGGGGAGAAGGATCTTTGGCTTGTTATAAACCAAAATTCTTTGGAACAATTTCTTAAACTATCTTGACATTGGGTGGAGTGGTTGTTTTAATTATAACGCTTCATCATTTGTAGCCTCCTAGTTGTTTCTCTTGGTTGTTCGACGGTCTGGCAATGCTTCATGCTCTATCCTTTTCATTGTAAAAGATTTTGTACCCTTTCAAGACCTTGCTTACCTAAAGAAAACTTTAAAAGCTAAAGTTAACACTGAGTTTATACAACATAAAATCACATGTATATGTGTTTTTTATCTAGTTGTAGATGACTCTCTTTTGAGTCAGACTAGTGAAGAAAACAATAATCTCTTCATTTCCTTTCAGTGAACTAGAAAAGAAAAACTTAGATTTTTAAATGTTAAGCAATAAGTGTAAAATGTTGGAGGAGTTGTGAATTTTACTCTCATTCAATAATGCATTAGATGAGCTTGAATTTGTTTTATATGACTCATAAACGGAGGATCTTATAAAGATCTCTTTCTCTCTCTCTAGATATATAATATAGATTTTTTCTTATCTAGTTGTAGAGTGGCTCTACTTAAAGGGTATAGAGATAGATAGAGATCTTTGTATATGCTTTATAAAACATTTAATTTGTCATTTATGACGGCTCTAAGGTTTTCATCGGGGACTATCCTCACTCTTATGTGCCAAATATGTAAGTGGTATTGTCATTGTAACCATGTACTAATGTCATGCAACAAGTTCTAATTATAAGAGAGGAACGATATGAAAAATGATGCAATAGCAAACACGTGACACATTCAAATGGCATAATATTACTTTTATTGATTGTACCAGAGTCTTATATTACCATTAATACCAACATAACATTCATTGTTTTGGACAACCCCTACATATAGTACTCCGATTGGTTAAAGATAGCAATCGTTGCAAACCTTCGGTACAACTAACATCTTAACAGTCCACTAATTATGTATTAGTAGCCTAATTGTCCTCCCCCCACCCACTCCTCTTCCCCAAAAACAAGTTGTCGTCTTCCAAACGACAAAAATCAAACTGAGCTAGTTTAGCAAGAAATCTTCTTATTGGGATAGGTGAGAAGATGTCCCTGGAGTATTGGATGTGGTGACTCGTGCAAGCTATTGTCCAAGTAGTTTAAAATCCCTCTTTGTTGCTAGTTGCTTTCCTTGTGCCCCCTGTAGGAGCCTTAATGAATCCATCTTGTTTTTTTCGGATATGGTGAGCCTGTCTTCCTTTTTCACCCGTACATATTTCTTGTTTCAATTCCCCCTCCAGCTCATGTACCCTATCCTCCAAGAGAACTCGTTCCCTTTCTGTTTTGGCATCCTGCGACATGTCTCTTTGGAGCTCCAAGAATGCAGCTTGAAATTTCTCCTCCACGTGTAAGAGAGTTCTAATTATCTTGAGGTGTCCTGTATGGGTCTGGATGATGTGTGGAGCCTTCCATTCTTCCAACCTATGTTCATTCGTTGGCTTGTCGTGCTCTATCAAAAGCACACAAAAATCACTATGACATCCTACATGAACCGGAGTAATGCCTCGGCTACCACAATGATGGATCCTATATCTAACTCCTTGGCCTAATCCATTGTTTCCTAAGTTGCATTTATCATGATCTCCAATTCTGTAAGGAAAAGGTGTGTTGAGTCTCCAAATTGTTGAATCTGGCTATTTGTACTACCACCCTCCTATGTTCCCACCTACTAGCTTCCTACCTCCATGCCCTTGTAGGTCATCTCCTCAGGTTATGCCATAATCAAGGTTAATGAAGGTGAAGGTATGTCTTCCACCTCCATGCGAACCTTTGCCAACAAGTTGGCAGCTTCTGCCTCTATCCCAAGCGTTTCTTCCTGATCTATTCTGATGGCTATGGGTGTAGTGGTACCAATGGTATATGATGTGCTCATGCAAGCTAGTAGTGCTATCGTAGTCATTACTACATGTGCAGTTGATTGTGCTATTTCCATTCCCTATGAAGTGGTGATCTTGATGGTGTAGGTAACATTCTTAAATTTGTTCTTAGGCCCACCACCTTAGCATGCATAATCTGTTCTGTGGGAACTAGATATGCAATTGAAGATAGATGTGATAGGGTGAAAAATATCCTCTTTTCTCCCGAGCATGGAAAGGATGACAACTTCCTTGTTGTACTCCTAGATGTAGTGCCCACTAGGACACTCAATGTATCGTTGAGTCAAATTGTGCCAACTGTGCTCAGTGGTCCCACTTCAAGGGTTCCCATACCTATTTCATTAATAACTTTGTTGCCCAATCTGTTGCCAAATCCTCTGTCGTGTGTTGTGTGAAATCCACTGCCATGTGATGTGCTAATCCACTACCAAATTCACTACTATGTGTTGTGTCAATTCACTACCATGTATTGTGCCAATTCAACTACCAAGTGGTGTATCCGATCCACTTTGTGTTGTGTGTTCTTTCCGTTCTATCTCCATTTCCTCCAAGACATTACCTTCCCTCACTTCTAATGTATTCTTGAGTATGGATCAAGGTAGGGGTCCCTCTGACACAAGGACAAACTCAACATCCTTGGATGTGTCCTGTATTGTCTCTTCCTCTCCAATAGAAGAAGGTGCCCTCTTGATTTCATCCTCATTGCCAGACTTTGATGAAGAAGATGTCTCATGTCCAACCATTTCCTCCTCTTCACGTGAAATTTCATCTTCTTCTTCCTCCTTTTCTATACTTGACATAGAAGTTTCCTATTGCACCTTACTCCTTTGATCAAGTGTTCCCGATGAAATTGTGTCTAAGTGGAGCCACTAGGACATACCAGGATTGTACGATTCCACCTGACTGTCTAGAATGAACAATCCCCAATATTGTGGTGCTACTTGTGTGCGAAGTACATCTAGAAACAAAGCTATTTAATGATAAGGCATGTAAAATGTGTTGTGGTCAAGTTGTAGGAGCTCCTTTATTCTATCCAATAAGAGTTGTGCCCAATTCTAAACTTTGCCAAAATTTAAGTTGTTTACCTGCGGTAGCATGGAGATGGCAATGTTTGAAGTTTGACTGAATCCCCAATACTGTGGTGCTACTTGTGTGCAAAGTGCATCTAGAAACAAAGCTATTTCATGGTAAGGCATGTAAATGTCTTGTGGTCAAGTTGTAGGAGCTCCTTTATTCTATCCAATAAGAGTTGTGCCCAATTTAAAACTTTTCCAAAATTCAAGTTGTTTACTTGCGGTAGCATGGAGATGGCAATGTTTGAAGTTCGATTGCCCCCTGTAAGCTTACTTTTTACTAGGTCTATTATACTCCATCCTGTGTTGGCCGTGAAATTTTTTTCTTCACTCCCCTACTATTTTTCTTACTCCATGCACCTCCTTGCTTCTCTGTTAGGACCATTTTAAAAATCCCCTCTAGAAATACCTCCGACCAAATTTTTGCAGTAATCTCAAGTGTTGTAAAAAAAAATTTCGTGTAGTTGTCTTCCGTACAAGTGTGTGGCTTCCTACAGTAGGCACACATCCTCTTCTCGTGTTCATATATGACCCTACATTCTCTGTAAACACTTTTCCTTACTTCGCATATGGACTTGGAATTTCCTCCACGTATGACTCTAAACTTTCCTTCCCACATGCCCAAGTCAATGCTTCTTCTGCATATGCTTACGCACCATGGCTATTGGAGGGTAGACTGTGTGTGTGTACGACACTTACGTGTTTTAGTGAGACCTTTTCCATATGGGTTGTGGATGTGTACACCCTTTGTTCCTTCTGGACTCTTCCCTGGTGTACATTTTCTTCCTCCAACGTTCAAATGTCTTTCACCTTTGGTGTAGAACTTCCTCCTCCAACGTACTGACATACAGAGACCTTCCTCTGTCATGTGTATGAGTGTCTTCCTCCTTTAGTGTACGAACATCCTCCTTCGTGCAAGCACATGGTGGCCTTTCCAGTGTACGAGCTCCCTTCGTATGTGCTGCTCTTATCAATGTATGGACTTCCTTCGACTTGCTTGCATATGATTCCAAGAAATTCCTTTTTGCTGCTTTGTTGAGATTTTCTTCTTCTTGGATGTATTATGACTTTAGCATCATGTCTTTATAATACACCTTCTTTAGGGTTAGGTTACCCCTTTTTTTCAGTTTTATAGTTTTCCTCCATTTCAATTTTAATCCCTTTTCTTGCAATTCTTCTAACCTTAATATTATTTAAATTTTCTTGGTCATGGGATAGACCTTGTATTTCCTTGTTTCTTTGTAGTTCCTGATGTTTCTTTTTGGTCTTCAAGTGCTTTCTTCTATAAACCTTGGAGTTCCTTTTATGCTTTTCCCTCTTCTCCTTCTGTCCCATGTGCAATTTTTTTGTGGGTCCCTTAGCCATTTCCACTTGCTTTTGTTTCATCCCTCTTTATTCGTGACTTCAAACCTTTACTTTTAACGTGTATTGCCACATACAAATGCTCAGTTACGACTGGTAAAATTTCTTTTTGCAACATGTTCCTAAATATTCCAAATAAAATTTTTTTCCCATCAAAGGGTCGGGTCCTGTTGTGAGGTTTTCACACCATCACCCCAAAATTTTGGGGACCCCCCTTTTTTTGATCGCCTCAGCAAATTTTTGGATTGTCCAACAATTTTGATTTTTCGAGAATTTTGAGCCTTAGACACTTTTAGGCCAATGGGAAAGACTTAGCTTATTTTCACCCGACTTTTTTTAACTTAATTTTCTAGAGCCACCAATTCTATCCTTCGGCCGAACAAATTTCAAAGTTAATTCCAACTTGGTAGGATAAAATTGTGAATTTTGTACTTAGACATTTTTTTTTGAAAATTTGGATATAATTGTATAAATTTGGATAATTTTCAAAAAATAAAATTTTTGTTAAATTTGGTCTTTTGGAAAATCTTAATTAATTTTTGGTGAAGAAAATTAATTTTTGTGATGGTGAAGTCAAATTGCAAAATCGATTTTTAGGCTCTAGAGAAATAATTTTATTTGTGTTAAAATGCTAAAATTGCTTAGCAAAATTGATTTGAATTAAAATTGCAAAATTTGGCTTTAAATGGATTAAATTGCCTTGAAAACTTTTTTGCCATTTAATGAAATTGGTAATTTAATATTGAAAAAATGGCTTTTGATTAGCCAAAAATCGATTTTAATGATGTATTAATTACTAAATCCTCATTAAATGGAAGCATTTAACATCTCCAAGGCATTGTTTAATTTCTTTTTGCAAATTGAAACTAATTGGCAATTTAAAAAAGCAAATTTCATTTTGGCAAAATTAATATTTAGCTAAGTATTTAATTGTGGGTTATAATTTTGCATTAACTATTTGTTTTTCTTTCTCCTAGGGTCCAAGTCGGCTAGCTTGGGGGGAGTAAGAAAGTTGGGTATAAGAGGAGGCCTCTCTCCCATTTCCTCCTCACTTCTCACTTCTCCTTCTCAGGGTGTTGGCAATTTTGCAAGGGCAGATCTGCACTCTTCTTGCTTGGCAAAATTTGTGGAAGGTGAATTTTGTGGAAGGCCGAATTTTGTGGAAGGCCAAAATTTGTGGGGGCTGAATTTTGTGGGAGCCGAATTTTGTGGGAAATAAAATTCTGATTTTTGCATGGCGCTGCAATTTTTGCCCTAGGTTGGGTAATTTTATTTGGAGGTGAATTACATGATAAATTTTTGATTTGCAAGTGGATTTGAAGTTCTTGAGGTCTAGTCCTAATTTCGAAAAGTCGTCGTACGATTATTGGTTAAGGTGAATTTTAATCATTTAGAGTTGAAAGGGGTCCTTAAGCTGACATCCTTCATTCGTCCTAGTTTAAGGATTGCTTCCCTTGGTTTTACTTGCCTTCTGGTTCACCACTCTACCATCTCATAATAGGGCGATGAGTATGGAGGATGTTAGTGCAAGTAAGAATCCCAAGCGGACAAACACTAAGAAAGACAAAGAGGATATGATGCCCAAAACACCCTTCTTCTCGAAAATGAAACGAATAACTGACACCAATATCGATGCAGTGGACATGATACGGATGAAGGACAAACTAAAGGAAGGACAATCCCCCTTGGCTATTGGTAAATGTAATTTCAAATCATTTAGAGTTGAAAGGGGTCCTTAAGCGGATTTCTTTCTTTCGTTCTAGTCTAAGGATTGCCTTGGTTCTGCTAGTCTAATTGTCCACCACTTTACCATCCCATAATAGGGCGACGAGATGGAGGATGTTAGTACAAGCAAGAATCCTAAGGGGACAAACACTAAGAAAGACAAAGAGGATATGATGCCCAAAACACCCTCCTTGAAAATGAGGCGAATAATTGATACCAATGGCGGTACAATAAAAGGATATACAAAAGGCAGTTGCACATCATAGCCTAGGCATTGACACTTCCATTACGACCATAATGAGCGACAACGGAGCAGCCCTTGATTTTGAAGACATCAGAGAAGAGGATATCAATGAGATAAGACTTGGATCGAGATTGGATGAGCTATAAAAGGTTGCCATCAGGAAGAAGCATCTAAGCACCCTTTCCTCTCTCAATACTCTTATTGGATTTGCGAAAGAATATGAGAAGGATCATGAAAAGATGCTACAAGCAGCAAGCAGCGTGGTGAAGTCAGTGGAACTCAAGGCGAAGCACACACCTTGTCCTCCTATGGAAGAAGTTAACAAAAGGCTAGCTAAGTTCATCGCCTTAGCTAAGAAAATGAAAGAAAAGGGAAGATTTATATTAGAAGATCATTTGATGTAAGCCCAAGTGGCAATTTCCCTTTCTTCTAGAATAGGACAAGTGTCTATTTTTGATTGGCCACCATTTTGGTGCCTTCTCATTGGTTGCCACTTTTTGCATTTTTTTCATTCGTCCATTGATGAGGTGGCAGCTTCTCATTGGCTGATGGGGTGGCAACCCTAATTAGGGTTTTGAGGATCCAATCTGGATCATTGATCTTATTTTGATCTCCACTGTCCGTTATATTTTTGGCCCCTATATAAGGCCATTTGCTCTCATTTGTAAAGGGTTGGAGAAATTGTTGCGAAGATAATACCAAAATTGCTCTCTTTTTCATTGTTGTGACTTGCATGGTGATTAAGAACATTGGGTATTATTGCATGTTTTCTACTTCCACATAGTTAGATTTCTTTTCAAGTTGTTAAAGTTGGTTGTATTTGAGGTTGTTTAAATGAGGTTAAAGTAGATGAATAGTTGTATGGTAGCATTGGTAAATGTTTGATAGGGATCCATACTAGACCACTAGCATCCTAGCGGCTTGTTGGGAAGCCTTGCGTGGCAAACTAGTTTATTATTCCTTTGAATCCTTGCACCTGTGGAAGTGAGGTTGCTGGTCAGCTTTCATTAGGTTCGATCCCAGTGCATTTGCTAGTCTTCCATCCATAGGAGTAAGAGCAGGATAGCAAGTAATTCAGGACTTAGAATTTAGGAGAAGAAAGTAAGAAAAACACCAGTCGAAAGAACCATTCACCCTCCACCACCATCACTTTCCATCAACATCATTTAGGTTTCACAAACCCATCACCATCACCATCATTCCACCACAGTCCAAGTCATCCTTGAATGAATAGCATAAGGCCGCCTACGTGATTACCAGCAAATCACATTGATAAAACTGAGCGAGTATCCACAAGAGTAAGGAACATTGGAGTTATTCTCATATCCCATGAGCAATAACTTTTCAAGAGAGGAATTGTATGTTTGATACTCCGTATCAAATGTTAAGTTGCTAATATGTTATCTAAGTGATACAAAACTCGCATCAACAGGTCCCACTCTTTAAAACTCCTGTCTATACTTCTCCCTCTGTATTGTTGGTACCACACTACCACTTCCCCATTCACAATTGGAAGTTCCATTAGATTGGGGATGACCGACCATAGCAAATTTATTTCTTCTTATAGGGTGCTTCTTCCCTTTCATTCTTGCTTTTCTTGATTACTTCATTCACATAACCATCTCCTTGACAAATGAATAAATCATTTACCTTTACCACTGGCTTCAAGGGTGATCCTAGGGTCACCATATTCTTGTAAGTTGATTTCCTCGTCTGCCCCCTTTCTATCCTCCTTGGTTGCTTGCTTCTTTGCTTGTTCTTCCTCTACTTCTCCATCGATATCATAGGCAATGAATCCTTCTCTTCTTCCCTCATGTGGCGCTCTTGATTTCCAATAGCTATTGACCCTTACCCAAAGTGCAGGGGGACCAAACAGAGCATTGGTAAGATGTTTGTGCACTCTCGAAATTGTTATTCCTTCGACATGTTTTCTTCCTCATCATTCTTCGGGATCCATAATTTGCTACTTCTAGTTCTCATCATTCTTCGGGATCCATTATTACTAGATCTTCTTTTATCACTCCATAGTGGCTAATCGTCTGGTTACCCTTAGTGGCACACCCCAACATATTGATCCCCATGACGCAAATCTTCCTTTCCTAGTAGGCTTTAAGTTTGGACTCGTCTACAAGTTCCTTGATACGTCTTTCATCTAGTGTTGATAGCTTTAGAAATTCATTGTCTTCCACTTCTCTTATCTTGTAGGGTCCTAACCGATGGACTATGAACTTACTCAACTTGATTATATTTTGACCGGGAAGTTCATTTTACAGATGTGTTTATTGTGTCAGCAATTTCTGCAACGCTGGGCTACCTCCATGGCCCATTGCATGCTCATCTATCATTTCTCCAATTTTACTACATTGATTAATCGTTCCTTTAGGCTATCAACACCCCCTTGCTGTTTTGCACTCCCATTCTGAGGCTGGGTACTATGTACTTTGTTGGTACAACTACCTCCTGGCCGTACATTAATTGGAATGATGTGTGCCTCACTGTTGCCTTATAGGTCGTTTGATAGGCCCAAAGTACTGTAAGTAGTCTCTCTTTCCAGTCTCGTAGCCCACATGACTTCTATAGAACTAATGCTTGTATTGTATTAGTAGCTTAAACTTGCTCATTTGCTCATAGGTAGTATGAGCTCAACAAATTCTAGAATTTGGAACTTCTCCCTTGTTTACAAATTGTGTTCCCCTATCACTAGTAATTGATATAGGGATCCTGAATTTGATGGCGATTTGTTTGTACAAGAATCAAGTAGTACTTATTGGTCGTGTTTTCTGGGAGTGCCCTTGCTTCCACCCACTTAGATATTCGGTGACTACCACAATGTACTTGCAACATTGGGTCGTACTTGTTCTGAGTGGCCCCATAAAACTTAATCCCCTCATTTATCAACAATTCTTCGGGTTGTAAAGGAACTAGGGGAATGAAGTCTCTTAGGAGGGGTTTTCCTGTCCTTTGACAAGTGTTGCATCCCATCACCCATTCGTTTGCATCTATATTAGCATTGGCCACTACAATCCAGCAAGCAACACCTTATGTGTTGTGGCATTATGGCTCATGTGCCCTCCAACGAGGCCTTCATGCGACTCATGTAATAGATTGTGGATTTCTTCCTTTGTATAGCACTTGCCAAGTACATGGTCAGGTCCCATTTTGTAATCCTTTGGTGAGTTGGAATATCTTACTTTTTACAGCTAGTTTCCTTCGCACACTTTTTGACATTTCAAGTGGGAGTAAGGCCATAGAGAGGTATCTTCCAATATGTTTGTACCACAAGGGTAGAATAGCTATTTGAAATTGATGAGTGCATGGGAAGTCTCTATTCACTCCTATTGGCTCACCCAATTTTATTCTTGATAATTGATCTTCCATAACATGGCTCTTGTCAGGCCACACAATCATAATAAACATGAATTCTTGAAGTAAAAGTAAGCATTTGCTGACCCTCCCTTTTATTATTTGCTTATTCACTAGGTACATCAAGGCTTGATGATGTAAATAGATGGTGAAGGGTGCGGGCAGAAGGTGATGTCCGAATTTTTGAACTGAACAGACCATTACTTGTGCTTCCCCTCTTGTAGTGTTGTAATTCCTTTTATCTTTTTGCAATAGTCGGCTAGCAAAATATAGTGGATGGTCTAGCCCTTTGCGCCTGCTTGGACCAAATGTAATGTCCCCATTTTTGGAAGTATTGGAGTTTGGGGATTAGCCTATTATTGTGATCCTCGTAGGCTAATTATTGTGGATAGAGGGTCTTATGAGGTAGTGGCTTGGCTTGGGAGGGTCTTGTCTTATCCACAATTCAGTAAGCCATAGGTTGGTTTTCATTTGACTTAGATTGGACTTCTTTTGGGCTTAGATTTGTGTACTTACCATTTGTGGTAAGTTGGGTGTTGATTGAGATGGATCCTTTCTATTTTTGAAAAATGCATTTGGTCACATGGAGAAATAATAGGTGAGACTCCTATTTCAGATGACATATTTAAATGATGAGTATTTTGGGAGTTATTACATTTTTATTGGCCAAATTATTATTCAATCATTAAATAACCTATTATAAAGTTAGAATTTAACTTTATAATTTCACTTGAGTTGAGGGACGAGTCATCATTCAAAGGGTCCATTTATTATATTCCTAAGCTAAACATTAAATATTTTAGGTGATGTTGTGTTTGAAAGTTTCAAGAGCTGAGTTCATTTGGGAAACTTTCCGAGTTTCTAAAGTTGAGTTCTTTTGGAAACTTTTATCAACAAAGCATTATAAACATGAGCTCATTTCATTGGAAAAAGCACACTTGGATAATTTATTTGTTTTTGTTGCCTTTGTGGCTTTTTCTGAGATTCTGATTTCTTGTGCCCTTGACAAAGTGTAAGGGTTTCAGAGTTCTGAGTATTATTCTGAGATTGCATTTGCAAATTGTGCTGAGTTATACAATTTGCAATTCTCCTTACTGTTATTTTATTGTTTAAAGAAGGGTTTTGACCCGGGTTACCGAAGATTGTGTTATTTATCCAATCTACTCCAGAGGTATAGTAGAGTTGGAAGCTATAGATTTTGAATTAATTAAGAGTCTTCTATTAGCTGTAATTACTGTGGTTGGAAGGCATCAACTGATTGCTGAAGTTGGATGTATTTGAATTTGCAATTGAGGCATTTCACATTAATTATTATTGACTTTTCTGGGCATTTCTTCTAATTGCTTGTGGGAGCGTATTCGGGTGTCTGTGCAATCTGAATTGGAAACGCTAGCATTTTCAGATGCTAGGCTTATTTTCCTCATTTGTTTGGGGGCCATTTATTTTGGCATTCAATGCCACTCTCTCTTGTCATTAGCGTCTGGATTTCTTGGGACTCTAATTATTTACAGACTGGCTGCCAGGGCAGTCATTCTTCCTAAGCATTAGCATCAGCCTTCTCTACATTTGGTGAAGTTTTCTCAAGCATTCTGGGCAGCAATAACAGGCCCATTTCCATTTACCAGCATACATGTAGACCTGGACAGATTTCACATCCAGTTGAACGCCGTTATTGGCGTGGTCTTACAAAAACACAGAGCACTCTTCTCTGGTCGGGCACCTGCAAATTAAGCCACAATCTTGGACTGGAATTCTGCGTACACACACCAATCCTAGTGTCACCCAAGGATCTGCGATTGGGTATTCATCATGCCACAAGAGCCAGGTTCAGCCCTTATTTTTACATAACTGGGTTATCCTTGCAGCGTAGTTGGTGGTTAATAAATGGGAAGTCAATTCTGAGTTTCAACAGAGTGTGATTACCAGTAATTAAATTTCATAGTGTAGTAAATTGATGCTCTACCTTAAGCATTTTTTAATCTTCCTGCAATCTGATTTGATTAATGATAATTGCCTTATTCATGAACGACTGAATGTGTGGCATTTTGGAATTTAGGTATTTGCAAACATTAAACATCAAAGTGTTCATTTATGTAACAATCTTCAAGTTTGATATCTGTGAGCGGTTCATTACATTGTGCTAGAAAACTAAGATGTCATATATACAGTGATAATCAAATTGTTTGCCAAATGTTTGACGAAATGTCAAACCACTGATTACTGTGGAAATTGATGATTGTTTGAGCCATAACCGATAGGGGTTTTTACACCAAAGTAGCCCCAATAGCATAGTTGGAAGCATCCACGTGTACATGGAATTCCTTGTTCTAGTTTGGGTAAAGTAGGATGGGTGCACTTACCAACCTTGACTTCAGTTCTTTGAATGTAGTCACTTACCAACACTTGTGATTTTGTCTAGTGGTAAAGAGATCTCTGTAAACCCCTTGATAAACCACTGATAGTATTCCACATGGCCCAAAAAAATTTGACCCCTGTTACATCTTTTGGGTCTTCCATTTCAATGATTACTTTTAGTTTATCTGGGTTAGTATTCAACCCCTCGATGAAACAGTGTGACCTAGTACTTTGCCTTGTGGGACCATGAAGTGACATTTTTTTGGGTTAAGTGCCAGGCGTGCCCTCTGACATTGCTCCATACATTCATGTAATGCTGTGAGGTGTGTTTCCTTCCCACTGAATATTGATCAATCATCCAAAAAAGCCTTGAAACTTTGTTGAAGATGTGGAATATAGCTCTCTGAAAGGTGGTAGGGGCATTGCATAAGCTGAATGGCATCCTGTTATATGCATACACTCCATCTTCTACCACAAAGGTCATCTTTAGCTTATCTTCCTCTGCAATACTGATCTGGTTGTAGCCATAAAATCTGTTCATGAACGAGTATATTTTAAGTCTAGCCACCCATTCCAGTTGCTATTGGTGAATAGAATTGGGAACGGATCTTTAACTGTGACAGCATTGAGGCATCAGAAGTCTACACAAATCTTGATCTGATTCGCTTTGTTCTTTAGCAAGATGACAATTGGTGACACCCACTTGCTTTGCTGTACTTTAAAAATGATTCCAGCCTCCAATATTATAGCAATTTCCTCATGTACCTTAGTCACAGGGTTCACCAAAATTTTGGCTCTAGGTTCAAAATTCGGCAAACCCATAAAAATGTAAAAAACCTCATCCAAGTTCATCATAAATGTGTTTGGAACTATTTTTAGGGTTTTCTGGAAAAGAAGTTTGTAAAATCATGCCCTTTGTCTTCTAAAAACACAACCCTTTGAAACTTGGCTAGGGCAAGCTGCAAAACGATTGTGCTCCATTTCCTTGCGTCTGCTGCTCAAGCTTCGTCAGCTGAAGGTCATGTTTGGTGCTCCATTTTCGACACTGTCTGCATTTTCATGTGTCTCCATTTTGCTGCATATGCCATTGAGCACATATTTGCCTTTTTTAATACATTGTTTCGCCTTCATCCTTCGTTTGTTTTTAGCCACTTGCAAACATATATAATCTTGATATGTCCGACAGTCTGCGTTTGCTCCAGCATGGTTGACGGCATATATGTTTTCTATTTATTGGTTTAGGTTTGGTAACATTGCTATAATAAATATGATTTGTATTATTAAGTTATAATATTTTATACGATTATACCAAGGCATATTAAATGTTATTTTTATAATTTTTAATCAATGAAAACATTAATAATAAATAACATAATAATAATAATTAAAGATATAGACATATAATAAATAAAATGTAGACATATAATAATAATAATAATAAATAAACTCATAAATGTATAATAATAAATACTAATAGCATAGTCAGTTGGGATCTTCAATATGTATTAGGCGAAGTTTGGAAGCTTTTGCTGAGGTTTCAGGAGTCTAAAATTAGTCATTGCTTCAGGGAAGCCAACCAATTTGCTGAGTTTTTAGCCAACTTGGGGGCCGGCCTAGAGTTTGTCTCCAATGTATTTGACAGAGATTATATCTATGGTTTATTTCAGGGTTGTCACCTTTCAGCAAATTTGGGTGAAGAGCTTGCAACCTCAATAGTTTGACATCCCTTTCAGGCTGATTTGGTCCATGTGGTATTGTTTGGGGGTGCATATCAGTTGTACCTTGGCTCCTTGAGCCCACAAACCAGTTTTTCACATTAATAAATTTAGTATGGTGACTTGTCACCTTTCCCTGAATTTTTAAAAAAATAAATAAATACTAATTGCATATTGCTCACAGTGGGATCGCTAGGTCACGGTGACACCCGTGTATTAAAAAAAAAAAAACCCACCTCCAGCGGGGTTCAAACCTTGATTGCCAGAACAGAAGCATCAAATCATGCCAATACCGGCGGATTTTGAGCTTTTTTCTAGCTATTTGAATTTGTTTATTAATCACATATTTATAATTGGAACTGAATTAGTGAATATCCAGTTTTGTGAAACCAATATTTAGGCAGTTTATCCTTATACTTATTATCATCCTTTTGTTAATTTTTAAATTTGTCACATCCATTTTTTTCATGAGCATTTCCTATATATAATGAACATATGAAAGTTTGATTTTCAGGAAACCTTTAGAGAAAATTATTTGTACCACAGATCAAATTGATTTCAGATTTTAGGCAGGTATTTGACAAGCTTCTTTTGTTCCTTGTTAGAATGAAAGAGGTCAGGTGGATGTGTGGTCAGAAAAATGCCTTCCACCTGGAACTGTGCACCTGAAAATGCCACGTTTAGTGCCCATAGTAAAGAAGTTGGGAATTGATTTTGCTCCAGCTATGGTTGGATTTGAGATTCATAATGGGCGTTCAGTGCCCGTCTTTGATGGCATTGTTGTTTGTGAAGAGTTCAGAGATGCAATACTGCAGGTAATGAACTTGCTAACTGTATTAAATTAGCGAGTGAGCCATCTGGGAAATGCATCATTAATATAAAATTGTAACTGTGATGAACCAACAGATGCTACTGTGTATGTCATTGTGACTCAGATTCATCTCATAACTTTTAACTTTTAATAATGTCAACTTAAGTTTTCATTCTGTTATCTCACATTTTTGCCTTGTTAAACATCTCGTCTAAGACAAAGATTGGAGCTGTTATAGTTTCTCTATATACTGATATCACCAGAATAAATAATAGTACAATTTGTGGATTTAATAACAGGTTTATTCATCAGAACAAGAGAGGAGAGCAGTTGACGAGAAGAAAAAGAATGAATATCAGGCTATTTCTAGATGGAATCAACTCTTACGATCCATTGCAACTAGGCAAAGGCTGCATAATGATTATCAAGAAACATACTCAAATGGCAACAGATCTGTAGCATCAACTGTTGAATATATGGAGTGCGTAGCTAACACAATCACAGGAGGAGCAAATAATTCTTCCCATGTGAAAAGAGATGACGTAATGCAGGTATGTGGAACTAGTGTTTCTAAAGGTACCCATCCTCTTGAGAAACATCATCATGATTTAACAAAGATTGATGAAACCATTAAAAATATCAAGATCGATTCTTTGCATAATCATGTTCACCTGTTTCCTGATGAGAATCAAAGCTATGATGAAGATAGCTCTATCAGGACTAAACGTTGTCCTTGTGGTTTCTCTATCGAAGTAGAAGAGATGTAGTTCTTTGTCACCTAGTAAAGAGTTTCCTAATATCTTATGTTCTGTGAATATTTTGTATGGGGCCTTGCTTTTTTTTTAACTTAGTTTCTATATGTAACTACAATACAACACAAAGGGTGCTTGTAACATCCTGTCGTTTTGTGCAATTGTAGTGTTTTATTTTCGTTAAACCATTTTGTAATGTTTAAGCTTGTATTCTACACAGCAGCTTCGGGAAAGCTCAAATAGAAGAGTTTTCCAACAATATTATGTAATGCCAGCAAGTATGGTGCGAGCAAAGAATATGTTACGCTTCATATTCTGAGCTATTAATATTTATACAAACTAATGCAAATGAATACGAAAATACAGCATGTCGACAATTACGAGAGTATGTAAAGATAAATACATATAATGTTATGTTGAATTTTCTAATTGTATCTCACTTATTTGTTTGATTATTGTTATTTTAGTTGTTACGGTATTTAGGCATCTGCCTTCTGATGTTTTAGATGATAATTGCATTTTTTGTCCTTAAATGATTATAGTGGCGGGTGCCTAAAATGCAGTCATCTAAAATGCCGAGAGGTTGGACTGGAATGAGATTTGACTCTCATTTCTATGCGTTTTATTGTTCGTGTAACAAATTCAGTTAAATACAAATATTTAGATCTACGAGAGAGGAAAAATTAGTTGAATAGTCCAAAGTGTTTTGATGTAACGGGAAACAGTGGATGGATATAGAGAGCGACCTTGAGTTCTAATCACTACACCACATTACGTGTGACCTGGAATTTGAGCGACATGCATGTGGTAATCTCTTGGGCAGTCATCTTTCTCTGTAACTGCTCCATGTGTGGTAATCTTTTGTTTTCCTTAATTCAAAACAAAAGAAAAGGTTGTCTGTCTGTAATAGCTTGCCTCTAGGATATATAGAATTGGCTTCTTTAAAATGACCATGTTAACCTCAACTTTCATGGTACTTTAATGATTTTCAATTGCTGATATAATTTAAATATTTTAATTCGAAATGAAAGATCTTGTGTGAATGGTTGGAAACAATTTGTTGTAGGTAGGCATTTTGATTGTACATTTTTCTATGACACTTTCTTTGTTGCCATAAATGCTTTGTATTTGCTTAACCTCACGATATCAATTCGTTGTTTCAAGTTATATTAATCCTAACACTGTGGATAAGGTCTACTTGATTTGTGTTAACAAGCTTATAATGCTCTTTTTTTGTTTTGTCCCATAGAAAATAACCTTGCATAAGGTGATAGTTTTAGCTAGTCTATCTTACATCTTATATCCCAAATCTTAATAGGAATATCATACAAGTTGAAAAGCGATGATTGATTTAGTTGGATTTTGTTTGGGTTGGTCATTTATTTTGTGACACTATAATTTGTTCTAAATTATGTTCACCATTGGCTTTCATTCTCCAATAGAGGATGACTTTTGGCCTTAGTATGTTTTTTCCATTGCAAACCTATTATTTCTTGAATTTTCTGTCTCAAGTCTTAGGCACGTTAAGGAATTAAGTTTTCAACTTCTCTACATTGATATTTTAATGTTCTCCCCTATTGTGTCTATCTACGACATTCATTATGTATCAAATTCTTGTATGATTCTCAAACTATCCATAACAAAATAGAGGTGGGATCTCCTCTATACTTAAGGAAACATGTATTCCATCAGTTTTTTTCTCTTCTTGAAAGATTCCCTATAATTGTTCTTCCAATACTTTTTTTTTTAGGCTTCCTTTATAAATTTCTTTTTCCATTGTTCTATTTTAAATCTAATATATGAACTCCCATGATACATGGTTTGACCATTAGCTAATTTAGCAAATGAATGAGGCTATTCAAGATAGTGAGCATGATGATGTCTTGTTTCATGTCAATTCCTCATATCATACAATCTTGTTTTATGCTTGAGTGATTAGATGGTTTCATGTAATAATAATTTCATCTCGTAGTTTATTTCTATGCAGAGACACCACTAATGATTCAAGAGAGATTTTAAGTTGAGATGGGACTTCATAAGAATTCTAGGAATTTTGTTGTACACTGAAATTGAGTTGTATGTACTATAATATTCTATATTGTAATTATTTTAGGAATTATATAAAAATGAAATGTGTTCTATTTTATTCTAATATATTCTTCATTTTAATTAGTTGGAGATTCTATAGGGGCACACACTTTAGAAGAAATAACAAGCATAAGAAAGTAACTAAGCTGTTCATTCAACAAAATAACCAAAAATAAATAGTGCCTTGCCTTGAGGGTAGTATAGAATTTTCAACTCCATCATAGTTAAGCTACTTTCCTATTTAGAGAAGCAAACAAGCCCTAAAACATAGGAGAAACATGTCACATTGAAGGACCATGCATAGGAGAAACATGATACACACATCACATTGAAGGACAATACATAGGAGAAACATGATACACACACCACATTGAAGGACCATGTTACCCTAATTAGGAAAAAACATTAAAGGAACAAACACAAATTGAGAGAATGTTATAGAGTCAATAAACTAGCAATTTCATGTAGGTGCAATGGTTGGGCCAAGAGAGAGATGCAGGACTCGAATTCTGTTACTCTTATTTTGCTTTCTTGTTTTTTTTGTCTTTTGCTGTATTTTCTCCTTTTTTCTTTTGTTTTATTTCTTATTCTCCCTTTCTTGGCTGCTTCTCCCTTTCCTTCTTTGTTCCCTACATTTTCTCTTTGTTCATCTTCTCCTCCTCCTTATCCTAGTTTTTCTTGGTCTTTTCCTTTGCCTCCTCCTCCTTTGCCACCTTCTTCTTCACTTGATTTTCTTTCTTCTTCATTTTCTGTCTTTTCCTCCTTGTTCTTGCTTTGCTTCTTGCTTTGTGTCTTATTCGTCATCTTCTCCTTTTCTCCCTTCTTTCACTTCTACCCCTTCTCCTCCATTTTAGTCTTCTTTTTTGCCTCCCCCTCCTACTTTGACACTCTCTCCATCCCTTTCTTATCTTCCTCTTTTTTCCCCTTCTCTTCTTCTTCTTCACCTCCCCCTCCTCCTTTGACATGCTCTCCATCCCTTTCTTATCTTCCTCTTTTTTCCCCTTCTCTTCTTCTTCTTCTTCTTCTTCTTTGTTGTCATCGTTGTCGTCCCCCCCTACCCTCTCTCTCTTTCATCTCCTTCTAGTTTTTGTTCTCTTTTTTCCTTCTCCTTCTCCTTCCTCTTGCCCGTCTCCTCCTTACTGTTTTCCTTCTTAAGTTAAATATAAAAAATATTTCTTTTGGCAAAAGTACATTTTCCTAATTGATAACTACATAGAACAAAAAAAAAAATTGACCAAAATTAAAAAGTAGAACTTCATATATAATAGAAAATATATTGCTTACCCTAAATCCCAAATCAAAAGCAAAAACATAGAATACAAAAATGATCAAGTTTAATAATATAATTCCATCAATATATGATTACAAATATTTTTATTATAATTATAAATGGATGAATTAAATCTAAAATTTTTGTTATTAGTACCTTTATGAAATTAAACTATATTTTAAAAAATGCAAACATAACTTGAATAATTTAATATATTTAATTTAAATTCATATAACTTTATTAATTGAATAAAATGTATAGAAAATAATCTTAGTTAAAATACATATTTTTATTTTTCAATTGTAAAATAGAAACTATATATTTTATCACCTTTTTTTTTTACTAATGGAGAGAACAAATCAAGATGATTTTGATTGTTGTACATGAAAATTAACTTAAGAACAAAACCTTTATAGCTTTGGAATTCAAGGACCAAAATCTACAATTATCAAACCATAAATGGCGACAAATTGAAAGAATTCATAAATACTTCATCACAACTAATCTCAAAATCAAATCAACAGTTCCATACGAGATTATTTTAGCAGAGGTAGACATGTTCTCGGTGGAGGCCTCGATAATTGTTGGATTGTGAGCTATCTAAAAAAAGTGAGTGAAATAGATGCACGTCGTTGGCCTAGTAAGGTGGTTGACAGAGAATTGGCTCATCCGAAGAAGACATGGAAGAAACAAAACGATAAATGGTTCAACAAGTGGAACATTGACTATCAAGAGTGCCCAGAAAACAATTTTAAAATAAAAAAATGGATGGCAAAAAAACTCAAATATGCCATGTGGGAAAACTAGTTAGGTAGGAAAAAAAGTCTATTATATCAAAGAATTTAATCCCACATGCGAACATGACGACAGAGTATTTAGGAGCCGTGATCGAAGGAAATACAAAAATCCTAATTGCTAAACTAAGATTTGGTTCACACCATCTGAGATGTGAAATTGGTAGATGGAAGGTCCTTAAGGAAGAGTGGGAGGACATAATTTGTAGAGTTGCAACGATGGTGTGGTGGAAATAGAGTGGCACTATTTGAAAGATTGTACAACATATGAGGATATTCACAACCAGCACAAACAAACATTCAAAGTGAACAACATAAAAGACCTTTTCGAAAGACCAAGACTCCTCAAGGGGGTCATTTTACTTATGCAGATTCACAACAAAAGAGACACTCTGGAGAAATCACATCAGACTAACTAGGAATTTTATGTGGGTCCTTTAGGCTTATGGCCTCGTGGTCTTCATTAAAAATCTTTCATTCATTCATTATAGTGATCATGCATATAGATCATGCATTGCAAAAATTTGGTTGAATTTAGTTTAAATTAAAATATCCTTTTAATAAACAATAGCGCACTGTATTCCAAACTAATAAAAAGTTTGGTGTCCATTTTCGTATCAATGGTAGCAACTTCGACAAGGCTCCAAAAAAAGAGAGATACATAGGATTGGAGAGATGAAGGAACGTCCTCCTAGTAGGTGGCCCTTATTATTTGGTCGTTATACATATTATTTGTTCAGTTGAATCTCAATCAAAGACATTAGGGAAGAGGGTTTAACAATCCAGACAAGCAGGCTATAGATAACCAATGCAAAATCATTATTTAGTAATAAGGGTTTCTCAATCCTTGGCATGTTGAATGTCATGAAAGCTTTGTGTAATGACCCTTACCAATAGGCCACTAATAACTACTAATTCTAAACTGTGACATTTCGTCAAACACTTGACATGCAAATTAAATGCACTGCTGAAAGTAAAATGATGAATAAAGAAAATTGTCGTGCAACAAATCTACTCAAAGAACTGAAGAAAAGTAGTGCCAATATATTCATTCAATGATAATCGAATGCTTTACATATGATAAATGATATGTGCTCTAAGGAAAATTCTCCCAGAAAATAAAAATCAAACCAATAGTGAGATATGAGCAAAAATGTATGTCCAGGCTGAAAATTGAACCTTGCTGAAAATGCCCAAATAAGCTCTACTTGAAGTAGCTGAATACCACTTCCAAAGTGCAACCCTTTAAAAGATATTTCACCTCTTCAGTTATACAAATCCTTAGGAGACTCCGTTCCCAAAGATCAAATGACAATCTGCAGACCAAGATGGCACCACAAATGCTCAAAGAGAAAAGTAGTGCAACTCAAAACTTGGGATGTCCAAATGAGAGGCCAAACACTCTATTTATGCACTTTTCTAAGAAGCCTCTAAGAACTTTTAGAAGTATCCATAAAATATTTTTATGAAATCCTTTTATAATGCACTTTTATATTAAAGTAACCTAATAAAATAAAAAGTGCAACTCAATTCAAAATTATAATATTTTGGCCCTGCATAACACATAAAAATAAAAACATAATAAACCCCATCTCTCCAAGAGCAAATAAGACCTTCCAATCCTCAAATAATCATCAGAATGACTCTCTCACTAAAACCATTTGCCTACAAGAGTCCATAATAGGCAAATTCATTGAAAAATAACATGTCACTGAAAAGGGGACATGACAGTCTACCTCTCCTGAAATTGCTTGCCCTCAAGCAATCTCAAAGCTGGATGTTGCAAAATATCCTCTCCCTCCCATGTGGCATCCTCCTCGGGTAAATCTCTCCACTTCACCAATTACTCTCTGATAGTCCTCCTACGGGCTATCTCTCTCTGTTGTAAATGATGTACTCAGGAACAAGAACCAATTTCCCTTCATCATCCAATGAAGGAAGAAGTGCTGAAGGCACAACATGCTGACCCAACGCCTTCTTCAGCCGTGACACATGGAAAACATTGTGCACCCTAGTGTCTATTGGAAGTTCAAGCTCATAAGCCACTCACCAATCCGCCTAATAATCTTGAAAGGGTCATAGTATCTAGACTTAAGCTTCTCTGACCCCCTCTTCCTGAGAGTAGATTGTCGATAAGGCTGGAGCATGAGGTAAACCATGTCACCAACCTCAAAACTCCTCTCTGTCCTCTTCTGGTCTATATACTACTTATGTTGATTCTGTGCTTTGACAATATTATCTCTAAGAGCATCAACAATGTCCTTGCTCTCTTGAAGCAAATCCCCAGCACGAGGAACTCTAACATCACTCATAAGAAAATCAACAAAGCTCGGTGCATTATAGCCATATAGTGCTCTGAAAGGAGTCATTTGAATAGACATGTGATAAGTAGTATTATAGCAATACTCACATAAATAAATCCATCTAACCTATGCTTTCTGTTGACCAGCCACGTAGTTCCTCAAATATCTCTCCACCCACTTATTTACTATCTCTATCTGCCCATCAGTTTATAGGTGGTAATTGGTGCTAGGTATGAGCTCAGTGCCACATAAACAGAACACCTCCTGCCAAAAATGGCTCAAGAACTTGCTATCCCTGTCACTCACTATGCTTTGGGGTATCCCATGTAGTCTGAAGACCTCCCTAAAAAAGACTTTAGCCACCTGCACTACCGTGTAAGTAGTAGTGATGGGAAATAAGTGTGCATACTTCATCAACTTGTCTACTACCACATAGATGCAATCTCGCCCTTGGGCCTTAGGCAAGCCTGTAATGAAATCCATAGCTATACATTCCCACTTCTTGTAAGGAATGGGAAGTGGTTGTAGGAGCCCTGCTGGGAATGTGTGCTCTTGTTTGTTCTGCTAAAAAACAGGGCACTTTCTAACATACTGCAACACATCTGCCTTGATCCTCTTCCATGTGAACTGCTCCCGTACTTGCCTATATGTTTTGAAGTATCCAGGATGTCCAGCTGTAGGTGAATCATGAAGTGCTCTCATAACAATACGCTTCATCTTCGATCCTGGGACTAAGAATATCCTATTTTTGTAGATAATCAAATCATCTACAAGTGTATACCTGGTATCAACAACTGTCCCATCAACAATCTCGAATGCCTATGAATCTCTAGCATACTCGGCAATGATCAAGTGCCTCCAACCCTCTAATATCTGAATCATAGCACTGAGATTTGGTCTATGTGATAATGCATCCGCTACCACATTCTGAGTCCCTTTCAATAGGAGATGTCAAAGTCATAAGCCTGCAGTTTACTAACCCACTTTTGCTACCTGTCATTGACATCTCTCTGTCCAAGGAAATGTCTCAAACTATTGTGGTCAGTTTTAATGCAAAACTTACCACCCATTAGATATTGTCTAAATTTAGCCAATGCATGCATAATAGCCAACATCTCCTTGTCATATATACTAAATGATCTCTCCGGCCCACAGAGCTTCTTGCTCTTGAATGCAATGGGGTGCTTTTCTTGCATCAGAACAACACCAATACCCTCTCCAGATGCATCACACTGAAGCTCAAATGGCTTTGACAAGTCGAGCAATGCTAACACATGACATGTAGACATGATCTCCTTGAATCTCTCAAAGCAAGCTTGTGCCTCAGGTGTCTAAACAAAGGCTCCCTTCTTCAGCAAATCTATCATAGGAGTTGCATGACGTGAATACCCATTGACAAATCTACAGTAGAAACCACACAACCCAAGAAACCCTCTCAATTGTGTTAGGTTCTTTGGAGTAGGCCAATCCATAATAACACAGATTTTATCAAGATCCATCCTTACTCCTTCTGCACTAATGATGTGACCCAAATACAATAGCTCTGTCATGCCAAAATCACATTTGGACTCCTTGGCGTACAACGACTCCGACTGCAGGATTCCTAAGACTGTCTCCAAGTGCTCCATGTGCTCCTACCAAGTCCAACTGTAAATCAGAATATCATCAAAGAAGACTAACACATACTTCCTCAACTGGTGATGGAAGACCCTGTTCATGGTGGATTGAAAAGTAGCTAGCACATTGCTTAACCCAAATGGCATGACCACAGACTCAAAGTGCCCACAATGACATCTGAAGGCAGTCTTCTCAATATCCTGCTCTCTAACTCTGATATGATGGTAGCCGGATCTCAAATCAATCTTCATGAAGTAACATGTACCATGAAGCTCATCAATCAACTCATCAATCCATGGAATGGGGTACTTGTTCTTGATTGTCATTTTGTTCAGCACCCTGTAATCAATGCACATCCTCAATGTACCATCCTTTTTCTTCACCATAACAACCAAAGAAGAAAAAGGAGACTTGCTAGGCTTGATGTGACCCATCACAAGAAGCTCCTTGATAGTTTTCTTGATCTCATCCTTGAGCCTCTTAGGATGCATGTATGGTGTAATCATCACGTGTTTAGCACCCTCCTCCAACTCAATGATGTGCTCAATACCTCTGTTTGGTGGTCTGCCCGGTGGAATGTCACTGAAGACTTTGTCATTCTTCACTCTTAACCTTTGTATGTCTGGATGATACTCTGTCTTATGTTCTCCCTCCTGTGTCGGCATGAGAGTACATATAGTTGCCCACTCAATGTCATCATGTCTGGCTAACCTCTCTAGTCATCTAAAGGAAATAGTCTTGATGTCTCCATTGCTGATGGCTCTCAAAATGTGTTGCTTCCCATCCACTTCAAACTTAATCTCCATGTCCTTCAATCTAAAGGTGACCTCTTCCAATGAGCGCAACCACTCCATCCCAAGAAGAATATCCAGATCACCCATGTTGACAACATGGTAGTCCGCCTTGAACTCATAGTTGTTCACGTTAAGGGAAAATTTCTAACCATCCTGTTACACTCAAGGGTGTAACCATCAGTAACCTGTACTCGTAGTCCCTCAAACTCCTCAGTCATAATTTCACGATGTTCAACAAAATGTGCATCAATGAAATTGTGTGTAGCACCTATATCAACCAAAGTAATAACTCTTTGCCTTGCTAGAACACCACACAGTCTAAAAGATCCTTCCTATTGAATGCTAGACAAGCGTGCCTCTTGGAAGTGCAACTCGGGCTCCTCCTTAGTCTCTGGAGTTTCTACTTCTACCTCAGGATCTGCATCAATATGATCAATCTCATGTCCAGAATTATCAGAATCTGAATCTTCGTAGTAAGCCCATATAACCCTATTAGCCTTCCCCTTAGGCCTCATAGGACAATCATGATCTCTGTCGTAGGGACCCTTGTGGTTAAAAAAATAGCTTCTTCTTGCACAAATCATTCAGTGTCTCCATATCCAATGGTGCAGTAGACTTACCCTTGGTATTTGCCTTTTTGCCCTTGTTTTTATCAAACTTCTTATTGTCCTTGAATGAAAAAGTGCTCTTGGAGGTGAACCTACTGGAGGGTGCAGTAAGCTCCATGCTCTGTGCCTTCCTCATAGCCTCTTGCAATGAAGGGGGATCAAATGCCTTGATCCACCCCTTTAGAGGTTTAGACAACCCCTCTGTGAATAGTATAACCAACCTCTTTTCGGACACATCCTACACCATCATTGATAATCTCTGAAACTCACTGATGTAGACCTCCAAACTATTTGTCTATCTTAGCTATGCAAAATCATGGAAGAAGACCTCCAGGTCTTTCTTATCAAAACACTCTACCAATCTATCCACAAAATCCTGATAGGATGTCACCTGATTATGTTGCAATGTAACCATACCATGTGACCACCAATCATGAGCTGTGCCCTCTAAATGCAAAGTGGCATACTTGATAGCATCTGTCTCTGACATAGGCCTCAATGCTAGGAATGTATCTAACTTATGGATCCAGGCTTGTGCTGTCATCTGTCCACTGTTGTTGAAAGATGGTAAGGTGAGCTTGCTAGCAGCTCGCTGCAACTCATTGTCCTAACCTCCTCTAGGCCTCCCGTTCTGCCTGCAACTCCTCATGTGCTCTCTTCTCTGACTCAAGTAGTGATCAAAATTTAGCAACTCATGAACATGTGGAAAAAGTGCTTGCCATTCTGCATTTGCAGCTCAAAGATCATCCTAAAAGTCCTCTGGCATATAATCCTCTACTACCTCTTGGGTCGCCTCTCTAAGGAATGTAGGACGTGTAGGCCTATTTGCAGTCCATGACTTGTGCCTAGGAGCACCCTGTGAACTTTCTAAACTCCTGTTATCTTGTTCCAATGTCCCCCTACCCTGTTCCTGATTATGTCTGTCCTGTGGGTTTATGTGCTCAACCATGTTGGTGAGTGCCTGCAAAGCCTGAGCCATCCGCTCTTGTCCTGTAACCATTGCTCTGAAAAATTTCCTTGTTTCCTAATCCTCATTCCTATTGTCTTTTGGTGGACTACGTTCTTGTCTGTCACCCATGGTGTCTAACTGCCTGTCAAAATCTTGTTCCTTGTCAAACAAAGTTTGCCTGGGAGAGTAAAATCTGTGAGAGCAAACCCCAGGTGGCTGCATGTGATTGCTAAACCCTCAGGATGGCAGGATCTACCTCTAATACCATTGTAATGCCCCTTACCAATAGGCCACTAATAACTACTAATATTGAACTGTGACATTTCATCAAACACTTGACATGCAAACTAAATGCACTGCTAAAAGTAAAATGCTGAATAAAGAAAACTGGTTTGCAACAAATCTACTCAAATAACTGATGAAAAGTAGTGCCAATTTATTCATTTACTGATAACCGAATGCTTTACATATGATATGCAATTTTTCTACTCAAGCATTACAACATGGCACATTACAAACAAACCCTTACTAGCTGAATACAACTGAGAATTTCTTGCAACTACAAACTGAAATGAAAGAACCTGGATTGAGCAAATGTTGGAGACTAAATGCTAAAGATGAAATGATGAAAATGCAACTCCAAACTGCCCTCCAATTTGCTGACCATATGGCTTGCAAGCACATCCATACATGTACGGACTGGTACGATACTTGGCAAAAATAAATGTTGGGCTGAAAGATACTGAAAATGATATAGAAATAATCACCAAGCTCCAAGGAAAATTCTCCTAGAAAATAAAAATCAAACCAATAGTGAGATATGAGCAAAAATGTATGTCCAGGCTGAAAATCAAACCCTGTTGAAAATGTCCAAATAAGGTCTACTTGGAGTAGTTGAATACCACTTCCAAAGTGCAACTCTTCAAAGGATATTTCACCTCCTCAGTTATGCAAATCCTTAGGAGACTCCGTTCCCAAAGATCAAATGACAATCTGCAGACCAAAATGACGCCACAAATGCTCAAAGAGAAAAGTAGTGTAACTAAAAACTTGGAATGTCCAAATGAGAGGCCAAGCACTCTATTTATGCACTTTTCTAAGAAGCCTATAAGAACTTCTAGAAGTATCCATAATTTTTTTTTTATGAAATACCTTTATAATGCACTTTTATATTAAAGTAACTTAATAAAATAAAAAGTTCAACTCAATTCAAAATTATAATATTTTGGCCCCGCATAACACATAAAAATAAAAATATGATAAACCCCATCTCTCCAAGAGCAAATAAGACTATCCAATTCTTAAATAATCATCAGAATGACTCTCTCACCAAAACCATCTGTCTACGAGAGTCCATAAGACGCAAATTCACTGGAAAATAACATGTCACTAAAAAAGAAACATGATACTTTGCATGTCTTAGCCTCCTCTCTTGCCCTATTCTCCATGTATTTAAAAGCTCCTATGTGTTTTAGAAGCTTTCAAGAATGGAAAATCCCAAACTGAGTATTGATTAATTGCATCCCTACATGGTAGATTTGGGTGCTGGCCATATGGGAATATCAACATTTGGGTTATGGGTGTGGTCATGTTGGTGCTTGTTTTGGAGACGTCTGCAGAAGAAAATGGAAGAGTCTACGATGTCCTGAAATACAATGGGTTTGTAGGGGGTTAAGAACTACACATTCCATGATGATGGACAACCAGAGGTCTTCTTGGAACAACCTTGTTTTGCCGAGTTTGAAAATAGGGTCTACTTCAAGAATGTGATTAAGCTCAATCTGAGCTATGGACATTGCAGGGCTGGAGCAATGGGAGTTATTTTTGTGGTTTCCTATCAAGGGCATCAGGATTGACACACCCAATAGCGGATTCATTTATTTTGATGTTGGGGTTGTCTATTTACAGTTTGTTTTGTCACTGTTTGAATCCCCTCCTGATTGTACCCGTCACTTGTGAAGGTTTTGACATGCAATATGAATGCCATAATCGATCATCTTAGGTGGGTCATCCGATCGTTTTTGTCTACCACAGGAAAGCATGTATGATTGTACTTAACCTGTACATTACCGAGTAATTTTGGACAGCAAAGCGTATGGCAATAGTCATTTGGTCATTTTTAGGCTACCTTGGAGGCAAGAGAAGGAAAGAACAATTGTAACGAGTCTTGATGCTCCGTGCACAAACATCCTCGGTCCGACAAATTGTAAAACGGGGTTTACTTTAATTTAATACTCACTTCCATTTAAAGAAATATTTTATTTTATATTTTATCTTTATTTGAATAGTTATTTTTAATAATCCACATTTTTAACTTTTGCTCGACTTGGAATGGCTCTTAACGGAAACAAGGACTTAAAACTAGATCTTTGTAACAAATTGCTGAATAGGTCTAACTAGAAGCAGTCATCTAAGTTATATTGAAATAATACATAAAGTTATTATATTGTTAACATTTCAGATCAAATAGTCATAGCTATGACATGATCATTACAAAGAGGTATTCTTCTTCATCTTCATTAGAATATATGTGTTAGTGGATGTATGTTGTTCCCAAGTTCTCTAGGGTCCCAAATCCTTTGAGAAGGTGTATTTTTCTTCTTTTATCACCATATAATCCTAATCCAAAAGACATGGGAACTTTGTTTTCTCCAAAATTCCTCTTAGAATATCTTCCAATTACTAAAGACTTCCCATCCTCTCCAAGAATGAATTTCCCCAAGGTGATTCATCATTCTCAAGGTTAGCACAAATATTTTTCAAATTAAGAGTTCCAGTATCAACCTCATGCACAATTAGAGAGGGATGGATACAAAGGGTATGCCTAAGTGCACCATCTTGTTAGTAACTTTTGAATGCAAGTCAATTAATTTTAATACCTATGGAGTAATTACATGGTGATGAGTTTGTCCTTCCCATCAAGTAGGGTGCTTATGAGTTTGTATGTCCCTAGCTAATGAGTTAAAAAAATATATCTTCTTTAGTGGGAAGTAGAATGACAATGAAGATAAATAATATTTAACAACAAAAGTTTAGTTTTTCATATTCTATTGATTGTATCCAAACTTAATGCAATTACAATAGTATGATTTAGATCAATAGACTACTTAGTTACACAATTAGCATTTATACACAAACTAAAACCATAGTCAAAGAACATAAGATATAGCATGGCAAAACCTTCAAAGAAGGAAAATCTTATCTTAAAATGATTGACTGTTATTCATTAAACTCTTAATAATTATATTTAGCTATAATGCTATATAGTTCAAGCTACTAACCCCATAAAGATTATTGAACTTAATACCTCTATCCTTAAAACATGCAATGATTCAATCTTCTTTTAACTGCACTTAGACCTCCAACATAATCAAATTATTTTCTATTATGCTTTTCTCCCCGTAAATTATCTAGTAATCAATATATATCGTCTACCGACTTTCTTAATGATATACATTGATTACACCATGGTACAAAGTTTAGTACTCCTTGACATATGCATTTTTCTAGAGAGAATATTTAATGAATTAAACAAAAATAATCACAAATAAATTTATGTAGTACAAGAAATGTTCAATCCCTTGGTCCAATAAATGTTTATACATTTTCCTTTATTATCACAAGCTCCAAATCCTTTGGTACTAAAAGGAACTCAACAACCATGGTAATTTTCTAGTTTGATCAAGTTTTTCAATGTTAAGTATCTCAGTGCCTCTAGTTACTCTCAATCATGGGCATTACCTTATTATGAATGTTCTTTAAACGCCACAATACTAAATCATGGAATATAATGACATTTTATAATTCACTAATAAATCAAATTATAAATAAATAATTAATTAATTTTTTTTATAAAATAATAATAAAACAAGGATGTTGTCTTGTACAAAACTATGACTTGAAGGTATAAAAACTTTAAGTATTTACAAGTTCAAGAGAAGACCATTGGCAAAAAACTAAAAGCATAGCTAATAACCCACATCAAGTGCAGATAAACAACTTACCCACAACATTAGGAAAATAATGCGAGACTATAGAGTGATTCTTCATTTACCATCGAAATATTGCATACTTTTAGAAGGGACCCCACCACAAAGGGGAGATGGAAGAACCCTCAAAGAGGGAGAATAAACACCGATGCAAAAAATAAAGTAATAACAATTTTGGAGCTTAACAACCATATGTTGGGATCAATTAGGAGAGACACAATCAAAGAAGGGATCATGTCATTGGAGGGGATTAAATCAACAACAATAGGTGATAGATCCATCTGAGTGGAGGAGGTTGAAACAAAAGCATTGCCTTGGGAGGAGACACCATCAACCTAAAGAGAGTCATTAAAGGAAGAGTTGGAGGCTAAGAAAGTGAAATTGTCATCATTTACATTATTCCACCAAGTGGGAGCACTTTTATGATGTGAAAGAGAGAAATGTGTAGCTAGATGACTACTAGAGAAGTCACCACCTATATATAAAGGTGGGGACCTTAAAATCCTCTTGATCCATAGCCCACCACTGACCATGAGAAACATATCCCCTCAAAGTATGTGCAGACGTTGATGTTAGCCAAAATGTGAGAAAATGTAGATGGATTCTTCATAATTGTAGTCTCACTTTCCTTTAAGAAATTATCAATAAAGTTGGATATGACCTCAAAGAAATAATTATCACAAAATGTAAGGGAATATTTGGGAGACAAACCCCCTCTAGATGCACACTGAGTGGATTAGTAAGAGGGTTAAAAGAGACAGTGCAGGGTTTGGTTGAGGGAGAGTGGTCCACCCAAACCCACATTTTTCTTGATTATCAAATTATGTACTTCATCATAAGTGGGAATGGAAGTAAAACTTTTGCCCACAGGAAGAGCTTAAGTCACCAGAGACTAAAGATCTCCAAGAATCTGTCACTCAATTATGTAGATTCAAAAGGGAGGGCAACAACATAGGAGGAACACAACTTTTAAATCAATGGTTCATGGCATTGTCCCAATATCCTTGAGGGAGTCTATGGAATTAAAGACTATAGGGTAGTTGCATCATGATGTCGTTATTCAACATGGAACATGGTTGGATCAAAGGATGTACTAGTACCAACGACACCTCCTTCATCGACGACACCTCATGCATCATCACACGGACTAGCCCCTTCAACAAATGTGCACTACCTATTAAGGTGTATGTTCTAGTGTAGACAATGACATGAATGAGAATTCTGTATTCGAGCTTCTGGGTAAGATTGTGTAAGATTTTTTTAGCATCAACGTTTTAGATCATACTCTATGATCCATCATCAGGATGTTAAAGAGAGAGCTAAGAAAGTAGAAAAATGATATGTTGCAGACCAGGCTGAGTAATAAGAGGAGAGGGAGGGGTAAGGAAGAGCCATGCGCAATTCAAGAGAACAAAAAAGAAGAAGAAAAAATTTAAAATAAAAATAACAAACACTTTAAAGTCAAGAAAGACCAAAATGAAGTACAATTACCAATTAAAGAAATAAATAAAACTTCAAATAAAATTAAAATGGAAATATAAAATGAAAGGAAGACCAAAAAATGAAAAATAAAAACAAAAACAAAAATAAAAAATTTAAACCAAATAGATAAGAGAAAGACCAAGAAGAACTCACTTGAAAATGGGAGGCAGTTAATTAGAAATAAAACAAAAATCAATGAGAAAAAACTAAATAAGAGTAAATAAAAATAAGGTAACATAACACCACAAGGAGAGGACAAAGAGGAAAACTAAGAATGGAAAGGAAAAGAAACTCACCTAATTAGGAACTACAAATAAAATAAAAAATAAGAATAAAATAAGAAATGCAAACTCACTGACAAGACGACTAAGAAGATAAAGAAAATAAAAATAAATGAATAAATGAAGAAAGACACAAAAAATGAAAAACTAAAGGGAGATCAAGGGAGGGAGAAAATTTAAAAATTCATAAACACTAAGCTTGAGGAGAGCGAAGAGAACGGAAGAAAAAGAGCGACAAATAAGTAAAAAAGAAAAGAGATGAAAAACCAACCTAATAAGGGTTAAAAAGGAACATAAAAGAAAAACAATAAGAAATAAAATACAAGATAGGAAGAACCAACAAAAGCTCACCTAAGACAAATAAAAGATAACAACATAAAACTATATATATATATATATATATATATATATATAATTAGGCAAGAAAACCAAAAGATAGTAAAAAAAACAAAAAAACAAAAAACAAAAACTCTCCTAAGACAAATAATAAAATCAAGTACATAAAAAAATAAAATTACACACACACACACACACACACATAGGAAGAAATGAAATAGCAAGTATATCGTTATGTATATAACCTGTGTATACATGTAGCGACATATAGACACTAATATAAGTAAATATGAAAAATGCAAAAGAGAAAGAACCAAATTAGGTGATTATACGAGAAATAAAAGATAAATAACATAAAACAAATTATTAAAAAACAACAAAAAACTATATATATAATTAGGCAAGAAAACCAAAAGAAAGTCCAAAAAATAACAAAAAAACAAAAAACTCACCTAAGACAAGTAAAGAAACTAAATAATTATATTATATATGCGCGCGCGCGCACACACACACACATATATATATAAAAGAAGAAATGAAATAGCAAGTATATCACTATGTATATAACTTGTGTATATATGCAGCAAAATAAGGACACTAATATGAATAAATAAAAAATAAAAAATGCAAAAGAGAAAGAACAAAATTAGGAGAGTATATAAGAAATGATTATGTGTGTGTGTGTGTGTACACACACACAAGTATATTTATAAAGAAGGATAAAAACTAACGCCTACAAAAGAAGAAAAAATAAAAAATAAAAATAAAAATAAAAAAATGAAAAAGATAAAAAATAAATTAAAAATAAGAATTAATAAATAAATAATAATAGTAAAGGAGAATTAATAGAGGAAAGAAATATGAGAAAAACCAAAAATCAAGAAAGAGAAAAACGAAAACTAAAAAGATGTAAAAAATAGAAAATAAAAGGGCAAAATAAAAAATCAAAATGAAAATAAAAAGAAATATAATAACAAAAATACAAATAAATAACCTAGCCTATAAAACAACAAAACCAACCTAGGGAAAGGTGGGGGAGGGGGGGAACCAAGGCCAAGGAGGGAAAGGGGAGAGAGGGAGAAAGATCAAAGGCAGGAGGAAAGGGGAGGACGGGGGGGGGGGGCATGGGGGCAAGAAAGACGCAACAGAGACAGAGACGGGAGGAGCAAGAGATAGGAGGAGGGGGAAAAAGTAAAATAAAATAATAATTTCAACTAGGGGACTAATGGGGTCTTTTAATGGAAGATAAAAGAGGGTGCCACGCAAGGCTAAGGGCCCAATCTTCATCTCGATTGAGGTTTGAAGGGTGGCTGAAAATTTTGATCACTTCTTTCATCTTTCTCTTAAAATAGCTATCCTCTTTCACGAGGATCTGGGTGTTTTCCAAACAAATGTGATGTTTGGTAGAGGATGAATGCTTGGCTAAGGCCGATTTATACACCCTATCATGCTTATTTAGTTTTTTCTCATTGATTTTTGTTTTATTTCTTATTAATTGCCTCCCATTTTCAAGCGAGTTCTTCTTGGTCTTTCTCTTATCTATTTGGTTTTTTTTTTGTTTTTTTTTTTCATTTTTTGGTCTTCCTTCCATTTTATATTTCCATTTTAATTTTATTTCTTTCTTTAATTGGTAATTGTACTTCATTTTGGTCTTTCTTGACTTTAAAGTGTTTTTCTTTTTATTTATTTATTTTTCTTCTTTTCCATTCTCTTGAATTGCGTGTGGCTCTTCCTTACCCCTCCCTCTCCTCTTATTACTCATCCTGGTTTGCAACATATGATTTTTCTACTTTCTTAGCTCTCTCTTTAACATCCTGATGATGGATCATAGAGTATGATCCGAAATGTTGATTCTAAAAAAATCTTACACAATCTTACCCAGAAGTTCAAATACAGAATATCATGGATTGTGGAAATCTATTACAATTAATGAAAGAGAATTTTTTAACATCTCATTTGTGTACATGTTGCAGTAGTAGATGACATGTTTCCACCCTAGAGGATATGGCTCCCACTAACGACCCAATAAGTATGTTCTCTCGTGATTAGACATAGGTGTGTTTAGTTTAGTTTATGACATGTTATCAATTAAGTGACTAAATATTATGAAAAGAAAATAGATTTTATTTTTTAGAAAAATGAATAGTTACTTATAAGTAGAATGCATTTAATCACAAAACAAGTGGTTGAAGTACACCACATACGTATCAGTCAACTCCACTTTTATGAGTAGCATCACCATATGAGGTAAATATTTGTAATTTAAAAATAATAATAATACATTAGTTTCAATGTGTGTGTGTGTGTGTGTGTGTCATTACTTGGTGTTTTATAGGGCTTACAAGGGGCTAAGATGTCCCAATATGATGATATCACACTTTTGGCCATTGACTTTGGTCTAGATAGCTTTGCGATAGCATTTATATTTAAGTAATTTTGACTTTGGTGATATGATAAATTCATGTTCTTTTCACTTATGTTAATTTTTTCTTTTTATTTACCCCACATGCACTGAGGACATCTTGTGTGAAGAGTCATCCTCTAGCACTCTAAGGCAGAAAAAATCTCTTAGACACCCAAAGGACAACATTTGATTCAATATAGTTTAAATACATTTGTTGAAATGCATTATGATCAAACATGTATATGTAGATATTAATAAATGCACTTAATTTATTTGTTCTATATACAAAAACAAATGGGATTTACAGAATTCATGAATGTACATGATGTTGATGCAACTCAACAAAGGGAAGAGGTAATATCTTCATATTAACTTTGAATTGCATTCTTGCTTGTTTGAAATATCTAAATCCTTTTATGTTTATACCACATGTTATCATTTTTAGTACAGGTAAAAGTAATATATAAATTAGATTCGAATATGCCTCCTAAGGTGACAAGAGAGCTATCTGAGGTTTCAATGTGTGTTTGTTCGACATATGTTAAACATATTTGTATAGATTTGTAAGAATCTACCTTAGGGAAAAATTTACCCAAGACCAAGGAACTCAAAACACAAGCACAAATTAGACCAGAGTATGATTAGAATAACTATATAGTATTCAATACAATGTTCAAGTACACTAGGAGTGCTTCAATATAAAGGCCTCTGAGATGCATCTAGAATGCCTTAGAATCAGCATCATGATAAGTCCTACAAAAGCAATGCTAGAATGATACAATGCAATCTCTCATAAAGCGAAGAAAGAGGAAAAACCTCATGGGAAAAACCTTCCTCCAAAAAGGGAGATGAGTACAATAAAAAAGAAGAGAGAGAAGAAGACCTCATAAGAGGAAAAAATCCCTCCCAAAAGAAGAAGAGAGAAGTCAAGAGACTCCCCTTTCTACAACATCCCGCACCCCCAAGAGATCTTGCAAATGAGTATACTTGTCCTTAATGAAGGGTTTGGTGAAGATATCAACGACTTGCTCTACTGTAGGATAATACTATAGTGCAATGATCTACTCATGTATAAGCTCTCTGATATAGTGCATATGAACCTCAATGTGCTTTGTCTGCTAATGCTGAATTGGATGCTTAGAGATTTCAATGGCACTTTGATTGTCACAATGAATAATTGTAGGCTTAGGTAGATCAAATCCAAACTCCTCCAGGATATGTTGTAACCAAAGAGCCTCTGTAGCTGCATTGATAGCTCCTCGATACTCAACCTCTATGGAAGAAAGGGAAAAATCATTTTGCTTCTTACTTCGCCAAAAAATAGGGCCAGAACCAAGGTGAAATATGTACCCTGAAGTGGACTTGCGAGTGTCTAAGTCTCCTACATAGTCAGAGTCTGTATATCCAACCAACTGAATCCCTTTATCTGCTTCATAATGTGTCCCATGTGTATATGTACCCTTAATGTAGTGCAAAATGCACTTGGCAACCTTCCAATGAAGCTCATGAGATTCTTGCATAAATCGTGAAACCATACCAACTGCAAAAGCAATATTAGGGCATGTGTGTGTCAAGTAGATAAGGCTCCCAAATAACTATTTGTATAATGTCGCGTCAACAAGTGGAGTTGTGCACTTAGCCTCTTGCTTGACACTTGATAGAAAGGGAGAAGGAGCAAGCTTGCAGTCACTCATGTGAAATCAAGAAAGCAAGTCAAGAGCATACTTGGGTTGTGAAAGTGTGATCCCTGATGAAGACTGGGTGATCTCTATGCCAAGGAAGTAATGTAGCAAACCCAAGTCTCACTAATACATTTGGCATTGATTTGTGATAGCTATGTGTCGCAATTATGATAGACATGTGTCGCCACTGCGACAGTAATAGACGTCATTGTTTTTTAGTCACAAATTATGACATATATCCTCTACTGTCACAATTACGACGCAAATCCATTGCTATGCAACCACTTTATTGTGACATCAACACTGTCACAATTCTGCTAGCTAACATCATAAGTGTGACGAAAACCCCAAAAATTGTGATGACAGTTGACCACTTTATTGTGACATCAACACCATCACAATTCTTGTGGCCGACGTCACAGTTGTGAAGTCCACACAAGAATTGTGACGACAGTTGCCGTCATAGCTACAGCTACCTCGTTGCAATTCCTGTGGCAGACGTCGCAATTGCGACAGACACCCAAGAAATTGTGATGGCAGATGGCATCGTCGCTACAACAATCTCGTCGCAATTCTAGTGTTGGACGTCACAATTGCGAAAACTACAAAGTAAAAAAAAAAAAATTTCCTCTGTTATATTCAGTTGTCAATACAGTTATTTTTCCATATAGGCAAGGATTGCTAGGCTAGATTGAATTGAGAAAGAAGGCACTAAAAGCACATTACAAGAAGAGTTGGAGTGCAAGATTGATAACATAAGACAAAAAGTGGAGTTATTTGTATGAGGAGAAATTGACCCCAGATAAGTTTACGAGGAGACAATCTCAATTTGTTGACCCAAGAAGTTGAAGTGAAGATGCAAGGTCTTCAAACAAATGAAGATCATAACCCGAGTCTTGCTCAGGTTCACCACCAACTGGCATTGGTCACAAAATGAGGCCAGTTCATCAATAAGCCTCTGGAGCCCCTCCTGAGAAGAGGCCATAAGGACCGCATCATCTACAAATAGGAGAATGGAGATCAAAACCCAATGCAAGTAGAAGCCATCCTTGGGGAGCGAAGCCTCATGGAGGGAGACCTCAAGCTCATCAATATAGATGCCCAATAACGTAGGGGAGAGAGAGCAGTCCTACTTCACCCTGATGGTGTTGTGAATCAGATCTAAAAATCCCTCCAGAGTCCTAAATCTACCAAACATTGTCTTGTAGAGTCTCATAATCACTATCACTAGTATATTTGGAGTACCAATGTCTCTGAGTCTCTAAAAGAGAGCCCCCTGAGGCTTTGAGTCAAAGCCCTTGTGAAAGTCTACGAAATAATAGTAGACTTTTGCAGTACAACGTCGAGCCTCCTCAATAGCTCGCAAGGTTAAAATGTGATCCATAGTCTAATAATCTGCATGGAATCTCGTATGTCCTCTAGCACGACACTATTTCTTGTCAAGATGTCGAGTAAGAATAATGTTTAGAACTGTGGCATAAAGCTTGGAAAAGGTATGCCCAATCATGATGGTCCTATAGCTATCGGGGTCCGATGCCAGCCCAGATTTGTGAATTGGGTAAATCACGTGCCTCGACCAAGAAGCATGGAAACCAGTACACACCACCCTATTGAAAAGCATTGAGAGGATGGGGCACATAATCAAAATACCAATCTTTAAAAACTTTTCTTGAAAACTATCCTTGTCGGCAGCTCTACTACATCTCATTGTAGACACCTAAATTTGATTACACTACTTTGGTAATCTAATTTAGCCATCTCTAAAGGCATCATTAATTAAATTCTTATTTAATTAATCCTTTGTCATCCCCTAGTTGATTAATTTAATTAATCATCTATAGTCCTAATTGATAAATCAAATAATCTATTATTTATCAATTAAATCCTTTTCTCCTATCTAATTCCAAAAATTCCCATTTATTAAATAAATCTATTTGATAAATGAAATCCTCAAATTCAAAAAAACCCTAACCTATCTCTAATCCTCCATTTAGCCTAATCCACCCCATCCACCCATACTAACCAAGCTTAGCCACTAACTCACCCACCCTCATTAATGCCATCCACTTGCACATCTCTAACATCCCTAATCTAATTCTAAACCCAAGCCTAATCCACCCCCTAATGTTGTCACATTCCTTAAACAAGTTTAAGACTTTCCTAATCCAAACCAAAGTCTCCCCTCAAAAAAACCCAACCACTAAGTCATGAGTGCTCTTACAAAACATAAAGACTCTTACAAGCCCACTCATGACTCTTACACCCATCTTCCACACTCTTCCCTCTTCCACACTCATTCCTCTTACATCCCTCTTACATACTCAACCCCACTCATCATGACTTTAACCAACCCTTAACCCTACCCTCTCACACTCATCCTCCTTGTGACAAGTGTCACCTTCCCATTGGTGCTAAAAAAGCACAATCCATGTGCTCCCCTTTGAGTGCATCTTAGCCCTCCTTAAGCCTTCATCCATCCTTGCATCTAAGCCCTCCATCCCTCTACCCCTTAGCCTATAAATTGAATCCCATCCCAAGCCATTTCATCAACAATCTTTGAGCTAAAGTTACCATGCTATTTTGAGAACCAAAGCCATCAACCATACCCTTATAATGCCAAATTGAGAGCTCACAAAGCTACCAATTTGCCATTACCCATCTCCATTGAAGCAACTTTTGAGCATCTTGAGCATAAATCCACAGCAAAAGGACACATCTACAGAATCAAGAAAGCATGGAGTGTTTTCTCTTGTGAGGTTTGCACTTCTTATTTTCTTTCTTAGTCTAAGCATATATGTGAATTTAGTTTTTGGTTTGTGAATGTTTACTTTATTTGTTAATGTTCTTTGCATACTGATTCTGGTTCTACATTTTGGCACGCCCGGTGGGACCCCACTATGGGTCATTTAATCATCTATTTTCATCTATATGTCATTTTTCTAACCATCTAATGTTTGTTGTTGTTTGAGTGTGTTATGAGGGTGTTTTTCTTGTTTTTGCAGGTTAAAGAACGCACTTAGGAAGAAGAAATACCATCTATAAAAAAAAAATTCGCATTTTTCAGCTTTTTTTGGCGCGGTTTTGGCGTCTGCAACCTGTTCTGTCTGCGAAAATCGACTTCTGCGAAAATCCGCGTCTGCGCAAATCAACATCTGCGAAAATCCGCGTCTGCGAAAATCGACGTCTACGAAAATCTGCGTCTGCGAAAATCGACATCTCTGCTTGTCACCTGGGTTCTGTGCTGCAAATTTGTTTTGTCCTCTTCATATTTTGGCGCCTCTGTAGTTCAGCATCTTCGTATTTTGGCAGACTGTGTTCTCTGCTTGCTTATGTTCCATTTCTGCTTTACTATTTCTGCACTTTGTAGGATTTAGACTGTTTTAAGCATTTTTACGCGTAGAAAAAATAACAAAAAAAGTTAAATTTTTTTTTCCCATAGTTAAGCTCTCATTTTTGAAGATTTTGGCTAACTAACTAAATTGTTTTTTTTTGTCTCATTGCAGGTTGGAGCACATATGGAGCCACTAACCATGCTTCTTGCAGGTTTTCATGTTGCTAAAAAAATGAACTTGAATGTTTAACCATTTGTCTTTGAATGCATGTTGCTAAAAAAAAAATGAACTTGAATGGTTAAACACATTTTTCATTGAATGAATGTTGCTCAAAAACACACTTTTGAATGTCATGGATTAAAATCAACTTTCTTTGGAATGCATGCTTAAAACAAAAAAATTCAATCTTGAATGCCAAGGATCAATTAACCATTACAAATCTCTTTTTCACATGCAATCTAGGTAAAGTTGGATTTTTGGACATTTAAGAAACTTTGTTAAGTTAAAATACAAATTTACAAAAATCAATTTGAGTAGTTCCTTGGACTCACCTCTTTTCTAATCACCCATCAAATATTAACCATTGGTTGCAATCTCAGCGCCATTTATGGGGATGGGTCTACTCGAAAAAGGTGTTAAATGTTCCACAATCTAACTCACTCACTTGGTCTTTGAACGTTTGCTTTAACTTTATCAAAATTTTTAAATGGTCAAAACTCTAGATTAAATCGATCACACTTCAAGTTTGGGCACTAAAATTGAACAACAACTGACGTGGAGAGCCTCCGGGCGCGCGCTTGAAATCAAATCTCACACACTTTTGTTTTGGGCTTAAAACAAACTCACACTCAATCTTGAATGCCTTAAAGAAAATTAATCGATACTTGACGTGGAGGGCCTCCGGGCGCGCAAGTTTGCTTTTGTTGACCCTAACTCTTCTTATTGTGTGCATTCTTCGATCGATTTACTTTTGTTGGCGCTTCAAGTTGGAATTGAACATTGTCTCTTAAACATGAGTGCTTGCAAAGTCTAGATTAGCACACATAAGAGTCAGTTGGTAAAAGAAAAAGCGTGTTTTTTAGCCCAAGGTCATCCGAGTCTTCTCTCCCCTTGTCGTCTTTCGAGGCCATCTTGGGTGCATAAGATTAGGATCCAAAACCTTGTTTCTTTTTTTAGGAGGCCTGCTTGGGGATTTCATCACCCCTTGGACGACCTCAACTCCAGCGTTCCGACGGAGTATAAGAATCGGGAGGTGAATCGAAAGACACCTCTCTTGGGATCAAGATTTTGTCATTCGGGCTAAGCCTCAAGGAACTTTATACCCTTGAGAAGTGAAAGAGGAGAAGTGGGTTACCGCTCCTCTCGGCTGTGTGACATCCTTTTGGTCTCATCTACGGATTTGGGTCTCACGTACCTTGCGTATATCGAGGACTCCCTAGCTAAACCAATTGTCTGCCTTGCAGAAAACCATCTAGGATGTTAATGTGTTTGGAGTGACTGATCGAAACATTTGTAGAACATACACACTCCTTGGCGCAAGTACCACATTCTGAGAACCACAAACTTCTATCTGGGTGTTCCTATCTATTGCTTGTTTTTATTTTACTTGTTGAATGAATGTTTGCCAAACTTGGTCAATCCTAGCTTAGGGCACACTTAGCGTAGTCATTGCCTATTTTGGAAGTTGAACAAGTTGAAGCAAAACAACTGAGATTTTTTCCAAAACCAAGCAGATTCAGGAATTTATGTCGGAACAACCCAAACCCAAACAGAAGTTTCACAAGGTCAAACTCAAGCCATCTCTAGCATACCAAGAACTTTCAGCCAAGAGAAAAGCAATAACACCAAGCCCACGAATTTCCAAACTCCACAAAGCAGAGGACAAAGCTACCGACGAAGCACTTCAAGAGGCCTGGTTAGAGCGCACCATCAAATTTAGCCAACATCCAGGAGTTAATCCTGCTTATGCCTTACCAAATAGGCATGATTTCTATGATTAGACACCCTTGTTTCTCCACATCTTCTTGGATAAGCTTCACTCTAGAGTCATCTTTGTAGAAAAGCCAGCCATCTTAGGTTATCCCCTTAAGCATTATTAGCTCATCCATCTCATTTAGAATCATACCATCTAGCCAGTAATCGAAATTCTGCATATCTAAGCTTTCAAAATTGTTGTCACCTTGCTAAAAGTTTGCCATTCCTAAAATCTTCCAAATCCACCAATCTCACCAAGGTTATCCCTTTGACATAGCTTTGTCTAGGGTAATCTAGCTTTGTCACTTGTTATCCCTCATCACCTTGAGCTAAAGGTTGGGATTCACAAGTGGTCAATCTCGTGTTCTTCCTAAAGGATCATCAGTCTATCCTTAAGTTGACACAATCACCACCAAGCTTCCACATAGGAAAGCAGACCTTTTGTACTTTGACAACATATCTTTGAAGTTAGAATCCCCTACCCAATCCTCCTTAGGTTTTGTCATATAGCTTTGCCTCAACCTAGGAAATCATTTGCATAGAAAAGCCTTTCCCCTTTTGCATCCATCAGCATTATTGCATCTCATCCCTAGGAGCATTTTTTCATGCCACCCGTCACTCGCTTAGCCAAGAAGAAAGAAACAATGGAGCCCTATCATTTAGATCGAACAGCCTCACCCCCCTTGAGCACTCAGCCATCCTTCAGCCTAGAACCAGCTATGCCATCACCTATTGACATTGAAGCTTTCATGAACCAACCAGGAAATGCAGTATTGGTAAACGCCATTATAGACAAAAACAAAGAGACAATCATGGCTAATTTTCGAAGGGACAATGTAGGAACCTTTGACTTTGGAAGACCCCCTCCATTATCAGATCCATCTCACCCATTGTTTGGGCAGCTACCACCACCCATAGGCTCTTATGATCCAAATTATCCTCAATATATTCCAAAAGAAGAGCCTCCAGCCAATCCATATGACCCAACAGACCCAAACATACCATCATCCACCCAAGTTGAAATCTCCATGCCGCAAGCCAACCCAACCACCACCACTCCATCCTTGGTTCATACCTCTCCACTCCAAACCCCCTTTACCCAAAACATCTCACCGTTCACCCCCTTCACTATTGCTACTGCTCCCACACCTAGCCTTCCAAATCCACCCATCTCCCAAATCAGTGCTAGCATCTTTGGCCAACCTCAACAATATACAACAGGGATGCCACCCATGGGGCCAAGTAATCAACCTTTTATCGCCCCCAGCTTGTTCACCACAGCCCAAAGCACAATCCCATAATTTCCATTAGGTCTTGGGAGCTCAATACCACCAGCCACAAATCCACAAGCTACTACCTTCACTCCACAAAGCTATCAAATCCCACAAGCTACTGCCAATCTTCTACCAAGCTCCCAAGTGACCCTAGCTCCCACCACCACTCTACCAAGCTTCCAAATTCAGCCACAAAGCTATCAAACCCCATCAGTTCCATTCCCAAGCTTTCAATTCCCACCACCTCCACCACCAACTAATCCATTACCTCCACTTACCAACTACTTTTCAATGCCACTTCTAGGAGGTAATCCACCACCCCAGCCAACCACCAATTATTTGCATATGCCATCCCAAATGGGGGCACAACCCACATATATTGGTCAAACCCCACAAGCCCTCCGATCCTTTCCCCAAGCCTCACAACCATCTTATACCTTACCTCCACAAAGCAATCCATTTAACCCACAGCCAGCTTATGTTCCTCAATCCCAACCTCAAATCCCATATCAACAGCAAGCCTCGCAACACATGCAGCAATATGCGCCACCTCCCCCTCAACAACCCGTCATCCACCATGCAGCTGCCCAAACAATGTACAATCCCTATCAGCAAATCCCTCATAACCATCCATATTCAATGGCCCCATCCAACACATACCTACCTCAAGGCACTCCTACATTGGGGGCACCCCAACCATCACCTATCAATTCAGAGTGGGAGCAAATGAAGACAGCCCTGAAAGCCATCCAAGAAGGGAATGATCCAAAGACATTCAAGTTTGAGAATGTGTGTCCTTACCCATTTGACAGAGCCATTATCACAACACCATTTCCCAAACACTTTGAGGTACCTAAATTTGACAAATTCAGAGGAAAAGGAGACCCTGTCACACATATCAAAGAATTTTACATGCATTGCCAGGACGTGGCATACAATGATGTCTTCCTCTTGCGCCTTTTTCCCAAAAGCTTGGCTGGACCAGCTCTGGAATGGTTTTATAGAATCCCCTATGGCACAATTAAGAACTTTGCTGAATTATCTGAGGCATTTGTAGCCCAATATGCCCATCTTGTTGAAACAGAGCTATCAATAGTTGATCTTGTCCACACCAAGAAAAAAGGTGGAGAAAGCCTTGCCAAATACCTGCAAAGATGGCAAACCCTTACCACCCGCATATCCTGCACCTTGCCAGAATGCCATGTGGTGAAAATATTTATTGATAATGCACATCCCAGCTTGGCTCACCACATGACCATGAACTGTTTGCAGACCTATAAGGATATCAAAGAGAAAGGAATGATCCTTGAGCAAGGACTCATCAAAGATGGTGTGGTAAAGATTTACAAAGAGGCCAACCAAAATCAATCACATTCCAATGACAAGTCTAGGTATTGGAACAAAAACAAGCATGTTGCAACAGATGGGGTTACTGACACCAGACATGTGAATATCATTGGTCCTTCTCGAAACCAGTCTAACCCACCATATCAAACAAACAACCAACAAGCTACCAATTACCAACAACAAAATAACCAAAGCTATCAAAACCACAATACAAGACCCAACTTTCAAGGGTCTAACAATCAAGCTAATGCCATCAATGTAGCTGCAGGGCAAAAGCCCAGATTCCAACCTGCACCTAGAAACTATACACCCCTTGGTGAGCCATTGGATGTTATTTTTGAGAAATTGGCTAAAGAAAACCTTATCAAATTTCCTCCGACCCAGCAAATTGATCCAAGCCAATCCAAAGCTGCATGGTACAAGGACAATGAGTATTGCAAGTTCCATAGGGTAAATGGTCACACCACCCTCAGATGCATGAAATTGAAAGACTATGTGCAAGACCTCATTGATCAGAAGGAAATCACTGTTGGTGCCCAAAACTCTCCCAATGCAGGCTTACAAATTTATCAAAATGCTTTTACTCCACACAACAACCAAAATCTTGGAAAAGCACCTATCCAAAACAACACCAACAACCATCAGCCAAACCAACAGCATGGGAAGAACAATGACCACACTTCATCCTATATAGACTATGGTAGCCTTATAGGTTGTATATCTGAGAAAGAGCCTTCAGTCAATGTTATCAATATCCGAGGACCAAACAATGAGTGTGCGGTCACCACTCGAAGAGCGCGATTTAACATCGCAGGCCCACCAGTTTTATCAACACCATCAGCTCCATCAAAAAGCTGGTACAATATCTTGGAACACCTTGGGAACATGCCAGTCCAAATATCCATTTTAGACCTTCTCCGCACTAGTCCTGTGTACAAAGACATCCTTGACAGTGCTCTCATAGAATCCCGTGTCCCTTCTGATATCAATGCTACTGATTTTCGTAATCTTGTTGGACACCTTTCATCCTCATGTGCCCTATCTTTCAAACCCACCGACATACCCGCGGTTGAGCCAGATCACACCCTTCCACTTCGCATAGCCATCATGGTATCCAATTTTGCCGTGAAAAGAGTAATGATAGATAATGGATCAGCCTTGAACATTTGCACCCTAAAATTCATAAAACAAGCTGGGTATACTGAGGCAGATATGATCAGTGAGGTTATCACCATCAAAGCTTATGACAACTTGGAAAGGACCACAGAAGGGACTATTTTGCTACCAATCAAGGTTGGGCCAGTCATTCAAGAGACAGTTTGCCATGTTGTTGATCTAAACCTACCATTTAACATCCTCCTCGGTCGCCCATGGATTCATGCTATGAAGGCTGTTCCATCCACCTACCATCAGTGCATCAAATTTCCGCATCAAGGCACTGAGGTAACCATCCATGCCGATCCAGAACCCTTTGCTTACTGCAATACAGTTGAAGCTTCATATACAAGCCATTACCCTGGAATAGACATTGACACAGCCATCGCCAGCTCATCCCACACTTGTAATGACGCAGAAACCATCCTTGCCTCTACCCTATCTACTGTAAAGATCAACAACAAAGGATGTGGAGAATATAGTCTATCAGATGCATTTGCTGTCAGAGCAATCCCACTTGATCCACATACCCATGGACGGCCAACATATCACAAAGCTAAGGAGATTCCACCTCCTCGATACAAACAGTTTGGCCCAACCACCTTTGTGTCCTCAAAAAGCCCTCTTCATGAGGAGCTCACTCCAGATATCAACAATTGGCTACATAAGGATGCACCTCCAAGAAATCAAGCACGCCTTGATCACTTCAGCCAAAAGTATCCCCAACAACATAAGCTCGTCACTGAAAAATGGAACTATCAAGGAGGTGGACTAGGACCAGAAGAAAGGGGCATGCAATGTCCCATCGAAGCACATGATTGGGAAATAAAGTCAGGTCTTGGCTTTGGCATACCCACAACTGGGGGCACCAACAAGAATAGTCACGCTTTTTCGAACATCTACCGTGACTTTGTTGAAATCAAAGACATTCCTGAGGAAGTTGAAAAGAGAGCCTACGACGATATCCCAGACCACATCTTCCTAGGAGACTCTGTTCTCTGAGAACTATCCATCCATCTCATTGACCTACCACTTGCTCATCCACAACTCATAGATTGGGACCAACCAAGTGTCATACATATTGATGAGTTCGCATCAGAGGAAGAGCTTCTAAGATTCATGGGAGCTGAAACTCCTCATAAGAAGACAAAGCCAGATTCTACCTACATCTACAAGCTAGATCCCAAGGGGTATTTTGGAGAAAATCCCCAACCTAGTTTTGATACACCCAAAACTGGAACTAAGGTAAATCTAGGACTAGCTAAGGCAGTGAAGAGAACCCTTCAGCAAGAAAATCCAGAGCCACAAGCAGAACATGAGGATTTAGTATTGCCTCCTCAAGATAATCGACCAGAGGTGTCTTCTATTCTAATAGAGGATACTAGAGAAGTCAACATTGGTTCTTCAGAGATCCCTAGAATTGTTCACATTGCTGCATCCCTATCACAAGACCAAGCTGACCTCCTCTTTGAGGTTTTACGAGAGAACATTGGCCGATTTGCATGGTCATATCAGGACATGCCAGGACTCGATCCAAAGCTTGTAGTTCATCATCTTGCAGTCGATCCAAAGATCAAGCCCGTCAGACAAAAGCTTAGGAAAATGCACCCCAAGGTGGCATTACTAGTCAAAGCTGAACTAGAAAGAATGTTAGCTGCTAAGGTTATCCGACCTATCGACTACTCAGAATGGATCTCCAACATGGTCCCTGTCACTAAGCCTTCCGGTGACATCAGAATCTGTACTGATTTTAGAGATCTTAACAAAGCTTGTCCAAAGGATGATTTTCCCTTGCCCAACATAGATATGATTATAGATCTTACAGCTGGACATGAAATCCTATCCCTTATGGATGGATTTTCTGGGTATAATCAGATCAAGATTGTAGAAGAGGACCAGCATAAGACAGCATTCACTACCCCTTGGGGAACCTTTTGCTACACCATGATGCCTTTTGGCCTAAAGAATGCTGGGGCTACCTATCAAAGAGCTATGACAGCCATTTTCCATGATCTTATCCATAGCATTTTGGAGGATTATGTGGACAATATCCTAGTCAAATCTCACACCTTCATGGATCATCTTGCTGACCTGGAGAAAGTCTTTGATAGGTTGGCCCAATATCATCTCATGCTAAATCCCAAGAAGTGTGTCTTTGGGGTCACATCTGGCAAGCTTCTAGGCTTCATAGTTTCTAAACGAGGTATAGAGATCGACCCCAAAAAGGTCAAGGCTATCTTAAACATGCCTCCTCCCCAGACACTGCGATAGCTTCGCTCTCTTCAAGGAAAACTTCAATCTGTCCGGTGCTTCATCTCCCAACTTGCAGATAAGTGTACACCGTTTTCACACTTGTTAAAGAAGAATGAGAACTTCAAGTGGGATCTTTTATGTCAGCGCAGCTTCGATCAGCTCAAGCAGTATCTCACCAATCCCCCTATCTTGGTTCCACCAGTTCCTGGTCATCCCTTGATCTTGTATATATCAGCAACACCTACTGCTCTAGGGGCACTTCTAGCACAACATGATGATTATAACAGAGAGAGAGCCATCTACTATATCAGTGGAACCCTAGTTGGTTATGAAATCAATTACACTCCTATGGAAAAAGCTTGTTTGGCAGTTGTTTTCTCAACTCAAAAGCTTCGCCACTACATGCTAAGTCATACCATCCAACTAGTCTCCAAGATTGACCCTCTCAAGTATATGCTCTCCAAAACAGCACTTACAGGCCGTTTGGCCAAATGGGTTATGCTACTAAGTGAGTTTGACATCCAGTATGTGGACAGAAAGGCAATCAAAGGGCAAGCTATAGCAGATCACCTAGCTGATGCACCTCTAGTAGATGCATATCCTTTGCTCACAGAATTTCCAGATGAGCATATTTGCCTAATTGAAGAACAGCCCCCATGGAAGCTTTATTTTGATGGCTCATACACCTCTCATGGATCAGGGGCAGGAATATTATTAGTTACACCTCAAGGAGATTACATTCCAAAAGCCTTCAAGCTACAATTCCCTAGCAGCAACAATATAGCAGAATATGAAGCTCTTGTAGCAGGATTAAAGATAGCTGCAGAATGGAATATCACTGAGTTACAAGTCTTTGGTGATTCCCAACTCATCATCAAACAAGTCTTAAATGAATATCAAACCAAAGATGAAAAGCTATTACCCTACAAAGAGCTAGTTGATTAGCTGACCCAGCATTTTACAAAGCTTCAGTTTACACAAGTGCCTCGAATGCAGAACAAGGCAGCAGATGCCATGGCCACTATCGGCTCGCTCTTGGAAATTCCCCAAGAAGCTACACAGTATGAGTTTTTAGTTGAGCAGCTCCTCACACCTGCCTATGCGAATGAGGATTCAAACCGTGTTTGTATCTTGGTTGGTCCCCAATCCCCTTGGTACCATGAAATTCACGCTTACCTTAACGATGGTATCATATCCCCTCACCTCACACGTACCCAACGCCAGAACCTCATCCGAAAATCATCCCGCTATGTTATCATAGCCAATACCCTATATCGTCGGGGTTATCACAATACTCTCTCTCGATGTTTAGATGAAAATGAGGCCGCGATGGCATTAAAAGAAGTACATTCTAGACTTTGTGGTGCCCACACGAGTGGTATTGTCCTAGCACGACAAATCCTTAGAGCAGGCTACTATTGGCCTACCATTGAAGAAGACTCTTGTGACTTTTTCAGAAAGTGTCTCCCATGTCAGCAGCATGCAAATCTTGTGCACGCTCCAGCACAGGATCTACAGCCTATTGCACCACCTTAGCCTTTCGCTTGTTGGGGCCTTGATCTAGTTGGAACTATCACCCCTCTCTCATCTGATGGACATAAATGAATAATAACAGCTACAGACTATTTCACTAAGTGGGTGGAAGCAGTCCCCCTAGTCTCAGCTACAGGAGTTCAAGTCTCCAAGTTCATCTTGTACCACATTGTTTGCCGCTTCGGCATCCCATCCACCATCTTCACTGACCATGGAGGTAATTTTGAAAATCTCAACATGGAAGAATTATGCACTTCCCTCTGCATCCATCACCGCTTTTCTAGCCCATATTTCCCACAAGGTAACGGCCAGGCAGAGGCAACTAATAAAACCCTCCTCAAAATCCTAAAGAAAGTTGTCAATGATTCCGGCCGTGATTGGCACCTTCAAATAAATCTGGCTCTATGGGCCTATCAAACTTCCTTCCGTACATCCACAGGCACAACTCCATACTCCCTAGTCTATGGTGCCGAAGCGGTATTACCTATAGAAGTTGAACTTCCCTCACTACGCATATCTTTGCGAGGGAAAATCTCAGATGAAGAATACAGAGTAGCTCGACTCACCCAACTAGATCTCTTAGACGAGAAGAGCCAACAAGCCTATGACCATCTCACAGTCTATCAAACTCGTCTCAAAAGGAATTTCAACAAGAAGGTGCTCCCACGACACTTTCAGCCAGGTGACATGGTCCTCAAAGAAAATATGAAAGTCCAAGCAGATCGAGAAAAGAAAGGCAAGTTTGAACCTACATGGCTTGGTCCCTATGTGGTTACTGCCTCCTTTGGCTCTGGAGCCTATCAATTATCTACACCAGAAGGAGAACTCTTGAATGATCCCACTAACATCATTCACCTCAAGAAGTTCTATGCTTGAAGATCCTTGGTATACCCAGCTTTTGAAAAAATACAAAAAAAAAATAGTAAAGAGAAATAAGCGTCCAATGGTGAAAACTTGGCAATTCAAGCGCCTTGGATAGGTACCTTGGTAAAAACCTGGTAATTCAGGCGCCTTGTGTGCTAAAGACTAATCCATTATCTATCACTATCCTATCCCTCATCCATCCACCCACCATCCCATAAAACACCTACTTGTTCCCTTGGTGTTCCAATCAAATATCCAAAATCTGATGGAGCTTGTCAATACCTCCTGTACAGCTTGTAAATCTTGTACCAAAGCTTGTATTATACCTTGTAAATCTTGTACCATACCTTGTATATATCCAAATCTTGTCCAAAGCTTGTACCATATTCCAGCTTGTAAATAATCTTGTACCCTAGCCCGTATCCTATCACATGCACACACAGAATCCCATTTTCCTTAAGCTTTTCACAAACCATCTACCTATCCACCTATCAACTATTATAGACATCCCATCCTTCACAAAAATTTCCATCTCACAAAAAACCAAAACATGAACAAACTTGTACATTTGTAACATATCTTGGTCTGTCAGCTTATACATCCTCTTTAGCTTAGTATCATTGTATCTATCCGGCTTTCATGTTAGTTCATCCTTGGTCAACATCTTGCACACATTGCACACCTTGGTTAGATATTCCAATGCATCCTTTAGCTAGATCTCCTATCACCAAAGTGTTATCCTTCTTAGTTCAGCTTGCCAGACACATCACTCATCTAGATCCATCAGCTTAGGTGCTTTCTGATAGATTTTTGCAAGATATAGCTTTCCTCATGTCTGATCTTGATCCGTTAGTACCTCGTCTTACCCATCTCGTTGGCAAATAGTTCTCTTTTGGATTTTCACTTTCTTTTGATTTGGGATCTTCCCTTTTGGGTCTTGAAATATCTTTTCCAAGAAATCTCCTTGTTCCCTCCTCAAGGTTGCCATGATCTTCCATATCATGGTATGCTGCGAATGGGGCAATTAGAGTGTAAGGTCTTGATCAGGTCTTTTGCTTGTTTTCTTTTTCTGCTTGTGGGTTACCTAGTGTCATTTCCACGCTGCCTCCTCTGGGATTCATGTGTGATACTGGGTAACCTTGGCAATTAACCAACAGTCCTATAGAAAATCTAGTGCTCAACTACATGTTGGTACTTCTCTTTGAAGTATCCCCCCGCTCAAAAAGCTTCAATGGATTCCTTTTATAGCGCTCCGCTCCTCCATCTCCCCCCCCCCCCAATCTTGGAAAGTCTTAAGCTTGCTTTACTATTGTGCCTCTGATTTCCCTTTATCATTCTCCCGTAGTGAGAGTTTGAGCTAATTCAGCCCCTTCTCTTCGCCAACCAGCATCTCAGTTCATCTCAATTTCTTGTACTTTTCAAGAAGTCGTCAAGCCTCATTTCTCTCCCCGCCGCCTTCTTGAGGGGGCATCATCTAAGTCTAGTCTCTCCTCTTCTTATCCAAGACTGGGGCAACATTGTTGCTAAAACATCTTCCTCATGTTGTCTTCATTCAAAATTCTTTGAAATAGTGTTGTCTCGACACTATGTCAAAGAGGGGCAAAATGTAGACACCTAAATTTGATTACACTACTTTGGTAATCTAATTTAGCCATCTCTAAAGGCATCATTAATTAAATTCTTATTTAATTAATCCTTTGTCATCCCCTAGTTGATTAATTTAATTAATCATCTATAGTCCTAATTGATAAATCAAATAATCTATTATTTATCAATTAAATCCTTTTCTCCTATCTAATTCCAAAAATCCCCATTTATTAAATAAATCTATTTGATAAATGAAATCCTCAAATTCAAAAAAACCCTAACCTATCTCTAATCCTCCATTTAGCCTAATCCACCCCATCCACCCATACTAACCAAGCTTAGCCACTAACTCACCCACCCTCATTAATGCCATCCACTTGCACATCTCTAACATCCCTAATCTAATCCTAAACCCAAGCCTAATCCACCCCCTAATGTTGTCACATTCCTTAAACAAGTTTAAGACTTTCCTAATCCAAACCAATGTCTCCCCTCAAAAAAACCCAACCACTAAGTCATGAGTGCTCTTACAAAACATAAAGACTCTTACAAGCCCACTCATGACTCTTACACCCATCTTCTACACTCTTCCCTCTTCCACACTCATTCCTCTTACATCCCTCTTACATACTCAACCCCACTCATCATGACTTTAACCAACCCTTAACCCTACCCTCTCACACTCATCCTCCTTGTGACAAGTGTCACCTTCCCATTGGTGCTAAACAAGTACAATCCATGTGCTCCCCTTTGAGTGCATCTTAGCCCTCCTTAAGCCTTCATCCATCCTTGCATCTAATCCCTCCATCCCTCTACCCCTTAGCCTATAAATTGAATCCCATCCCAAGCCATTTCATCAAAAATCTTTGAGCTAAAGTTACCATGCTATTTTGAGAACCAAAGCCATCAACCATACCCTTATAATGCCAAATTGAGAGCTCACAAAGCTACCAATTTGCCATTACCCATCTCCATTGAAGCAACTTTTGAGCATCTTGAGCATACATCCACAGCAAAAGGACACATCTACAGAATCAAGAAAGCATGGAGTGTTTTCTCTCGCGAGGTTTGTACTTCTTATTTTCTTTCTTAGTCTAAGCATATATGTGAATTTAGTTTTTGGTTTGTGAATGTTTACTTTATTTGTTAATGTTCTTTGCATACTGATTCTAGTTCTACACTCATAACTCTGGTGGCCTCACAAACTATAGATGGAGTGAAAAGATGGCAATGGGTGGGGTAGGTAAGATGATTGGGTTGTTGACCAGGGATATCATAGAGAGTAGAGGCGTGGGAAACTAGGGAGTACCAATCAAGGGTGGAAGGTAGGGGAGGATGGCGAAAGAACAAAGTGTGCTAGAAGGATTTTGGGTTGTGGGCAAGCATGTTGCAGATGGATCTGCATTGTTAAGCCACAAATAATTACTTCCTGTGACGAATAAGGCAATGATATCAAGAGCCCATATGAGTGCACAAGGGGGAATGGGCAACAAAAGATGCATGCAAGGAGCGATGGAAAGACTTACACCTAGCATCGAACCAAAGATTAATAGGACATGATTTTTGACTAGCGTAGCCAAGGGGGGAGGAGGTGTAGTGGGGTATGGAGAGGAGGGCGGACTCCTAGATACCATCAGCAACTAGATCAAATAAGAATGAGGCCTGGGAGGGATTAGTAAAGCAATTTGGGGGAATTAGTAGAAATAAAATTATACCACTTTTAAACTTTAAAAAAACCAACATATTAAGAAAAATAATTCTAAGTAGGACATGCTCTATTAAGATGCATCTAGTTTAGAAGCTTATTGATAGTGTAGGAATATGTACTATGTTTACCTTCTCCCTACAGGTTGAGAACTCCTTATAGAGGTCTAAGTAGTCTTTCTAGTTCTTGGGACATGTTTGATTGTAGCTATGACACTTGTATTAACATCCTTAAATGGAGATTATTTTTTCTCAAAACAATCACTTGTTCCGAACACATCCGTACATGATTCATCTATTGTTCTTGGTAAGGTTCTTCTTACTTGAGTTTCTTGCTTCACTTTCACCTCAGGTTTAATCCTCTTTATTCCTACATGTGCTTCATTTTCTCCATCAACAATTGGATGTCACTAAAGCTTTTGATTTTCTCCATATTACTTGAGTTTCTTGCTTGAGCCTTTCATATCACTAATATATCACAACTCAATCTCCACAAAGAAAACAATAACTTGCAAAGAAAAATTGAACAAAATATAAATGGGAAAATTGATTCTCTTTAGGACAAAGGTATGCTGCTATAATAGGAGTACAAGGCTACAAAGGACATAGAGTATAGTTCATCAAAATAGTGGACTTTGAAACTCTAAAACAATGAAGAATAGCTCATCACTTTTATAACTCTAAAACAATGAAGAATAACTGATCATTATTGTAATAAGAGATCAACGTCACAACTCATAACAGAGAGAGTACAATTATGACTGTCAGTGACAATATGCAAAAGATGCAGTGACCATGGAACCATCAACAAATAGTGGCATTAAACATCAAACTAAAATACATATGTAGTCATGTGCTATAGAAAAAATAATCTAACCATCGACACTAATGACATAGCAGAGATAATATCTGAAAATAATGGTCATGGCAAGAAAGTAGGCATGTTGTTTTACAAAGGCAAAGGGGTACGGGTCTGTTGTGATAAACCCAAACCAATGTTACTTGAGTCACAGTGATCAATCTAAATATAAGTTTGAGAAATATGTTAAGGAAATACTATAGCGGTAAGCTTATAAATACAATGAAGTCATTGATGCATCAGTGATGATAGCACTAGGGCAACATGCTATTGTATTGGTAACATGCAGCTATAGGAGTTAATGCACTCATTGAGCAATCCCAAATTAAAATAAGTCATCAGCAATAAAATAAACATTAATTTAATGAATATTATTGATATCTCATGAAAGGAAACTATGTTGTATAAAGCGACATGACAGTACAATGGAGGTGTTAGCACTGATTAATAATACCATTGGCAATTGCAAGAGATTATTGTTTGATGAACTATGTAAGTGCACTGCCTTGAATGACAGTCAACCATGTTTATAGTTAATATAGATGGTGATCAACAAAGTCATAAATAATCTAAGCTTGTTAAATTTCTTCAAAGATCATAATAAAATATTTTGAAGTAGGAACAATCAGTATACTATGTAGTGTAGGTAACATTGATGTGCCTAGAAGCCTTTTGTTTTTAGCATAAATAGATTTAACATAAACTATTAGTCTATTAATGAGGAATGTAGACATGCTTGGACTTATTACAATCCTAAAAAATAGAACCAATTATTTTTTCCTTTACTCACAAGGTTATAAAAAGTACCATAACCAAAGTCTGTTGGGCAACATATATTGAAATTAATGAATTTTGGACATTGCTAATGCTACTTTAAAAAATATCATCAAAAACACAACTTTCATAATTAATCAAAGATGTTGATGAGTGAGAGTTGCCTTTGACTATTCGACAATGCTTTGTAGAAAAAATTCATTCTAATCCTTCTTTTATGGATTGAAATTCCATAGAAAAGCACATCTAGATATCTATCTCTTCTAGAAATAGGTTTTGAAAATATATTAAAAATTTATTTCAAATATGCTAAGGAACAATTTCTGTGCCATTGTTGTTTTCAAATTCCTGCCTAGACTAACAATCACAACATTAAGTACCCATTTCTTGTTTAATCATGGATTGGGGTGATTCAAATTGGGGATAGTAGATCCAATGTTTAATTTCCACTACAACTGGGTTTCAAAGAAAATAATAATTGGTTGAAAAAATGTGCCAATGAACTATTAGGAAATATGAATTTTACTAGTGTAGATTTAGGATAGACAGTCGGTATTGTTGGCACAACTTTGTCATATGATATAAAAATTGAGTGATTCAAATTATTTTATAAACTAGATTCATGGGAGAATATGCCTTCGAACCAAATTTAAAAGATTCAACAATTTGATCATCCAAAAATTGATTGTCCTAGCTCTGTCACCACTCTCGCCCTGAGTTTCCTGTATGACATCTACTCACTATTTTGACCATATCTTTAAAATTAATTTATCTTTCAATGCAGCCTTCCAATTCAATTGTGTGCACCACCCCTAATTCTTGAGTGGCAACAACCCTGTCCATATTAGAGACATCTTATAGAAAAGTCATTGAAACTAAAACCCAGACATTCCTCCACCCCCCTAAACATCTCTAAGGAAGTTAACATCATTTAAAAACATTTACTCTCTCCTAACAAAGGAAAGCAAGGGACTACCCTGACAGATGAGAACAAGGACCTCTAGGCACTTGACCTGTATGAAAAAAAAACATAACCAAGATGAGGGTACTCTATCAAGGCCTTTCAGCAAAGGCGTTCAACACCACCAATTAAAAGAAAAGATGAATGATGTTGGGGGAGGGCATATATTGTTGCAGTAATGTGAGGGGTGACTCAAACTAATTCGACCATCATTGATCCTAAGAGGCAATGGTGCACAAACCTCCCAAGAGCATGGGATCATCTTAAGAAACAAATCTATACATGAAGCTAGGTCCAGAGATATGTCAGCTCTCTAAGGAAATAACTTCTCAAGCTAAAAGTTTCATGTCTACCTCCAAGTGCATCACATTGGTTATACTCCTTTTCCTTAGACATGCAACTTTTCTTACTATAAATCATACAAAATGGGACTCCCATTATTGCCTTCTTTTTTGAGAGCTTTGGGCATTGACTGACACATCTTCCCTTCATTGATGACATTTCTTTTTCGACTTTTATGGATGAATTTTATTCTAGCATCTGTAGCAGATTTGTGCTTGGCTTTTCTCTTGACTTCTAGGATCAACCAATCATCAGCAAATAATCTAGGCAAGTGTGTTATCAGTAGGTCTGGTGTTTGGTTGAAGTCAACTGTCAAACTATTTTCAGATTGATATGGTGTTATTTTTATATTATCCCTTTCTTTCTTAATGAACCCTTGCATGATAGTGGCACACAAGAAGGATAAGTACTACAACAACTATTTTCTCATTCGTGTTTGGAGTCTATCGGGTCAAATTCTTTGCACATACAATTGCTTGGTCATCATTCAATTCTCTGTCAACCAGATTTTCTTCAATGTCACCATCCACATCCATTGTTTGTAGTTTGTACAGACAATGACACTAGATGTACAGATTGCCTAGTTGTAATATGCAACAACAATAAACAAGTTATTGTATAAGAAAAATAATAATAAAACAATTCAACAAGCAATGTAGTTTGACAGTGCACACTTGGAACACCGATGTAGAAACCATATCTGGTCACTCAAGTGTTGAAACGCTGATCCAATATATAGTCATAATGAGAAATAACCAAATATCAAAGAGCATATCTATGAAACTAATCTATTTCATTTTGATACTTCTCAAACAAAGATAACTTGGAATATGGTATATATAACACCATGGAAAACATGAATTCACTTGTACCATTTCATGATAGAAGCATGTACTGCATGACAATAAGTCATAACTGAGAGGTAGAAGTCAGTCATGCAATGGTGACAATTTGATTTTCAATTATTAGCTATCAGAAAAAATCCAAAAAGGCATGAATTGGAGAGAAAACTTAAAAGCTTGATAGAAAGAACTTAAAACAATAGATCGTTTCAAATCTTAGTACAAACTCAACGATGAACACAATTCAAGAACAAAACTTATTTATTGACCAAAAGAATACCTTAGAGCTTCTCTTAGATTGAGATTCCTGTGTAGATTTACTATTATTTGAACTAGACATTGATGTCCACGCATGGTTCAACATAACTTGAGTTTCTAAGCCTAACTTTCTAACCTCTAAAAATGGAAGTTCAAATGTTGATGCCAGAAAATTAGTCGAATAATTGACCTACAATAAAAGAAAGTGAGAAAAATTCATATACATATTCTATTAAACATTTGAAGACATGATATTTCTACATTCCATTAGGTGAAAATTGAAAGAGCTTCTAGCAGTAACTATGTAGACATTTTTCAATCTAACTAAATCAAATTAAAACAAAAATTATGTTAAAACACCATACAATTAGAAGTTACAGACTGTACAACATTTTTGTAGTAATAGAATCTCGACAAAAACGTAAACCATATCTAATACAATGCAATTACATACCTGGGTCTTCCCAGACAACTAAGTGGTTGGTCATGACTAAAAATCTGAAGTATAGGATCAAACATTGTTGGATAGAAAGGCTTCCCAGCTTCAAGCCATCCAATCTCATGTTCATTTTTTTCCAGGATTGAATCCCCAGGTTTCTCCTCCTGAAACTCATCCAAGAATTGAACAAATGCCTCAAGTGTCAGATAGCCAACCTATTGGGGGAAACTAAAGCTTTCAGGGTGAAACCAATCATGTTTGTTGAAAAAAATTTTAGCACTTCACAAATAGTAAGGACACAATTTCTACTCAATATAAATATCATAGAAAATACTATCATATGCTTACTAGGTTTTATGAGCAATAGAAAATCCTCATTTCTACTAAGCATGCCCGAGTGACTGGTGCAAGAGCACCTCTATGAGGGCCCTCCCCTTCTTTGTTTTGGTGTGTGTTGTGAATGTCAATAGTAATAACAATCCTCCTTGTGATGATTGACTCAAGTTTTGGTTGTGACTAGGCTAGGTGATAGTCCTAGAGGTCTGCTAAACTTTATGAATGTGTTTTTCCCTTTAACTCAAGCAAAATGTCTATTTGAGGATTTTGGGCTTATTTTTCAAAATGAGCATAGGAGTTAGTGGTTAGTGGGTTTGTAATGCAAATAAGAGCTTTATAGGACCTAGAAATAATACATTAGGATGAATGATCAAATATTACTCAAGCAACTTAATGTTGATCAAAATGCTGCTGGCAATTTTTGCCTTGTAATGGAAAAATGGCCAAAGAGGCTTGTCACACCCTAAGACCCTAATACTCACTCCTAAACCATCCTATTTAATGCTTTGAAAATCCTAATGTACAGGCAATTTTTGTTTGTCAGAGGTTTGGAAGTTGTGTTGTACCAGACTGGTTTTTCGGAGAAGTGCAACAATCATTGTTATGACTATGATTTTGTGAATATAAAAGTGTTTTGTGGAAACTTTGAAGGTTTTCTTTGTTTGTTAGTGTTTATGTTTTGTATGTGGAAGTTATTTTAGTTTTCTTTTACATTTTGTGTGTCATATTTTGTATATACAACTTTGTGTATTAGTATTCTACAAGTTTTGGAGAGTTTCATGGAAAATGGGGCTGTAACTTTCTTATTCACTGTGGGTTTTCCATGGGAAAGTGGATATTGAAGGTACATAAACCAATGTATATTGTTACCATTGTAGGGCCCTTGAAGAGATAGGAAAATAGTTGCTTAACAAAGCCCTAGGCAAGTGTGACTATACCTGGCTAGGTTGCAGCAATAGCAAAAAATGTGCTACAGCAGGTGACTAGTAAAAAGTCACAACCTGCCCTTTTGAGGGAGTGAAAAGGGATATGAGAACATCCCAAATAATAAAGAAGGAGGCTTTCTAAGAGGTGGAAGGCTAAGAAAAAGCCCAGGAGTTTGGAGAGTTAACAAAACCCTCAAAACCCTCACTTTTGGCCAAGTACGTTGTATAGCCTTTTGGGTGCCTGAGACCCCAAAAATCTTTTAGAGGGGAAAAATCTAAGAAAGTGTTATTTTTATTAGAGGTACTGAATCTTTGAGTAAAAGGTAAAACTCCCTACAAATCCAATGGAGGGCTGATTAGGTCTATTCTAATAGCCTAGTTTCCAAAGAAACTATCAAATCAGGTGAATGGGATGAGCAGGTGTAAAAAATGTTTCAAAAACATCTTCAGTTCTATTAGATCTCCCTCTTGAAGTGTGTAACAGCATAGGGAGTAGAAAGACCATTTAAACCTATATGAGGTCTTAGTTGTTAGAATGCAAAGCAAGAACATTAATGAAGGAGAGTGTGAAACTTGGTGGGAAGGTTAGGCAGGTCAGGGGAAGTCCTTAGCAGGATAAGGAAGCCTAGAGACCTACATTGGTGTGGAGGAACACTGAGATCCAAATTTAGGATCAAGAGCATAGACAAGCTAGTTTATCCTAGCTATCCCATCAGTGAAAAACTTGTATTAGACAAGTAATGATCTTTAGGATATTAGTAGATCACTACAAATTACTCACCTAAAGGTAGATGCTTGTCTCAAATTGGCTCTTTAGAGCATATTCATTAAAAATCAAAGCCAAGGAAGCAATTGTTACCTACAATGTTTCCAAATAGATAAGGATGGTATCGTAAGAAATTAGAGTTACGATAAAATAATAATCTTGCAGTTGTTTATGCAAGTTGAAAGGTAGTTAGATAAAATAATTAGTTGTCTTAGAAAATCCTGGAGTGAAAACAAATAACTATATTATTTTGGATTTTTTTAAATTAGAATACTAACAATATTTTTATCATACTTAGAAAGGGAAATTAAACTATTAAAATTGTAAAATTCTATAGCTTCTATGTACAATTGGTATGAAAAGCTTACTCTATGGCTATGTTGTTTTCATGTAGTGCATCTAACAAGTCTCTAGAGCATTTACAAGTTTTGAAGTAATAAAATGTATTAACCTGCTTTAAATAATTGTACCTTCCTATAAGAAACTTTTGTTGGTTGGTTAGTTCAAGAAGGAAATTAAAATCCCCCAGCAACCACCCCATATTACACGTTGTTTTACTTTTTATTACTATGCTCAAGAAGAAAGGAGACTGTAATGTCTTCTATAATCGTAATTCATATGGTTAAAAGACTCATATTTGTCTTCCCTCTACTCTTCCTCCCACACATCATTTATTCAATACAATAGAAGTATTTTAAACAACACAAAAGACTAACACATAGTAACCTACTCTAAACAATTATTTCATACTAATTTAACATTTTATACACCTTAGAAGTTTGGAAATATTTATATTATCTGTTATTACATATTGAGATGTTATAATCAATTTATATATAGAATAAATGTTTAGGCTGTGTCAAAACCTTCAAGGGATGGATAAGCAAGAGAACGCATACTTCATCATGCCCCCAGATATAGTGCCTCTCACATGATCTTTCTATCTCTTGAGTCAATTCTTTTCGATGTGCTTGAGCATACATAGAACAAACCTGCATCCTTTATAAGTTTAGGCCAATCTTGTGAAGCAACAACCTAAAAGTTCAAGAATCACGAGAAAAATTAAACATGGAAAAAAATCCAATATTATCATCATTATAATCTAGTAGAAATAGAAACTTGTTCATGTCCAAACCTATCAATAAATGCCTAAATGCAACACCTTTTCCTATAGAATAATTCATCTACTCTAATTTTAAAAACTAATAGAAATTATATTTCAGAAGTTTTTCAGGCAAAACACGTAGATAGATATGACATTATTCTCATGCTCAAATTACACACCCAGTGATAGCATAACATATATTAATTCAATGAAACTAATTTTAAGAAGGGTTCAGTAATCTAGATGCCTATTTCACATGTGAGCAATGGTGCTCTGCAACAATCATGAGATAATGTAGTTCAAATTTTGGTGAGAATGTTGAAATGTGATAAATAAACTTAAAGTTTCATCTAGAGTGAATGTACATGTAAGTTCATAAGGATCATTATGATGAAACTAAGTTACAATCATGATTCCATGAACAACCTATCAAATAATAAACAAGTCGAAATATGAATTTTATTAAATTTTAAAAGTTTAGAGATTAGAGATTGGATCTGTGAAATTTAGTTTTACATGTTTAGGGATTAGATCTGTGACTGGAGATGTCACTTTTATGCACCCACAAACTGAGGCAAATAATTGACATACGGGTTATGAATCCAAACAAATATTGGTGATGGGACATAGAATGTCATGAACTGATTTGTGTCATATTTAAACTAATTAGTCATTTGTAATAATTCAATACTAATATGTTGAAGTTCAATAGTTTAAGCTTCTCTGCTATTTTTTTTAAAAAAAGAGGGTTTTTGAATCTCATGAACCCCTTTTTTAGCTATCATTGAACAAATTTTGTAATCAGTGTACCTTAAAAAAAGAGTTTCTAATCTTACACAAAAGAATAACAATAAATAACTTTGTTTCAGTTTGGTTAGTTAGTGAAATGGTAGACGAGAAGCTTGTATGTCCAAATTGATTTTGATTTTATGAAAGTCAGGTTGAACTAAATTCAAGGGGATGTCTATTTAAAAGCTGCTTTCACAAAACAGTAACCATAGGCTCTAGCTATCATTTGACAAATTTTTTATTTAACTGTTGTCAATATTAAATTTTAATGGAGCCAGGAATCAGTTTGAGAAAGATTGAAACAACAAAAAATTAGTATCACACACACTTAAGTGCCAAGCTATTGTGCCTCATTTGACATGAGTATTCCTCCTCTAGGTAAAACTAACTACAAAATCCATTGTTATGGCTATCTTAAGTTTCTAAAAGAAAACAAGTGAATTGTACACTAATGGAGGAGACACTTATATATTGAAGAATCCAACAATCCATCATTCCTTAACCATTCCTCTATCGTGATAATTTGTCTTCGTTTCCCACTATCTATTAAACTGGCCTTTCATAGCTTCTGTGTCCTGTGAAAAAAAGTATTTTCAGTTCTACACCGAACTTATTTTGAAAGTAGCTTTCACAAAATTATAACTATTCTAGCCAACATTTGAAGGAAATTCAGAGGTAGGTATGAAATAGATGGAGTCGATCTATTAAGGTAGACATAAGCCATTGTGTAGACTCTAAACTATCACATGGACTTAATTGATGCTCGATCAACAAGTTGAGGGAGGAAACCCTAAAATCTTTTCCACACGGAAGCAGAGCTAAGGGGTTGGTTGTGCAAGTCAATCTTAGGAGATCCATTATTTTCTTCTAAAGTGAAGCTCTCACCAAAAAATAGGGTTACAAGCATAGTAGCATATTTGAATGCATTATATCTGACATGTGTGGGTCTTAATTTGGTGCTCCTGGTTACATTCTTCACTATAAAAGATGCTCGTGTCCTTCCACTTGAAATGGGCCTTAGCAAGACACAATGTTATAGGTCTAAACATAGGACGAAATAGAGAAATATTTAGTATCTTATTGAGATTCACTTTGTTTCAACAATAGTTTAATATTCTCTATTAAACAAGGCCAACCACATGAAGGTGGAAGCTCATTTGGCCCCACCCCCCTCCCCCTAAAATCACTCTACATTCTCCGTTAACATCTAACATTCATTCATTCTTTCAACCAACCATTAATAAAATGTAACATTCAATCAATATCACATGATAACATTCATTAACACATTAGATTCGTTAACATGCAACATTCATTAATATTCTGCATTAACACATAATTCATGAACATTCATTAGCACATAATTAAATTCATTGAGACATAAAATTCAGTCATTATCAATTAAGGTATGTAAATGACAATCATTTCTTTTTTTTCTTTCTATTTATTTTTTCTATGTAAGCTCTAAGAGGAGCATTAGTGTCATCATCAATTGCCCCCTCATCAGTTGCTCTATTCTCTTTTCTTGATGATCTCAAATTCCTATGCTGTTGCAAGTGGGGGGTCCTCTGCAATAACAAATAAAAGAGTTAAATTAAAAATAATTTATTATAATTGTTACAAGTATTTAATTATTTTAAATAACATAATTGTGGTGCTCTTTACCTGATCTAACCACATCATTTTGTCTGGACTCAACATCAACATGCTCATGAACATCGACCCCTCGATCCTCTACAACTGCTATACAAAATGTTACGTTAATCCAAACACCAATTGCAATTACATATAAAAAATTTAATAGGAAATGTATACCTCCACCACTGGGATGCACATCACGCAAACCTTTAGTATCCATAGATTGTGTAGAAGGATTGTCAGGCTGCATTCCAACATCCTACGGATTGTTATCATTGCTTGCTTAAAATAGATATACTCACTTTATATTAGAACTTAACATCAAATAGACTAATTGGTAAAGTATTCAATTTGAAATAAATTTCATTTAGCTTATTTACCTATGGCTTAGATGCATCATTATTGGAACCTTCCACACTGATTTTAGCTCGTAGTTGTTCAGCCACGACTCTATAGCCTTGTTGGAAGCCAATTCTCTTATCCTCTTTTGTGAGGCATCTCTTGAACTCTGAGCCCTGCATTTTTGCGTGGTATGGTGAATTTTACTTGCATTTTTTCATCAACCAATGGAGGGTAGTTAAAATATCAAAAGGAAATGGTAAATAGTTAGCAGGGTTTCCAACCCTTGTTACATCTTATTTTGGTCATGTTGGAGTTGTTCTAAACTATCTTTGGTGTTTGGGAGTCCTAGAGGATCCAATTGCACTCTTGGTTGGGTGTGTAGAATAAAGGTCAGGTGCTGCAATTTTCCCTGTGACTGGTAACAACAAGTTTGCCTTAGACCTGATTTGTTTTGGGTTATGTTGATGTTTGTTTTGGTTTCCATTTATGTTAGAGGGTTGGAGTTGTCCAAAACACTTGGTGTCAAGGTTGGGTGTATGAGGCCTTGAATGGTACAAGGAAGAAGTAACTAGTATGCAACCTTATGTGATGAGTTGGATCCATGAATCAAAGGAGCAGTTGTAACAACAGATTAGTTCCTTGTTTGAAGGTGAATCAAGCCTTGAATGTTCTTATGGAGAACAGAGGATTGGGGTGATAACTTGAATTGCTTAGTTGTTCCAAGGTGCTAGGAGTTTGTTGGTGCTTCCAAAGCGTGTTACTCTACATCATATATTGGTGTGGAGGAACATTGAGATCCAAGTTGACGATTAGGACCATAGAAAAGCTAGTCTATCCTAGCATTTCCCATCACATTATATAAAAAATTTGATACAATTTTTCATTTACTAATACTTACAACTCTTGCTTGAAGCTTCAAAAAACCACCAGAGTCGAGCTTGTGTGTCCCATGCTTTTCTAGTCTTGTCTTTGTTGCCTTTGATGTGTTAGGAAATCTATGAAAAGTTTGAAATATGTTAGATAGTATAAATATAGAGGTCAATTAGTACATAATTAGATTCTCAATAGTATCACATACCTAATTTTACTCTCCACTGGTGTAATATTATTTTTCTTGTCAACTTTATACTTTCCATCCAAAATCAGAGCCTGCCACTCAGCCTCAGGAACATAGGGTAGACACTCGTACCTGGGTTATCCCGTAAATTTTCTATACTAGTTCGTAATATACTTCAAACATAAACCATCTTTTTCAAGGAGCTTGTTTCTCTCGAATGCATGAGGTCCAAAGAGTTGGGTCATGCTCTCTATAAGATCATCCTTCAACGGTTTGTCTTGGTTATTCCACCTTTTAAGGAAAAAAAAACATGTTAGACTCATAAATGAAGTGAAGCTACCTTTAATATAGTTCAAGAAATGGATGAAAAGGAAAACTATTCTAGCAATGATATGAAATCAAAATAGTGTTTTGGGGTTTTAGTTAGGATAGGATGTTCCACCAGGTACGTAGGGTGGGCTCGAATATTTGCAAACACTCATCACCAAGTTTTCTCCAAAAAACATCATTCCCTACAAAAAAATCATGGGATCATTAGTCGATGAAGAGTGATCAAAAACTAAATTACTATTATATCACTATAGAATAATAATAACTTTAAAGTACCTGGAACTTTGGCTACTTTTAATGGAATGCCTTCATCGTCACTGAAGATCAATATGACATCCTTCACCGTTCCCGTACTAGGAACATAGGAACATCTAGGAAATGATGTTGCAGCTCCTATTGCAAAAAGTTTCATAAGTTTCATAAATCTTTGTCACAAAGTATAAAAGAACAAATGATAATTGATGTTAAAAAGTTGTACAAAAAAAACTGTTTATTGCTGTCATAAGAGAAAAAGAGGGATTTGTGTACCAGTAGATGGTGCAACAGTCGATGCCTGTAAGCTGCGTGTTGTCAACTCAGCAGTCGAAAAGAGATTTGTGGTTGTCCTGGATGGAGGCATCATCGTCATAGGATTCGATTGATTTGAAGCTGAAGAATAAAATTGTTAGAGCATGCATAAATATAGAATGCGTGGACTAGCATGGACAAGATTGTTAGAGCATTAAAAAAAGGATTGTTTGAGCATGTATTGTCAATGATTATGATCATTCCTATATATATTCAGTGGAAAACACAAGTGGGGAATGGAACATGCGATCTACCTGAACCACCTACAGAACCTCATCATGGGAATGAGGCTCGTAATCACGCAAAAAAATCTGTAAAGACAACACATCCATATTTTAATTAATGCCATAAAAGAGCATAACATAAAAACCATTATTGAACTCTTGTTATAATTAAAAATTTCATTAATACTTACTTTTAAGGTTTCATAGGTGTGCAACAATTCAGATCCCCTATCTTTTATTTCCTGAGTAGTAGGCTTTACGGTTGCCAAACGTATAATTTCTCTGCCAATTTTCTTTAGCAACATTTTAATCGAATCGATCAGGTCATCGGTCTCTGCTAAATCAATATAGAAAGGGTCTTCCTCGGGAGGGGGGCTACTGATCTGGGACTGTAGGTTCCTTTCCCTCCCTTCGACCACTGGCCCTCTGTGACAAAAATAGTATTAGTATTATCAAAATTACTCCAAAACAATGAAGAAAACAACATTAAAAAAATAACATTTTGCTTCTATCTAGTTTGCACAATTACAATGAGTTTTACTTGCTCATGTGTAGATGAGTCGGGAACATTGCCAACATCCCTTCTGGGCAGTTGCTCCATATTGTGCCCCTGTGTCAAAGATCAAGTATAAAAATGTTAGCCAAAAATTTATTGACTAAATGGTATGTTGGAGTCATTGATTAGAAGTTGGTTTAATAGTATGTAACACCCCCATGATAGTAGCCTTGTTTGTATCTATGTGGTTCAAATTGTAATCAATAAGAAGCTCTTCCCCTGCATGTATTGATTTTATCACACAGATGAATACACGATTTCCCTCACGCACCTCAAATATGCAATTGGGTTGCTTTATAGTTGACCTAGGTCATGTACTATTTATAAAACTTGCAATATTCCCTATTTATTTTGGCCTTCCATCAATGTATATAGCCACACTTTTACTTTGATTATTGTCCTATTGTTGTATATAATTTTCCAAGAGGGCATACCTATGCATACTTTTTTTATATTGAACAATATGCATCCAACTTTTGTAATCGTAACATGGTCCAACATACTCCATCAATTCAAATTTTTTTTTCTAAGACACCTTTATGCCGTCCATAGAAAATAGGCCCAAACCATGTAATGATGATGGTGCTATGCGATATGTCCTCTTGTTAACACAAAAATCAATGTTTATTGGAGGAAGTTCCTTGGGTACCCAATGTTTCTATAGATGGTGGTACCTCAAGGGCACCTTGATGTCACCTACCATCTCATCATCATAAGAACATGAACCCCCTTGAGAAAGGAAAAATTTCATGCATTTATTTAATTTCCTTCTAGTTCTTTGACCTCTAGTTAATCTCCCCGTTCTAGATAAACTGCATGTCTCACTTTCCTCTTCTATTCCTATATTTCCCTCACTCAAGAAAGACACTTCTGAAAAATACCTATTCACTGGTACCTGCAAATGGGAGAGATCTTAGAAGACATCAATCTCACTATTGATAAGTGTATTAAATAGATTGTCTATAAGGAGTATTGACTTATACCTGTCGATCCATGAGATTGTGCGGGATGCTACTGAAAGGGGTTCAGTTTCTTGCAAATATAATTCAATTATTGTGAACATAATCACATCATACTAATAATCACATCCATCATAAGCATCACATAAAAATTAAAAACATTAAAAGGTACACAATATAACACTTAAATCAGGTTCACATTATAAGCCTACTAGGGAAGTAGGCCTAGTGAAGGGCTAAAACTGGGTTTTTTAATCAGCTGATGAGTTGAGGGCTTAGTCACCTTGGAGACATGCTATTTGAAGTTTTTTGATGTGTGTGGAGGTGGAGGAAACACCTAGTTAAGGTGAAGTCAAGTTTGGCGCCTATTGAGGCATTGTGAGCATTTGATAGTTTGTTGATTAGATTGCTTGGATGAATCCATTGGATGGATTGAGGGACATTCATGGGATTATTCCAAAGATGTAGAACCTAAGGTGGCATAAGGATTTGGGGTGCACTCGAATAGGTTATGGAGTTGGCTTGGATCAAGGAGAGGGATCTTATGAAGATGCTTGGTTGGTGTTGTGAGAGCACTATGGGAGTCCCTCTTGTTATGAATGATTGCAAGTCCACCTAGGGTCTCTGCATCACCTACAGAGGCATAATTATTAACCAAAAAATTAGGTACGCACTTATATTATGTTTTCCCTATGAATTTTATTCTAGGTACAACTCCCTTTTATAGATATTTAATGAATTCCCTTTTCTTAACTAAACACTTACAAATGCTTTTGACCTGAAAGAAAATAAGGCTCAATACATTCATGCATCAATATGTGTTTTAAATAGTTTTATTTAATTAATTTAGATTAATAGTTAATTTAGATTAGCATTATTCTATTTGTAGTTGAAACTTGTAGCTTTTAAATAGATAATGAATAAACTATGTAACCATATATATAAGACAAATATATTTCTATCAAGAAATGAATATTAAATAGATTAAGGATTGATGGCATACCTCTAAATTCCATCAGCATCATCCTTGTCATCATCATCATCATCATCATCATCCTCCTCGTCATCATCATCATCGTCATCATCATATTAATCCTCGCCATCGTCATCATCGTCGTTGTCATCATTGTCATTGTCATCGTCGTCGTCATCATCAACATCATCATCATCAACATCAACATCATCATCATCAACATCAACATCATCTTCATCATCATCATCAGTAGGAGGATCATCGCCATCATCTTCTTCTTCTTCTTCATGAAAACTTGTGTCAGGAACATCATCCAATAACTGTCGATCGTGATCACCATCTACATCATCTTCTACTTCTTTGGTATCTTCTTCTTCCATCGCATTATACTTTATTGGCCTTCCTCTCGGTTCATGTCTAACAACAAATGACCAACCCGATTTATGTGGAACCTCTGAGTAAAATACCTGCTCACATGGGCTTGGAAGAACATAGGGCTCATCCCCAATTGGCTCAAACGACCTTGTATTAACCATTGTAAATCCATTATCATGTTCAATAATAGTTCTATTAGGATCATTTGGATTAAGTCATAGCCTGTACCATTTGATAATGAAAAATACTAATTTGAAGGAACTAAAGTCACACTCAAGTATATCATCCAAAATGCCATAGTATCGATTTTTAGACTCTCGAGGATGTAAGTCATTTCTAGATGAAATATTAGTCACTTGAAAGACTGCAGTTATTCCTGAATCACAAGTTTTGTTCGTGTCATCCAACACTTTGATGTAAAATTTTTGACCATTACAGAACATAGCCTTGTGGTGTTTAACCTGCAATAATATGTGAAACATGTCAAAATTATTGTATCGTGAGTTGATAAACATACGGGTGATTAATAAATTTGTATGTACCTAGAAATCTCTTGAACCAAGTGCTAAATCTATTTTCCTTTGCGTAACATTGGAATCTCCATTACGGTGAGCTTCTTTAACCAATGAAGATACACCTTCCCATGTTAATGTGCGACCAAAATGTTGACATCATTCAATCCATACCATCATCCAATCAAGATTGTTTGCAATATACAAATGTAGTGCATCCCACTCTCGAGCACCTGTAAAAAAAAAAAAAATAGACAACTTACAACCGATTTATTTTAAATATTAAGAAATAATTTATTACAATAAAATCTTATAATTTATTACCTCTCACTTTCCTCAATGTACCTTTCCCCATAAAGTACTCCCCTTCTAATTTTTTAAAAGGCTCAAGATCCCAAATGTGATCTAATTGGATATTTGATGCAAACTTAGGAAGATATTCAATAATGTACACCATAGTCTGGTATACCATATATCCCTCTACCATAGAACCCTAAGGTTGTGCTCTTTGTCGAACCAAAGCCTTCAAAGATTTCAAGTGCCTCTCAACCGTCCACATTGATCTAGTGTGTACAGGTCCACACAATTCAATCTCCTCAACTAGGTGTATGACGTAGTGTTCTTGTGTATTGAAAAAATTTGGAGGTAGACACTTGCATTTCACACAGTAAATGAGGAATTCTTCTCTTCCAATAGTTTATATCTTCTTTATGAATTTTTTTAAATGAAAACCACCTACATTAAGAGATTCAAGTAACAAAATATATATAGATACAAGACTTTACAAAATAATATACAATAGATTACATAGCAATAAAAACAAATCACAAATATAATAAATATATACAAAAAATTGAACAGATATTACTGCTTACCTCATGTATTTTCCAAGATCGTATCTCACTTGTTTGATGTTATTGTTGAAGTGCTCTGGGAGAGATAGAGGAAGCATGTACTGCAATAATTATAAACCAATCATTTCATTGTTTTCTAACATAACATAACAAACAATACACGTATTTTATGAATATATTGTAAATACAGAAGAACATAACTTACCTTGATGAAAGTATGCCAATCATGCATTTTGAGCCTTGGCCTAGATTCACTTTTTTTTATATGAGATTGTTTATGTTTGTAGAAAATCCTGTGGGAAATTGAATTTTTTGTATGACTTCTTTTATGGCATCATTGTGCTGCTCCATTAATAACCAAGGAAGGGCACTTATATTAATATGATCTCTGTTGCTATTTGAGTGAATGAAATTCTTCAATGCATGATTGGATTCATGAATGTCATTACAAATTTTGACAATTTTTTCTTTGTCACACCTTCCATCCAATATTTTCCACAATGTCTCTGTTATATTCTTTCCAATATGCATAGTATCAAACAAATGCACAATCTGTAACTACTCGTAGTAGAAAAACCTACTAAATTGTCTGGGATAGCTTTTTAGTCTCTTTGGAAGGTTGTCAGTACTGCCTTGACGACCTTCACGATCATTAATTACACAATTAGTAAACAAAAATCACAATAGAAATATATAAATTACAAACATAAACCATTAGGTGGAACGACATTACCTCGAGATTAATTCTATTATATTCCAACTTCCATAGGTGAGGTGTCATTCTTCGTGGCTTTGATGTAGTCTCTTCTTTCCCATTGAAAAGATGTTTTTTCGTACTTCGATACTTATGATTCCTATGGAGGAACTGTCTACACTCATCAAACACCTACTTTCCTAAACTTTTTGAATGCCGAGATTTCATCTTTGGACCACAAACTGGACATGCAAATTTTCCCTTTGCTTGAAAACCTACAAGATAATGATGTAATTGGATTATTAAATATGTTGATTTTTATAATTAGAATTATCATGTGAAACTTGAATTCACTATAACATACCACAAAAATGTGTTAGCCCTGGGGCATCATGTATTGTCCATGCAAGTATTGCATGGAATTGAAATTGTCTTTGTCCTATTGGTCTAGACACATCATACATAGTGACATAGTTCCATAAATCCACCAACTCGTCGATAAGAGGCTCAATATATACATTCATATCTTTTACTTGATATTTACCTACTTGAATGAACAGTTACATTACATAATTATTGTGATCGTTTTACTGCAAGATTTGTAAGTACATATAAATTAATAACTATGAAACGATAAGATACCTGGAACAATCATTGCCAACATAATGTGCTCCCTCTTTATTGACATCCACGGAGGAATGTTATTGTTGATAAAAAAAATAGGCCACATTGAGTAAACAGATCTCATCTCTCCAAATTGATTGACACCATCCACTGCCAATGAAAGCCTGAGATTACAAGGTTCTTCTTTGAAGTGTTGCCACTTTTCATCTATGTGCATAAATGTCCAACCATCCAAAGGGATTCGAATAATGTCATCTCAACTTCTATTGCATGCATGATAATCCATAAATTGAGCCAAGCTACTACACTTGAATAATTGTCGCATCCATGGAATAATGGGGATGTAACGAAGAACATTTTGAGGCACCTTTTTTGTTAGTCGATCTATTTGATATCTACTTGTATGACATACAGGGCATTGTGTTACAAATTCATGTTCTTTATAATATATAATATGATCATTGGGACAAGCATGTATTTCTTCATACTCCATTCCAATATCTTTCATAACAGCAGATAATTCTCAATATGAGCGAGGTAGAATATTTGATGGTGGTAATAGAAACTTGCCTATCAATCTATAGCAAAAAAATAAGTTGTTAATATAAACAATATTAGTGGTACATTATTCACCCTTTGTCAACTATAAAGACATATATGACATACCTTAACATACGTGACATTGTTATGTTGGATAAACCATTCATAACCTTCAAGTTCAACAACAACAATACAATAGAGAGAAGAGTTGTTTGGGAGTCTTTGTATAGGGGCTTGTATGCCTTCTCAAGTAGAGGTACATCGAGGCTATCATCATCATCATGATCAGATACGCTTGGACTAAATGTGTCATGGATCAATGTATTTATACCATCATCTTCAATTTTGTTTTCTAGTGCATGATCATCATCTTCCATGGGATCATTATCTTCACCTTGGATATTCGCACCTCCATGTTCCTCCACTTCGAAAACCATATTCTTCGAATTGTTGTGGTTCATATCATGTACTTCCCTGGGGAGATCAACCTATATAAAATTGATTAACATAAATAAACCATGATCATCAACTCATCATCAAGTGATTTCATATGTATATAAATTGTTAAAATGATATAATGAACAACTTACCAGTGGATGATAGTCATGCCCCCCTTCAATGTGACCATTCTCCCTACAATGTCTCTTAACTATTTTGATTAGCAGTCTTCTACGGTTTAAGCCCTTACAAATTTTGCACGAAAAATAACATTTTTCATCACCTTTTCTTTTCAAGTTAGACTACAATCTAGAGATTGTCTCCCTATTTTGTTCTTCACTTATATTATCTGACATGGTCGTTCTTCGCAGGAAGCAAAAATCGGGCTATGAAAACTTTGGTCTACAACTTTCACAAACTAAGAAAAACTGTCAAAAGTAAACAAATCTTCTTAGACCTAGTTAAATACTTTAATATTTTAAAAATACTTTCTTTGACTTTATTCCTAAGACATTTAACCCCATCACTTTTTATAAAATTCAGTCAATTGCTCTAGGAAAATTTGTGGATAAGATTATTTGTAAAACTTTGACCAACCACCTGAAGGTCTTATTTCAAGAGACCTTACAACATTAAGCCACTAAAAGCAATTTCAAAACATATAAGCTAAAGTCTAGTTAAAATATACATTAGATTAAAAAATATACAATTTTCATACCCAAACACATTGCTATAACTCGTGCAACGACCTTCTTGCTTAGCTGTAGAAGCTCTCTAGCAATCAAATTATAAAAGCTACAAGGCCTAACAACAATTTCAAAACATATAAGCTACAAGGTAGGACATATTACATGACATGGCAAAAGGAACAAAATTTACAAGCTTTAGCAAGGCATATTAAATGACATCATAGTGCTAGAGAGATCACAATTATATGAGTCAAACATAGTCATGAAAAAGCACATAAATTAGTTATTATATGCAATTAAAAGATATATAGTTAGATAGGGACATCCATAGGGCATATTGAAGAAATGAAATGGTCATTTAGATTTTATTTAGGATTTTGAAGATGATAGTGTTCTAAGGCAAAAAATCCATTCATATAAGCATAATGACATTAAATGTTTAAGCATGGACAATCATCAAATACCAAAATAGAGCAGAAATAAATCATTAGCAATAGTATTTGCTTGAAAGTTTCTAAAGCCTTTTAAAAAAAGCCATTTTGTACATATCATGCAATCATGGCATTCCATGATACCACATTTCTTAGATGAATTTTTTCAAAGAGTTCATGTGCCTCATCTATATTTCCACATTTTGCATACATGTCGCAATTGATTTTGGTTCTATGATGACTACTAAGGGGGATGTTGGTCTCAACACAAGAACTAGAGGTACCATAAAGAAAAATGATAAGTGTGGTGATAAACAATGTCAAGACCGTTAGGAACTTTAACAAAACTTCTTCCAAGTGGAATTGGAAGCTAGTAGTACCCTCAATAGAGTTAGTATGTGATCAAAATCTTGTAATTATTCTCATGTGATAAATGCATACTTATGTAGCTTTTATTTGATTAGTTTATTGTGTTTTCGAAGTTTATTTGGTAAAAGGTGCTTGAGACAAATTTTACATCCTTAGAAATCTAAAGATTTCTATAAAGGAAATGTTGACAGTATCATATGTTTATTTTCTGATGTACTGCTCCTTATATGCTGCACTCATTCTTCTTTATCTATCTGATCATAATATAAACATTGTTATATATGTTTTGGTTATCCAGTTGGGGTTTATTTGAAGTAGCTAATGCAGCATGACTCAAACTCAAAACATATATTTTGAATTTTAGCAACATGATTAAGGCATGTTGCTAAAACTCAAAACACAAATGTTACAATGTATATTAGTGTACTCTGTTGGAAATGTTCCAAAGCAGCGTAAGCATTTTTCTATGGGCAATAACGCATGTATCAATCAGCTTTTTCATGAACTGGAAACAAAAATATAAATTTATGTTGTCTTGTCCCTTAATTTACATTCTAAGAAAGCAAAATTATGGATATATCATCACATAACATAACTATTCATAAAACATAAATAGAAAATAATTAACTTAATCCTAGGTCCTTTATGGGTTTCTTAAAGTCACTACCTAAGCAGCGCTACTATAACATATCTAAACCATCTAGGTACATTAATGAATCACATAATAAGAACCTTAAATATCACTTGCTTAAACTATAGGTTCATTTTATAGCACCAAACCCAAATGTTCCTAGATTCTTTTCATCGTATCATGTAATGACATAGTTCACTAACTCTAACTATCATTTAATGATTTCTTATCAATGTATCAAATAACTATGCAACAAAAACAATTACAATATCATCTTATCCTACCACTACAATTTGTAATGGCATAAATTTTACAACCTTGTGTAGAATTCCTTTTTCGCATCTAGCCAAACACAAAAACTCACCAACCCATGATCCTTGTCATTTACCAACTCATTTCTCAACTCAAAATCCTGCAATGAAGCCCTAGCATGGAGACATTCATGCAACGTTCTCCTGTCCGCAAATCTATAAATATGTAAAGGGTTATTAAAATTAGTAGTTTACATCATTATTTGTTAGGCATTCATTTGTCTCTATATATGTATTTATAAATGGAAAAAATGGATTACATCAACCGAGAGTTTGTAAAAATATGGCATTCCAGATAAATGTGTAAAATAAATTGAGTCAAAAAAAGGAATAAAACAATATACTATATTCTTTTTATGAAAATCAGTAGTTTTTAAGAAATCAATTTGGAGGTTTTCAATTACCATGAATTGGATTGAGAAAGCCTAAACACCTATATCTTATGAGACTACATATAAAAGGTGTCAGGAATCTACCTCCAGTCAAACAAATTAGAGGTTCCTATAGGATCCTGGGAAAGTATGGAGAATTTTTTTACAAGTTATTGTAACCACCTTATATAGGTCTTTCTCCTATATTCAATATCTAAGATTTTACCATGTTCAAAGATTTTATGGATGAAGGTGTTAAACAAACATATTCAACTCTAAATGACGAAGACTAAGTGTTTGAATTACCATTGACAAAGGAAACATAGATTAAAGCTATTGTGGATACTAGAGAATCCAAAATGACAAGGTACAAGGTTTAATGGGAAAAAATAATTGATAATGGATCAGACTATAAAAATTGGAAGCCACATGGATGATGGAGGAAGAAATTAGGAAGAAATGTATTGATTTGGATCAATTTTTCTCTAAGAGGACTTTAGACTTCTTCTCTTCGGGAGTATCATGCAAGAACACCTCAAGCTTAGATTGAAGGCCAAAACTAATTAAGTTCCTAGCAGGGCATAATAATTATAATAAATTACATCGATAATTTAGACCAATGATGTAATGGAAAATAATATTTTTAAGCCAAAGTTGGCATGGATTTATACTTTAGGACCAACTAGGCAGCATTGTGCATATTTGGTCAAAGAGAGTTCAATGTGATAAAAACCATATCATCATTTTTTTATGATATTCAAGTTCATCATCAACATTTTATATTTTCTTGGGCCTTAGAGTGCATATGAATCTTCATATTGCAAAACTACAAAAATGTTACAATGTTGTCAATGATAACATTGAAAATATTTGTGTTGGTCTTTTGGATCCTGTTGGCTTTTGGGATTTTGCTGGTGCTGAGCCTTCTACAAAGGCTAGAGGTGATTTTCCCAAGGTTTCTCTATCTATTGGCTCTATGTTAAGGGTTGAGGTCCTAGCCGGGGTTGTTGTTTCAACTAGGGTTAAGTCTAATGCATCTTCTCCCTGGGATTTTTCTTCTATTCCTGTGTTATCATATTCAACTGCTGGTGTGACTAGGGTTTATTACCTGTTATGTTGGTGCATCTTTAGAGAGTTTGACCAAAAAATTCACACAAGAATATTTTAACTTAATAAATTTTCTATACATACCTTTCACCGCAGACTGGAGAGATGGATTCTGAATGCACAATGCCCTAGTTTCACACCACAGACCACAGAGATGCATTCTAAAAATACAAATTACCCAAATGACTAACGTGATTTTTTTTTCTTATATCCTGTTAATGTCGCAATTGCGATGTTGTTGAGTTATAATTGAAAAAAAAAAGCCAAAAACACATTACATTTTCTCGTCGTCGCAAATTGACATCGCAAATTCACCCCTAATGTATTAGTGATCCCAAAGCTAAACAAAGATAACTTCAAAGCATGGCAAGAAATCATGAGGCTACACTTAGAAACCATTGGAGATTTAGGGCTAAAGTATCTAAATGTAAAATACAAGGCTCCTACTAGAACTATGACTGTTGAAGAAATTACAAAGAAGAAGAGTCATAATATCATGATGATTGATATTGCTTCATCTCTCAACTATGCCAAATTTGATGAGGTCAAAGATTATGGAACTGCTTATGAAATGTTGATCAACCTAAAAGCCATCTATGGAGGAGATGATAATGTAAGGAGAGCCAAAGTTGAAATTCTTAGAGGACAGTTTGATTAGATGAAAATGAGAGAGGATGAAAATATAGCAAAATATGTTGAATGAATCAAAGCCAATGTTAGTGCTATCAAAGCCTCTAGAGGAATAATTGAAGATGTAACAATGGTAAGAAAGGTACTCAAAACCATTCTTCCTATCTATACAATCGAAGTGTCTACTATTCAAGAGAGGAGATGTGATCCAAATAACAATATAACTTTGGATACTCTAGTGGGAAGATTAACAACATTTGAACTATATAACTATGATAATTATACTCCTAGTTCTACGAATCTTGAGTATGCATTTCAAGACAAGGTATCACTCAAGAAGAAAGCTAAAAATTATAATAGAAAAAAATCTAAAAGTGAAGAGAAAGATAGTTTTGATAGTGATCTTGAATCCTTTGAAGCATTTCTTCCAAGAGGGTATCCCAAAGGTAGAGGAAAGTATAAAGGAAAGATTCATCTAATATGTTTCTCTTGTGAAGAAGTTGGATGCATTATTGCAAGGTGCCCAAATAGAGAAGATGAAGATGAAAATAAGCACAACAAGTACAAAGGCAAGAAGTATTTCAAGAATTTCAAGGATTACAAGGATAAAGGTAAGAAATCTTGTTTCATAGCTAAAGATTTAGATAGTAGTGAAGATGATGAAATGGTTTATATTGTTGTAAAGGATGAATCTGATGATGAAGAAGATAAAATGGAACTTACCTCTCATTTTAGCAAGAATGATACATGGATTATTGATAGTGGCTGCTCACATCATATGATTGGTGATAAAACAAAGTTTGAACACATGGAACATTATGATGGTGGTAGTGTGAGATTTGGAAATAATGAACCTTGTTGCATAAAGGGAAAAGATTGTATCTCACTAACCAATGAACTCAGATGTGATAGTGCTTATTGGGTTGAAGTACTAAAGCATAATATACTGAGTGTGGCACAATTGAATAACATTGGATTTAAGGAATGGGAAGGCCAAACTTCTGGATGGAAATGGAAATCTTGTTGGGTCTAGCACACAAACAAAAGGTAATCTATTCTACCTAGATCTTAGTGAAAGTTCATGTTTTATTGCTCAAGTCCAAGAAAGCTCATTGTGGCATAAAAGGTTATGTCATGTAAACTTTGATAATCTAATCAAGATAAGAAAGAAGAAAAGAGTAAGAGGTATTCCTAGCCCGAGCAAACCTGGTATGGACCTATGCAAAAAATTTCAAATTGGTAAGATGGGAAAGACAAGTTTCGAAAGTAGAGACTATCATTCAGAAAAAGTCTTGAAACTAGTTCAGACAAAATTATGTGGACCTATTAGAATATAAAATTATAGTGGAGATAAGTCATTTATTCTTTTTGTTGATGATTATTCTAGAATGATTATTGTAATGTATCTAAAAGAAAAGTCTGAAGCATTTCAAAAATATAAGTGGTATCTGTCAAGAGTAGAGAAAGAAACTGGAAAGAAGCTAAAATGTTTAAGATCATACAAAGGTGGTGAATTTATTTCCAAAGAATTTAGTAAATTCTACATTGAAAAAGGAATTAAGAGACAAGTATTAGCGTTTGGTACACCTTAGCATAATGGTATAGCAAAAAGAAGGAAAATATCCATCATGGATTGTGCAAGAACCTTGATGATAGAAAAGAATGTTGCAATCAAATAATGGAAGGAAAAAATTAGTACTACAATGCATAAATTGAACATAGTATACTTGAAGAAAGACTCAAATTAAACTCCTTATGAACTATGGTATGGCTACAAACCTAATGTAAGTTACTTGAAAGTATTTGGTAGCAAATGTTATATCTTGAAGGAATCTTGGAAAGGTAAATTTGATGTCAAAGGTGATGAAGGCATATTCCTAAGAAATCTTGCAAAAGTAAAGCATAGAGATGTTTGAATTTATCCACTTATAAAATCATAGAAAGTGCACATGTGAGAATTGATGAGTTTGTAGAAAAGAGTGAAGAAGAAAGTAACAAAGAACCTGAGGATTATAGAAGATTTGTTTATTATGAACCTAATATACTACCAAATCTATTTGAAAGTTAGGAGACCTCACCTCCCAAGTCCCCAAAATCTCCAAAAGCTATTGAGTTGCAACTAGGGAAATCCATGTCATGGTCTGAAGGACTTGAGTTGTAGTCAGAGGCTACTGAGCTATTGCTAGAGAAAACTGAGTCTGATGGACCTAAGTTACAGACAATGGGACCCAAGCTTGATATATAAGATCATGAAGAGGGTAGTGGAATGAATTCCAAATCCAAAGTACCTTTGTTAGTAAGATACATCAGAAGGTACCATGCACCTAATCAAATCATTAAAGAAAAATTAGATGGAACAATGAAAATAAACAAATTAAAAGGTACATGTTTGCTTTCTGAATTTGAACCTAGATCAATGAAATATGCTTTGGATAATGAAAGTTGGATTGAAGCTATGAATAAAGAAATTGAGAAAATAGAAAGGAATAAGACCTGAACTTTTGTTCTTAGACCCAAGGATAAAAATGTAATTGGCACAAAGTGGTTTTTTAGAAATAAGCTAAATAAAGATGGAGAATTTCCAAGAAAAAAAGAAAGGTTAGTTTGTAAAGGTTTTTCTCAAGAAGAAGGCATTGCTTATGGTGAAATTTTTTTCCCATTGTAAAATTTGAAGGTGTTAAAACTTTACTAATATATACAACACATAAAGAATTTAAAGTTTATCAAATGGATGTAAAATTTGCATTCTTGAATGGAATTCTTGAAGAGAAAGTTTACATAGAACAACCTAAAGGTTTTGTGGATCCTAGAAAAAAGGATATGGTCTATAAATTACACAAAGCATTGTATGGTCTCAAGAAAGCTCCCAAAGCTTGGTATGAAAGACTTTATAACTACTTGAGAAAGATTGGTTTTCAAAGAACAAATGATAATAGAAATTTGTATATCAAAGAAGGACAAGACAAGAAGATTGTATTGGCAAAAATCTTTGTGGATGAAAATTTATTTATAGGAAATGATGAATTATGCAAGGCAATTTTTAAGAGATAAGTAAATAATTTGAGATGTCCATGTTTAGAGAGATAAAAAAAAATTTGGATTGCAGATCCAATAGAAGAAAGATGGTACCTACATTACTCAATCTAAATATATCAAGGAGATGTTAAAGAAGTTTGAAATGGAAGATTCAAGACCAGTTGGAACACCTATGTCTACTAGACATAATCTTTCCAAAAATTATGATTCAAAGGAGGTAGATCAAATCACATACAGATCAATGATTGGAAAATTGCAATATGTAGTGCACACAATGCCTGATATTGTATTAGCAGTTGGTATGGTGGAAAGATTCTCAGCAAATCCCAAAGAAAATCATATGATGGAAATTAAGAGAATCATGTGGTATCTAAAAGGTATTGAAGAATATGGATTATGGTACAAAAAGGGAGGAAATTTGGATTTGAAAGCATTCACAGATGTTGTTTGGGAAGAAAGTGTTGATGATAGAAAGACCACCAGTGGTGGAGCATTCTTTCTTGGTAAAAGACTAGTGTCTTGGAAAAAAAAGAAACAAAATTGTATTTCTCAGTCCACAATAGAGGCAGAAAATGTGGCAGCAACAATTAATTGTTCAAATGTTGTTTGGTTCAAGCAACTGTTGGCAAGTGTGAAGATAGAAATCAAAGATCCAGTGGTTATATTCTGTGATAACACCAATGCAATTAATATATCAAATAATCTTGTGATGCATACCAAAACTAAGCACATTGCTATAAAATATCATTTTTTAAGAGAATTGGTACAAGATAAAGAGGTAAGATTGGAATATGTGAATACTAAAGAACAAATTGTAGACATATTCACTAAGCCATTACCTAGGGATGAATTTTTGAATCTAAGAGGTAAGTTAGGGTTCATTCCCCTATCTAAAGCTCACTAAAATAAATTTTAGTGATGCATCAACCAGAGCATGTTGAAGATTAGTCAGTTGATGCAGTATTAGAAAGAGCACATTGCATATGAATTGGTACATGAGATACATTGATATTCACTAGATATTGTCTTTGGCATGAGATGTCAAAGAGGGAGATGTTTTCTATCATATCTCATAGAATTTTTATCAAGAGGAAGAGTATATATTTCTAGAGATGTCAAAGAAGGAGAACTTGGTCTGATATCAAAGTAAGAAAGTTTTCTATCAGAATAAGATGTTGAAGACAAATTTTTGCTTATAGAGGGAGAAACTAAAGGTAGAAGGATTTCACATTGTTAGAAGGAGTTCTCATGGATGAGAATCCGAATGAAACTAAGGATACGTTCCTTACTTTATTCTTGCTCTTAAAATTTCATTGTATTATGATATGTTTTGTTATCATCAATGCCAAAGAGGGAGATTGTTGAAAATAATTGATTAATTGTGTATTGAATTTGATGTCACACAAAATGTCATATCATTATATGCTAAGATCACTTGTTCATTGAAGACAATTTCCTATGTCTGCCAAGCATTCTAGAGTTTGCCAAGTTAAGAAGAAAGTGTCTCCTAATTTCACTCGGGTGACAAAGAGAAGTTTGCAAAAGTTGAGTGCTAACTGAGCTCACTCAGTTAATAAAGGAAATGTTGGATGGAAATAGTGTTAATCGAGCTCACTTGGTTACCAAAGGAACTTTGTAAATATGTAGTGTTAACCAAATTCACTTGGTTAACATAGGAAAAATGTTTTTGAGTTAGTGTCTACTGAGCAGGGTTGGCTAACGAAGAATTTTCTTGTTTTGACATATTGAGTTCAATTAATTTGTTTGTTGTTTCTAGCTGACTAAGGAGATGAATATTAAGTATTCTAAGTTGTATTCAAGATGACTTGACATTTTGTAAGATATAAATATAAGGTCAAGTTGAGGATAGAATGTGTGAAACAAAAATAGAAGATTTGAAGATTCTTAGAGGAAGTGAATTAGAAGGATAAGAAGAATATCCTTATTGAGCTACAAAGATATATTCAATCAGGAAGGATGAAGTTTACAAGCTAGAATTTAGATCTATAATTAGCAATTCAGTTGCATAAAAAATCAAGTCATCTCATTGTTACTTTCAAACCATTATAGCAGGGATCTAAATCTCTTAATAGAGTTGGCTTAATAGCTATTGGTAAATCCTCTAACAAGGTGGCATTTATAGATTGAATTGTATAAATACCTCTAACAAGGCCACTCTTAATAGGGTGATCAAATTCTGTAATATTTTTACACCTAACAATGTGTTTTATAACCTTTAATAGGGTTGGCTCCTAATAGGGCTCACTTTAGAAGAGTGAAAATTAGTAACTACTTACAATTGGTAGTTTTTCTTAAATTGGGTTTCTACATTAAATATTGGTGTCAATTGTGTTCATGTTATTTTCATATTACGTATTTTTCAAGTTATTTCAATATCTACCCAGTTATAGCATTTGCTAGCTAGTGTAAACCAAGTGCATGTGTGTTTGTCGAGTTACAATAGAATACAATTTAATCAGAGTGTTTGATTTGTATTGACATCTAAGGAATCTAGAATTTATTTTAGTAGTAATTGATTCACCCCTCCCCTCTCAGTTATTCCTCTAATATATCCAATAGATCATAAATAGAGTTACAAGTTGTTGATACAAAGTATAGAATTCAATTTTATGATATTGCATGGTTTTTTTGTATATGATAATGTGTTTTCATCAATACCAAAGGGGGATATTGTTAGCCCCAAATGATCATGCTAAAGATAACAGAGATAATGTATGTGAAAGATTCATATTAGTTGTTATGTTGTCATTGATTTCAAGCCTAAATAGGTAAGATATTTGCTAATATAGTTTAAAGTGTTGGAAGCTACAATTGGAGAAATTGTTATGTTGTCACCAATGTCAAAACTATTGGTAATAAAAAGTGTCAAACCTACTTGAGAGATATTTTACTAACTGTATGTAGCACCATATCATAATGTTGATGAAGAGGATTTGAAAAGAAGAGATCATAAGATGACCTAGTGAAAGGTTCAAGTTGAGATGTGGTAAGTATCATGGAAATAAAATGGGCACATGATAAGTTAGTCCTTGAAAAGATAATGTGTTTTTCAATCAAAACATGAAGTGAAGAAGATAGTTGGATGAAGCAAAGAGTTGAAACAAGTCAAAGGGATAAGCTTGACCAATTATCAGCATTGAATGATTAATGAAGGAGTTGAAGAAAAAGGTTAAGGAACTTATGTAGAAGTTGAACAAAATAGTGTAAGACAAGTGTTAGTTAATGCCGAGCAAAATGTATGAAGAATTGTTAGTAATGATCAAACATAGTATTGGTTGAGTGATCATGTTGATGTCAAGCAAGATAGTATATAGTATGTCGAGCTACATAGTGATGACCAAGTTGAATAACATAGTGATGACCAAGCTAAAAGACATAGTGATAGTCAAGTGACAACAAAAGTTATAGTTTGAGAAACATTTAAATTTGAGGTTGAAATAGTTAGAATTTTGAATTATTCAAAGCATGCAGATGATAAGGATTAATGATCTAATGTATTTAATGCATGACATGAGTTTATTAAGTAATCAAAGACAAGATTAGATCAAAATTTTCTAGAAGGAGAAGGTGATAAAAAAGGTGGAAGGATTTGATGAATATGACCTAACCCAAAGATCAATAGTGGTGTTTAAGAAACAAAAGATCAAAATGACTTATTTAAGGAGGCATAAGGAATGAATTTCAAGGTTGGTTCATTGTTGATTAGCAATCTTAAGGAGAAGTTGTGAAGCAATGGACAACAAAGGTGAAGTCTGAAGAGCAATTTCTTGAGGAGATGCCAAATAGATCAATGATGAAGATGTCAATGAATGCTAATCAATGAACTAGAAGATGGGAAAATAGAGATCTAAATTTGTAAACTGAGTTGTACTTTATATATCAAACCTATCATTACATTCTAACCATTGTATCAGTCAAAATCCTTTAATCAAGGTTGACCTAACCACCATTTTTTAAATCCTTTAATCAAGTTGACATTTTAATGGAATGATCCAAAGTCCTCTAACAAGGCCACTCCTAACAGGGTGATTAAATCCTTTAACAAGGTCACTTTTAATAGTGTGTTGTATAACCTTTAACATGGTTGACTCTTAACTGAGTTCACTTCAAAAGAATGAAAAATTAGTAGCATGTAACTTGGTGTTTTTATTTTTTCAAATTGGGTCTCCATGTTAAATCCTGGTGTTAAAGTGTTATTTTCATGTGTGGATGTTATTTTTTGCATGCTATATTTCACAATAGTTTATTTATTGGCAGATGACACTTATAGAGATAGAGAGTTGAGTAATTACATGAAATGTTATTTTGTTTATGATATGCTCTAAAGACTAAGTGAATTTCTAAGATTGATAATGTTATTTGAAAGGATAACTAATCCACACACCCCCACCCCCCCCACCCCCCCCCTCAAATATTCGAAATTATTAAAACAATTGTTATCAAAGCATTGGTTCTTGTAAGGAAAGTTTGAAGGAATCAAGCCAAAGATTAAGATGTAAAAGGGAGAGATGCCTAAGTTTAAGAAGGGGAACTTCCTAGCATGGAAAAGGCTTATTAGATTACACTTATTTGGTTTTGGAGATATCACATATTACAACTTGGACAATTAATACATTGAGGTATTTAGACCTATGATAGTTGAACAAATGAAAGAGAAGGAGCACAACCAAATGATGATTAAACATGCAACAATCCTAAGTTATGCAAAATTTGATGATGTGAAGGAATGCACCAATGCTAATAAAATATGGGACAAGTTGGAAAAAAACCATGGCGGATATAAGAATGTGTTGAGAAATATGAAAAAAGCTTAAGAGGAAAATTTGATGGCATTAGAATGAAAGAAGGTGAGAATTTTGTACATTATTGTGGCCGAATCAAAGAAGTGGTGAATGTTGTTAGAGGAGTTGGAGGAAAAATATCTAATGAGACTGTGATAATTAAGATATTGAGTAATTTACTTCCCATCAATGCAATTTGAGTATCTATAATTTAAGAACTAAGATGTACACTTAGTAATGATTTGACCTTGGATAGTCTAATTGGTAGACTTACTGCATTTGAATTATCAAATTTTGATAAATATTCCTCTTCTAGTGTTGAATATTCCTCAAAGAAATTATGTAGAATGTGATAGTGGATCTGATGATGACCTTGATGAACTTGAAGTATTGTTGGCTAGAAGACTTCCAAGAGAGAAAGGAAAATACAAAGGTAAGATTCCTATTATCTATTTTACATTTAACAAAGTTGGTCATATTGCTACTAGATTCCTTGATAGAGATGACAAAGAGGAAAGGAAATATTTCAAGTACAAAGGAATGAGAGATGGCAGAGACAACAAAGACAATAGAGACAAAATATACTACTAGGAAAAAGGTAAGAAATCTTGTTATATTTTTGAAGAGGATGGTTTTGAAAATGATTATGATGATCATGATGAAGAATTTGTTTATGTTACAATTAAAGATGATTCTGATGAACATGAGAAAATTGCATTGGTCTCACATGTAAGTAAGAAAGATACATGGACAATTAACAGTGGTTTCTCACATTATATGACTGGTGATACAAGTAAGTTTTAATGGATAGAACATTATAATAAGATTAATGTTAAGTGTGATAATGATGCATCATGTTATATGAAGGGTAAAGAATCAATTAAACTAAATGAAAAGATCAAATGTGACAATGCATATTGGGTTGATGGTTTGAAATATAACTTGTTGAGTGCGGTACAGTTGATAAGTTTATGCTACAAAGTTGATTTATAGAACAAGAAGGAAAATATCTATGATGCTACTAGTGAACTAGTTGGAAGTGGAGAGAAAACAAGAGGTAACTTGTATCTAGACTTTTTTGAAGATACTTGTCTATTTGCCTAATGTGAAGAATTTTGGTTATGACATAAGAGGTTATGTCGTGTGAATTTTGATAACTTCATAAGCATTAGTAAAATTAAAAGAGATAGAGGGTTACCAAGACTAAGAAAACTTGATAAAGTGATGTGTAAACAATGTCAAATGGGTAAAATGACAAAGTCTAGTGTAAGGCCCCTTCCCTAATATCATATTATAAATCTTAATATCATGAATATGATTAGATATAGGGAGAGTAAGGAGATGAGATGTCATGTTTTTTTTCTCTCACATATAGAATGTGAACTATATAGTGTTATTGGATGCCTTATGATAAAATAATGATAAGTAGGTTCCAAAATTTAGGTATGCCTCGATTTGCATTCTCCTTATTAATATAGAACCTCAGATCTTATTGGGACTAATATACATTTTAGTCTTTGTTGTATTCAGAATTACATTAGTTTGATAAGCTAAGACCTATGGAATAAAGGCTCAAGATGTCATAACCTAGAAACTATGTTGATGGTTTCATGATATAGTATTGGCTATTAGGATAATTGAATTTTGGAAAGATAAATCAACATGCACTCTTGTGAAAATTTCTAATAATCATAGATGAAAATTGTTATCAAAATTAGATAAGGGTCTACACATTAGAACTTAGTATGATGTAATGTAATAATCCAATTATTGTGCAAGTAGTATTAGGTGGATATGTTGATATTCATAGGGACATATTTTATGGTCCAATAAAATGTAATGGATTTATTCTATGATAGATTTTTAACTATGAGACATGACTATGAAAACATCCTATTTACCTAACAAAATTGATACACCTTATAATGTACTATCTCATAATGATAACAAGATACTATTAGCAATCAAACTATATTAAGTGAACCAAAGGATATTAGTTGTGATGTTTACATTTTGATAGTTTTGACCTAAAATGTGTGTTCAAAACTAATTTTCATGTTGAATGACTTAACTGTATAGATTTAACATTTCATCATTATGATAGGAAATGGATTATGTTGTGGTTTGGAATGTTGGTTGATCATTTGATTTGATAATAATGTCGATATGCAGATTTTGATATTTTATGCTTTAAATGCTTTATATGACAATTGATTATGATGTTAAGTTGAATTATTTAATATGACATTGGCATGCACTTATATACATGCATTTTATATGAATTTTTTTTGGGCTATTGATGTTCAAGTTTAGTGTGCAGGAAGTGGAACCATGCAAATTATTAGAGGAAATAAGGTCCAAATTGTTGTGAACACGGTTTAGCCATGGTAAATATTTGGAAGATTCAAAAGCCTCGTTGTGATGTATTTTATTTTTTAAATGTAAGCCTTCTTGTGTGTGAAATTTTTATTCTCAAATATGCATTAGGGACATTTTATGATAGTGTGTAATGTGATTTTATGTGTCACTTGGTACTTGTAGATTTTTGTGCATTAATGACATGTCGTCTAGGGTTTTGGTTATGGTAGAATTTTTCCCTAAAACTAATTACCTTGTTAATGATTAAGTAAACCCACTTGACAAGGGATAGGATGGGTCATTATCAAAAGAAAATTCGAATTTAGACTTAACTAGCATTTTGAAGGGTCATTAGGTGGTCCCAAAGTGCCTTTTGTGTGAAAACAAGCTACCCATATGATACTATAACATGTTAGGGACCTAATTTTGACCATGTTAATTCCTAGGTAGACTTGGGAGCCCCTTTACTCATGAATTCTTCCACCAATTCGAAAATGGAGTTGTCACATAAGTTCTTCCCCATGTTTCCACTAAGTCAAATATAGCAATTTAGGGGGAGACAAGTTTGTAAGAGGAATTTGGTGTTTTTGCCAAAATAGATTGTGGAAAGGCCCTTTTAGGAAGAATTGGACAAAATAGTGGGGTGTTGACCAACTCTCTAAGTTTACAGATAGTTAGGTTTTGGAGGGAGGCTAAGGGAGCTCTTCACTAACTATCATTGCCTTTAGCTTGGACCAAGGTTGGTGCTCAAACCATGACTTTTTTAAAAAAGAATTCCAAGATGAATCTAAAAGCATGGAGTGTTGTTATGGGATCATGTATTGTTATTGTAAATCCTTGTATTGTATTGTAATGGTATGATTGTGCATTGTGCTTCATGTATTTTCTTGGTTTTCTTTCTTGATCTCCTTGTCTTGTTTTGAATGTGGAATTTGTTAATGGGGTGTGAAGGCTTCATCACCCTTGGGAGGGAAGTGAAGCCTTGGGTGTAGGGGTTAGTTGGGTTCAACATTGTAGTAGAGAAAATGTTACCTCATGATGAGGAGTTTTTCTTTCTTTCATGGAGTATGGGCTCCATTGAAGCCATATGCCTTTGATGTTTTGGGAGGCATAAGGGATTTGTGTAAGGAGGAGATTTTATGATAGCCTCGAGAGGCATGAATGGAATTATAGTTTGATATTTTTATTATGGATATGGCATTCTCCTCTTTGAAGATCCCATCTTCACCCAATATATTCATGATTCCAATGGTGAATCAATGTGCAAGCCATGGAAGGGATTGCTATGTATTGTGTTGCATGATTTTATGCATTAGCAAATGTTGTGTGTGTGTGTGTATCCCATTTGGGATTTTTTTCCCCTACTTGGTGGGTGAATTCATAGAAGCCTAGCATGGGAGGTGAGCCTCCATGGTTCTTGGTCTGTGTTCTTTTTGTAGGTTGTGAGGTTGTGATCTATGTGTTGACATATCGGTCAAGTTTTTTATTAGTGACACACACTTATTTAGATTATATATGGTTATCAAGCTCATTGTACAATTTACAGTGCTTGCAATGTATTTTAGTTGTTCACAAAGTTATGCAGTTGCTACTAAGTCCTTTGGACACATCCCAGTGGCTATTGAGCATATTCAGTTAATGTGAAGACTAGCAGTGTAAACCATGTATTTTAGTTGATGCCGAGTTTATCAGTGGTTACCAAGCAGTAGAGTATTTACTGAGTTTGCAGTGTATGTGATGAGAGTCCAGTATTAACCAAGATTTCCAATTTTAACCAAGAGACTCAGTTTATACCAAGCTCGAGGTGAGAATGTTTACCAAGTCATACAATGTAAATAAAGAGACTTAGTTTATATGACAAGTTACACAATGTCTATCGAGTCACTAGTGTAGACCAAGTTTAGGACTACTTAGAAGTGATCAATATGGACTAAGCTTCTACATCTATTGAGTGCATGATTATGCTGAGTATTGTAGTGGATGTTGAGTATCAGAACCTCACCAAGTCAATCTTCAAAACCTAAATGTCTTCATGTGGGCCTACTTTGTAACATTTGTGTTAACTTGTATGATGGCTGACTTTTTAATTTATATAATTGGATTGATATATATATATATGTAATGCATTGTATCATATCCAATGTGATGTATGTATGTAATGTGTGGAAATATGAATGCAAATTACATCAAAAAAAAGTAGGAGGGAGTTGTAAAGGCCATAATAGCATAAGGAGCAGCAGAGACATATCTATCACATAAAAGTCATGATCAGTACACAAAGGAAGCTCATTCAAAAAACTAAGTTGCAGATCAGAGATCTACTATTGCTTCATCCTAACAAGTGGATCAGTCAAATCCTTTCACAAGGTAGACCTAATATTCTTTTGTAAATCTCTTTACCAAGTGCATACTTGATTGTATGTTTGTAAGTCCTTTCACAAGGTGAACCTAGCAGTTCTTATTGCTCCTAATAGGGAAGATCATCAGAAGTGGTCAATGTAAACTTTAACAGGCTAACTTTATACTACAGTACTAAAGTGTGGGTATCATCCCCACCCTAGTTTTACTTTCTATTTGGAAGGTTTCTAGCTCACCAAATCTTTGTGTCTTAGTGTTATGAATGCTTTCAATTTCTTATGCATGCAATTTGATCATAATTTATATTATGAATAAATGTTAATTGAATGGTTGGATTAAAGGTTGAAATTGTTAGAGTTTTAGAAGTTACTGATTCACCCCTCCCCTCTTAGTAACTCAGCTTAGTCTTGAATATTTACAACACTATGAAGAAGTTAGGGTTTCCCCCTTGGCATTGTTGGAGAAGAAAGTTTGTGCTGATGTGTCATGCAGTTGAAGGAATCAATCCTTCCCATGTCATCTTGAAGTGTGTTGTGATGGAAAAATATCCATTATGGTTTATGTATTGCGAGAAGGATTTACATCCTATTGTAAATTAATGAAAATGAGTAAATTGAGATTGGATGCTATGCACATAAATGGCATTGTACTAAGGATGGTATCATGTCCATACTTGTTTAAGTAGGAAAGAAATAGTTCATGTGTAAAGAAATATGCATGGTTGTTTAGATCAATAGTTAAATTTTATAGATTGTTTACATGAGAGAAAACATTTTATTAGTAACAAGTAAGTCCACATATGAGACTATCTATCTTTTGGAACATATATATTTGATCTTTTTCTAAATACATTTCAAGTCTTAAGTTTATTGCTCAAGGTGTTATTAACAAGATCTATTAATTTATATAGATATATTGGAAAGTTAAAATAATGTCATGGTTGAGTTAAGAAGATAAATCAAATAGGTTTCATAGCATAAACCCCCAAGAGAAAATGGGTCTGTACATGCAATTTTCACTCTCTGGAAAATGTATGGGGAGTGAAAAAAATCCACTCCCCAATTACATAACAATAAAATAATCCTCAAATGTATTCCTCGTGATTCTCCTATAAAATTTATAAACAAATATGCCCTATAAGCCTAAGACTTAAATGAAAAGTATAAGTTAAAGAGGACAACATCAAGTCCCATAAAAAAAATCCCATGCAGATCTATTCACAAAATAAATAGAAGAAATAAAATTAAGAAATTACTAACTCTTGAACACCCATGACTATACTTGTAAAGTAAATCACCATCATATCCTTTTTATCTTGTAATTTCAAACCATGTGTTGGTAATTCCTACTGTCATAAAAATCATGTGCCCCTTCCATGGGAGAGAACCTTGGTGGATGAGAAAACAAAAACCATTGGTTGACATTGAAAAAGGGGAAGAAATGGTTACCTAGTAATAAGAGAATAAAGTTTTTTTTAAGAAGGACATGCCACCAACTACTTCTACCTTCTTCCTAGGTGCCTCCAAGGGCCACCCAAGGACACGGTTCAGCCCTCTCCTTCCTCTCACACGTGCCTTGAGAAGAAATCCTTGGAAAAAAAATGTAAGGTGATGGGAAATAGTGCTAGGGGAATAATAGAGTAGGTTAGTGGGAAGTAGTTAGCAATAAGGTTAGTAGTTAGGTGGTGGTATATTAATTAGTTAGAAAACAAAAAAGTATAATTTAGTTGTAACTATTATGTGTTAGTTAGAAGTTAATAGATAATAATCTAATTAGTTAGTAGTTAGCATAGAATGTTAGTTAGTGAATATCTAACATATAGTGAATTTTAAGTTATAGTGTGTGGTTGGAGGAATATAATAGTAAATTAATTAGTAAATAATTACCTTTTTCATTGGCAAATGTAAAGAGGAAAATGATTTAAATATTTTGTGAATAGATATAGTTAATCGATAATAAACTATGATAGCATATAAATGTCAATTCGTGGACTAATTAGTATCTGGTAGTGAGTGTTAGTTTAGTTTGAGATTAGTTGGGTAATTGTTTACTTATCTAATTGTTATATATTACTTGTGTCATCAGTGTTTGATAAGTTCAACTTGATTTACTATATATAGATATATTTAGATGCAACACTTAAGGAGAAAAGTAGGCAAGTGACTTACATATACACATATGTTAAATAATGCAATGATATGATGATGATGATGTGCAAACTATCCATCCAATGTTTTTGCTATAAGAGTGTCATGAGTCATGACCTAAATTTATAAGAGAATGATATGAACATGGTATAAATCCATTGGTTATTTAGAGGTAATTAGTAGTTAGGACAAAATGCTGACACTTCGCATGTCTCCCTTTAAATAATAGTATAGGATAAACCATTATCTGTTGAAAATAAAATAAAAACTTAATATTCTAAAGAGATAACTATTAGGGACAAGAGGGAGGACTGACTAACATTTTTTCAACAACTTATAATTGCAATAATTCATATTACCTAAGTTAGCTAGCCATTGATCATTATGCAAAGGTGAGTAGAAACAAGTTGTCTTATAATAGATATGACTATGGAAATGTAAACATAGAAAGGAATAGTAAAAGTCCTTAGTAAATGTGATTTTTGGTGATAAAAAAGTTAATAACTAGATCAATTGAATAATGAATCATGGTAGGATAAGGTCCTTAGTAAAATCTAGGAGGTTGTATCAACAATGCAACTCCCCTAATTTTTTGTACCAATTAGGGATGAATCTTCAACTAACCTAGTCAATGATGTGCAGTCCTTGTAAGAGATTATTAAGTGTTATCTTTAAATAATAATAATTAGAATAAAATTAGATTAAATTAAAACTCAAAAAAATATATAGTTGTGTTTTTGCCCGGTAAATTTTGGGCATGATATCTAGTTTCTAGAGAAAGACTTATTCTTCTAATGATATTTTGGAATTGCCTCATACTAACTTGTGTGGTCCTATTGGAATACAGAGCTATTATGGTGATAAATAATTTGTTCTATTTGTTGATGAATTTTCTAGAATGATGATTCATGACTATGATGTTTCTTAAGGAAAAATGTAATGCATTTCAAAATTTTAAGTGGTATATGGATAGAGTTGAGGAAGAAATAGGAAAGAGTCTAAAATGTTTGAGATCAAATAGAGGTAGTGAATTCATTTTAAATGAGTTCAACATATTTTGTAATGAAAAAAGAATCAAGAGGCAAATGAGTGCACCAAGGACACCACCACATAATGGTATAGCTAAGAGAATAAATAGATCAATTATAGATTGTACAAGGACACTAATGATAAAGAAGAATATTTCACAAAAGTACTAGAGAGAGGTTGTTAGCACTGCAATCTACACCCTAAATTGAGTTTAAATGAATAAAGGAACAAACAAAACACCTTTTGAACTTTGGTATGGATATGCACCAAATATTAATTGTTTTAAGTTTTTGGAAGTAAGTGTTAAAAGTGATGAAGGTATATTCCTAGGTTATTCCACTAAGAGAAAAGCATATAATTGTTTGAATTCTAACACTAACAAAATTATGGAAAGTGCAAATATTAGAGTTGATAAATTTGTAGGAAAAAATAAAGAAGAATGTAATAAAGAACCTAAATACTATAGAAAGTTTGTCTATATCTAGGAAGTTGAACCTAGTACCTTACTTGAACTAGAAAAAGTGGTTGTTGAGCATCAACCAACTCTCAAGCATCAATCTATAGGAGCCGAGTCATAGATAGTGAGTGTTGACCAATAGATAGTAGACACCAATTTATAGCTAGAGATAAAAAAAGATGATGTGCATGCATAATCCAGTGAACAATAGAAAGAACCAAGATATGAACTTGTACTAGAAAAGTATGTGAGATCATGCACCAAATCAAATCATCAGAGATAAAGATTCAAGAGTCATGAAAAGAAGAAGATTGAAGAATGATACATGCCTATTATGTGAGTTTTAGCTTAAATCTATCAATGATGCTTTGGAGAATGAAGATTTGATTAAGGAAACAAATGAAGAAATTGAGAAAAATTGAGAAGAACAAGACATGGACATTGGTACTCAAACCAAAGGACAAGAATGTGATTGGAACAAAGTGGGTGTTAAAAAACAAGCTGAATGAGAAAGGAGAAGTCATAAGGAATAAGGAAATATTGTTTTGTAAGGGATATGCACAAGAGGAAGAGGTTGACTATGGTGAAATTTTTTTCCCAATTCCAAGGTTAAAAGGAGTGAGAACTTTACTTGCATATACTTCTTACAAAGGATTCAAAGTGTACCAAATGGATGTAAAATCTACATTTCCTGATGAAATTCATGAGGAAGAAGTCTACATTAAACAACCTGAAGGATTTATTGATCAAAACAAATGGAATATGGTATGTAAGTTACACAAGATTTATATGGTTTGAAGCAAGCCCCTAGAGCATGGTATGAAAGGTTACACAATTACTTGGTGAAAATTGGTTTAGCAAGAACTAATGACAATAGCAATCTATATCTAAAAAGTGAATTTAAAGATAAGATATTACTAGCTGAAATTTTTGTTGATGATATTAGATTTAGAGGAAAGGATTCATTGAGAAAGTCATTTTCTAATAAAATAAAAAAGGAGTTTGAAATGTCAATCTTTGGAGATATTAATTTCTTTGTTGGTTTGTAAGTGTATCAGATGAATAAAGGCATTTTCATCACTCAATCAAAGTATATCAAAGAAATTTTGGATACTTTTGGTATGGAAGACTCGAAACCTGTTGGTACACCTATGGTGACTAGACAGAAATTGTTAAGAATGATAATTCTACTAAAGTGAATCAAACATTCTATAGGTTAATGATTGGGAAAGTATAATGTGATGTAATAGAAGACATGACATTACATTAGGTATTGAAATTGTTTCTAGATTTTCTACTAATCCCAAATAAAACCATATGATGGAAGTAAAAAGGAAACTAAGATACCTGAAAGGAATAGAAGGCTATGATTTATGGTACAAGATAAGCGATACATTTGAGCTAAAAGTTTACACAAATGTTGATTGGGTAGGAAATGTTGGTGATAAAAAGAGTACAAGTGGAGGATATTTCTTCTTGGATAGAAGATTGATTTCATGGAAAAGAAATTAGTATAACTATAATTTATAATCTACAGGTAGAAGTTGAATATGTTACTACAACGATGAATTGTTCAAACATTGTATGGATCAAGCAATTGTTGAAGAGTGTGAAGGAAAAGATCACTAAACTTGTTGTGATTAATTGTGATAACACAAGTGCTATAAACATATCAAAGAACCATGTGATGCATGCAAAGACTAAGAATATTGAGATCAAGTATCATTACTTGAGAGAGATGGTATAAAACAAAGAAGTGAGATTGGAATAGGTGAACACAAAAGAATAGGTAGCTAACATATTTACTAGGGCACTACCTAAGGATTCTTTTGGGTATCTAGGAGCTAAGTTAGGGATCATCCTTCTACCTAGAGAAACCTAAGCAAAAATGTTTTATTGCATCAAATTTCATGATCATGATATCTTACAAATTGATGCAAGAGGTCACACTTTAAAGTCTGTCTAAAGGTGTGAAAAGTAAGACATTGAATTATGAGTAGATGAAGCTAAAAGGAGTTGATATGAGTTGACATTGCTATATTAGTCAAAGAAGTGACATGATGATGTATGATTAAATATCTTTGGCATTTTTGTCAAAGAGTGAGAATATTAATGAGTTATTGGATACAATATTGATCAGATAAAGAGGGAGAGATTAATGTGATGAAGTTATTATAAGAAGAGGGAGAAGATTATTCGACAATAAGAGATAAGTTATGAATGATTGTTTTCTAGAGGAAGACATATTTTTTTGAACTTGTGAGGTGTTTCTACAGAGAAAGAGTATGTATTGAATTGATTGATGGAGCATCTTAAGAATGATTGGATGAGAATCAGAATGAAACTAAGAAAGAGATAATACAAACATAGAGGGAGTTAACAATATATAGTATTGAAGCTTTTTGGATTGCATGGTAACTAGTGACGAATGAGTGATGCTTCCATCAGTGCCAAAGAGGGAGATTGTTGAAAACTTGTGAGGCCTCACCCTGACCCATCATAGCATAAGACATTTTACTAGCATTTTGATATTTAGGACTTTGATATTTTGACAATTATTCAAGGTTTAGATGGATAGTGGATTGTTTTATCTAATGATTTTTATATTTTAATAGTATTTGTAATATTGGTATGTACTAAGAACCTGATTCTATCTAAGGGATGATCGAACACATATGGATGCAACTTTATGACATGATAGAATTAGTTTATAATGTGATGTGAAATGTTAATTGGATTATGATAAGCTATGATATGCAAATAAATCTTAAATTGATTATAATGATCTATGATATGTAGATAGATGTTAATTTGATTATGATGGTTTATGATATGTAGATTTGATATTCTAACATCTTGAATGATTTATTTGAAATAATTAGGAAAGAAAATTTAATTTGAATTATGTTAATAGGGATTTTGTAAAATTTGAAATTATATGCATTTATGATATATATTTTATATGACCTCCTCGGACTACTAATGCTCAAGTTTAATGTGCAGGATGTGGAACCATGGAAATTCTTGGGGAAACAAGTTCCAAACCTATGTGAACATAGTTTAACCAAAGTGAATCTTAGGAAGATTCAAAAGCCTTGTTGTGAAAGTATTTTTCTTTGTAAATTTAATTTTTCTTGTATGTGGAAATGTTTAATCATAAAGGTGCATTAGGGATGTGTCATGGTGATGTGGAATGTTCTTTTATGTGTCACTTGACACTTGTGAACCTTGTGTGTAATTGACATGTTATTTAGGGTTTTTGGTCATGGTGGCAAGTTACCCTAAAACTAATTACCTTGTTATGAGTAAATTAAACCCACTTGACAAGGGGTAGGATGGGTCACAATCAAAGGAAATCCGAAATTAGACTTGACTAGGGTTTTGAGGGGTCATTAGGTGGTCCCAAAGTGTCTTTTATGTGAAAATGAGTTCCCATATGATAGTAAAACATGTTAGGGGCCTAATATTGACCGTGATAGTGCTTAGGCAGCCTAGGGGGCCCCTTTACCCATGCATTCTCCCACCAATTCGAAAATAGACTTGTCACATGTGTTATCTCCCATGTTTTCACTAAGTTAAATATAAAAAACTTAGAGGGAGACAAGGTTGTAAGAAGAGGTGGCTTGGTGTCTTTGCTAAAATAGTTAATTGGAAGTCCTTATTAGAGATTCTAGTAGGTGGTCACCCACTCTCTAAGTTTAGAGACAGTTAGGGTTTAGAGGGAGATTAAGGAAGCTTTACAACAACTATCATTGCCTTTAGCTTGGACCAAGGTTGGTGTGTCAAACCATGTTGATTTTATTTTTTTTAGTTTTGCATAATTAATCTGCAAGCATGGAGTATAGGTCATGCAATCATGCATTGTATTGTAAATATTTGTACTATGGATTTGGGTATTGTGTTGTGATAGTGTGAATGTGTATTTTTTTGTTCATGTAAATTTCTTGACTTTCCTTCTTGATTTTCTTGTTTTGATTTGAATGTGGAATGTGATCATGGGTGTGAATGCTTCACTCACCCTTGGGAGGGAAGAGAAGCCTTGGGTGAAGGGATTAGTTGGGCTCAACAATGTAGTAGAGAGCCTCTTCTCTTGGGGAGAAGGGGAAAAATTTCATGGAGTATGGGCTCCATTGAAGCCAATGTCTTGATATTATGATTGGGGGTGATAAGTGGAAACATGAATTTGGGGGTGATAAGTGGAAGTTTGTGAAGAAAAGCATGTATGATGCAAGCCTTGTAGAGGTACGGTGAATTCAATTAGTGTGAGTTGTATTGACATGGAAAATCTCCTCTTGAATAGCCCACCTTCACCCAATGTTCTTATGATTCCAATGGTGAATCAATGTGTAAACCTTGGAAGGGAGTACTATGCATTGTCTTGTAAGTTTCTCATGCATTATCATATGTTGCATGTGTGTATCCCATTTGGATCTTGTTTCCTTTACTTGGTGGTGGCTTCAAAGAAGCCTAGGATGGGAGGTGAGCCTCCATGGTTCCCAGTTTGTGTGTGTTTGCAAGTTTTGTGAAGATGGGTTCCTTGAAGATATTAGGGTTTCACCCTTGACAATGTTGAAGGATCAAGTGTGCAGAGAAACCAATATTCCCATGTTATCATAGAATGTGTTGCAATGTTAAGTCTCCATTTTTTTTCAATGTGATGTAAAATGAAATTCTTATATTATTGCATACTATTGAAATTGTGAGGTTGAGAAAATTGAAAAAAGTAGTCATTGTAAGGAAATATTCATTATGAGTTTCACAATATGTAAATTGATGTGTTATGTAATGGAACCCTTCTCCTTATGTTGATTGTAAATCATTTGGTAGAAATGCTTCATGATTGTTGTGTGGAAGATTATTATGGATATAGTTGACTCAATTCAAAACATAAGTGATTGACTTGTAAAATCATATGTCATGAAGGATAAAGAATTTGATTTTGATAGTTTACTGTATATATATGAAAAATGATTCAGTTGTTAGAGAAAAATTTGTGCATATAAGTGTTGAAATTAATGAACTAAAATATCACCAATCCATCGCTTAGAAAACTCTATAAGATCTTTAGTAGTGGAGAGGGAAGAAATTTCAATGTAATTCATACTCTTAAACTATAAAGAAATGTATGTTGTAGTTGCACTTTTAATCCTCTGGAATTTGTATGAGGAATGGAAAAAAATTCACTTTCCATTATAGTCTAATATAATATTCAGAAAATAAAATTAAAAATAGTCTTGGAATATTGTACATGAAATAGTAATAAACTATATCTACACTAAGGGATAAAACTTATGCTATAATCATCTAGTTCCTAAATGATTTGTAAGAAAAAACCCTTATATATCACGTGACCCTTGGGTCATCACTTTATATATATATATATATATATATATATATATATATATATATATATATATATATATATATATATATATATATATATATATATATATATATATATATATATATATATATATATATATATATATATATATATATATATATAAGACTATGTCAAATCAAGAGTAAAAAAAAAAGCCTAGACATCTACCCCTTAGACCTAGGTAATACTTAATGAAAATCCTCCACCAAATAAAAATAAAATTTCAATAAGGAAGATAAAGTAAAAATATATATATATAATAAGTTTAGGACCCCAAGTGGCCATCCTCCCTAATAACCTTGGACACATGTGGTAAATTTTTTAGAGGGAGCAACATCTTGACATGAAGTTAGATCCCATCTCCCTAGGCACCCAACAAACTTAAAAGTTGTGAGGATTAAGTCTTGATTCTCACCCAATCATACCATGCCTAGGAAAGAGGAGTTGGACATTGGGGAAGTGGGAGGAAATGGATTGATGGAAAATGGTCATGTTAGGTCACCTTTGGATTAATGTTGACCATACCTTGCACTTAGGTGGCATACGGGGAAGGTAAAGTTGTATTTGGGAGGAGTGATGAGGGGCACGTGAGCCTAGGACTTAGGTCTTAGGAAATTTTCTTGGGGGATTGGGGGGGGTGGAATGCAAGGTTTAAATAATGATTAAGTTGGGAGGGGGCATGTGTAGTTTAGGTAAATGTTAGGGCATAGGAATAGTTAAGTATTAAATTAAGGAAATTCAAGTTATGATTAAGTGATAATTGAATTAATAATTTATGGGTAATGTGAAGGGGGAGATATGTTAGGTTGTTATGTTTGGGATTATATTTTTTTTGAATAGGGTAGAGGGATGTGGAAAAAGGTATGTAGGATGGGATAGGAGTAGAATAGATGGTGGATATTGTTAAAAATAATTTAGTTAAAGTTAGTAAATCATGGATTAAAGAATTAGAATTAAATCACATTTAAGATTATTAAATCATGTTTAAGATTATTAAGTCATGTTTAAGTCATATTTGAGTTATTGAATCATATTTAAGTTATTAAACCATGCATTAGAGAATTAGTGGGTAGTAAAGAGGAATATAATTAAATGTAGGGTTTAAGTATGTTGTGGTATTTATTTGTTTCTATTTAACCATCATTTTATCATAGCAGAATAGTAAAGTATGATGAAAGGAGTAAATTAGAAAATAAATATGTAATGTTTGTTGGAGCCTTTATATTTTCTTAAATTATTTAACCCTTTAATTAATAATAGTATGATCCTTAGTGTAGATATAAACTTAGCATGTCAACCTTCATATAATTCAAATTAGGGGTTAATCAACACTAAAGTGTTGTCAACCAATAGTAAGGTCTTAGAGAAAATTAAATTAATAATAAGAATAATAAAATAGTATGTACATAAATACATTGTCAATAGTCGAGTTAATGGTGTAGGAGTAGTTATGAAATTAATGATATAACAACATCCAAGCACCCATTAAAATTTGTATAACTAACAAGAGAAAAATAAAAATAACAAAATATAGTTGATGAATAATCTAATAGTCTAGTTAGTAGTATGTAACTAGTGAGCCATCCATATGATCAAGGTTAATGTAGGATAAAACATAAGACAGGAAAAGTAGCGAGTTAAAGTTATATACCTAGGATAATTATGAGACATCTACACAATCACAATTATGGATCCATTACAACCACATTTATGCAGAAATTGTGTTTCGCAATTACATACTCAAAGTCTCCCCTCAAAGATAGGATGCAAATCCAATACGATAACATCACCTAGCAATTATGCTATAACCTAGATGGTCAATTAATGTTAGGAAATAAATTGACATCCTATGAAAACTTGAAGCACATGTTTTTCAAAGAAAACAAAGTCCTTTTTATCCAATTAACTTTATCATCTCTAGCTGTAATGATCAAATTAGTATCTTCTAACACCCTCAAGGAAAACATGAATTGTTTTCCAGACATTCATAGTTCGATAAAATATTCATAACAAGTATAGACCTATACATATTGCTTCTAGTTTGCCTTTTAAAAAAAAATGTGGTTGTGTTTTTCCTTGTTAAGTTTAGGGCATGACAAACGTACAATTTTTACATTTTTACATTTTCATTGATGTCAAACCTATTGGTAAGAAAGAGTGTCAAACATACTAGAGAGACATTTTACTAACAATATAAAGTGTCATATCATTTGATTCATGAAGAGTATTTGAAAAGAAGAGATCATGAGATGACCTAGTGAAAAGTTGAGTTGAGATTTGGTAAGTATCATGGAAATACAATGGGCACTTCATAAGTTAGCCCTTGAAAAGATGATATATTTTTCAATCAATACATAAAGTGAAGAAGACATCTGGATAAAGCAAAGAGTTGAAACAAGTCAAAAGGATAAGCTTGACCAAGTATTAGTATTGCATGGTTAATGAAGGAGTTTAAGTAGAAGATAATGAAACTTATGTAGAAGCCAAACAAAATAGTTCAAGCCAAGTATTAGTTAATGACGAGAAAAATGTATGAAGAAGTGTTAGTAATGACCTAGCATAGTATTGTCCAAGTGAGCATGTTGATGTTGAGTGAGATAGTATAGTGTATGTCAAGATACACAATAATGACCAAGCTGAAGAACACAATGATTTTTGAATGACAACAAAAGTTATAGTTTGAGAAAGATTTGGATTTGAGGTCAACACAGTTGGAATTTTGAATTAGTCAAAGCATGTAGAAGATAAGGATTGATGAGCTAACATATTTAATGCATGAGGAGATTTTATTAAGCGATCAAAGACAAGTATTTGATAAAAAAATATCTAGAAGGAGAAGGAGAACAAAAAGGTGGAAGGATTTGATGAATCTAACCAAACCCTAAGATCAACAGTGATGTTTAAGGGGCAAACGATCAAAAATGCATATTTAATGAGGCATAAGGAATGAATTTCAAGGTTGGTTAATTGTTGATTGGTGATCTTAAGGAGAAGATGTGAAGAGATGAACAACAAAGGTGAAGTGTGAAGTGTTTTGTGAAGAGTGATTCCTTAAGGAGATTCCAAGAAAATCAATGATGGAGAAGTCAATGAAGTCAAGTCAATGAACCAACAAATGAGTGAATGGAGATCCAAATTTGCAAACTGAGTTGTACTTTATAGATCAAATCTATTGTTATATTCTAACCATTGTATAGTCAAAATCCTTTAATCAAGGTTGAACTAATAGTCATTTTGTAAATCCTTTAAGAAAGGTGACATTCTAATGGAATGATGCAAAATCCTCTAAGAAAGCTACTCCTAACAAGGTGATTAAATCCTTTAAAAATGTGTTGTATAACCTTTAATAGGGTTGACTCTTAACCAAACACAATTTAGAAGACTGAAACATTGGTAGCATGTTACTTGGTGGTTTTCCCCAAATTTGATTTTTGCATTATATTTTGGTGTTAAAGTGTTATTTTCATGTTTGAATGTTATTATTTTGCATGTTATATTTTACAGTAGTTTATTTTCTAACAGTCAACACTTATAGAGATAGAGAGTTAAGTAATTACATGAAATGTTATTTTGGTAATGGTATTCTATAAAGACTTAGTGGGTTTCTAAGATTGATTAAGTGTTTGAAGTTATTAAAAGATAAATTGGTACATCTAGACTTGAGGATAAATAATTCACCCCCCTCCCCCCCCCATTAATTATTCTAAAACATTATAACATAAAGGTGCCAAATCATCATAAGGTTGTAGTGTTGATGGATGAAGAGGATTTGTAAAGATAATGGAATATAAGAAAGCATTGGTAAGTATGAGGATTTAAATTGACACTTAATGAGTTAGACTTTGACAACATAATGTTGATTTGATCATTTTACATGATTTGATTAAGTGTTGAGATAATGCATAATGGAGAGGCCACAAGAATCCTATTATTTTCATTTCTTCCAGGAACAATTACAGTGTTCATATGGAACACTGAAGATATGTAATTTTGTATGGCACAAGTACTCGAAACAAGCTTTCTAATGATTATGCATTTGATACATTTTTTAGTTTTGTTAGTTATGTTTATTTTACCATCAACTAAAAATATGTTTATTATTAAAAACCAACCTCTATATTGAATGCTCATAGAAAAATAATAAATAAGAGCTTAAAAATTCTTTAAAATAACCAAAAGCTCTATATACAGGGCCTATTTCTACCCAAAAAATAAATTTGGGAATTGGACCAATACAAAGCAAATTACATGCATAAAAAACAACATGTGTCAAAATTAGTGGTAGATCAACTTTGAACATCAATAAAATATGAAATACTAAGGATAAAGGAGTCAAACCACCTCCATGATCTCAGTATGGATATTGAAAAACTAAATTTTAAATAATCACATTGTTATATATTGTAGAGAAAAAGTTATGCAAGTCAAAAACATCACTCATTAAAAAATAGATTTTTGACAACATACCAATTTTCATGGGAGGAAAAATAATTGAATCAAATAATTTTTTCTTAAAAGAAAAAATATATAATTATAATATAGACATAAAATCCTAAAAGACTCTAATTTACTTCATCTTCAAAGTTGTAGCTATTAAATGGCAATTTGCATCGAAAAGTGAAAGTTTTTTAAAAACATCATAGTTCAGTGTCCATTTCAGAAAGAAAGTGTAAACCACTATTGTGGGTCCACCCAAGAAAAAAAAAATACAAATGGATTGGGAGGAATTTTGGAAGAGGGTTCAAGAGAAATATTGGAGGCAAAAATCTAGAGATATTTAGCTTAAATAAGGAGATAAAATCATCAAATTCTTGGATATGTCAACATAACAAAGAAGGGCATGTAGCTCAATCTTTATAATTAAAGAATTTACCTTGGGTAATGTAATATTAGATGCCAAAGACATTCAAAATGAGTGTGTTGGTTTCTTCAAAAATCTCTTGGTCTCTCCTTAGGTTGCTCCTCCAAACTTGGAACAAGAAAATATGCTTCTTTTCGACATTTCTAAATTATTAACTCCCTATTTGTTATTCATGGGGTGAGATTCATAAGATTGTCTTTTCATTTGTATTAGACAAGGCCCTAAGCCCTAACTATTTCACTACTTTCTTCTTTCAAAACTATTAGAATGTAATAAGCTTTGACCTTCTTTCTAGAATAGAAGAGTCAAGAAAAAGTGCTTCAGTGCTTCAAAATTTTAATACATGTTGGCTAACATATTTTTCTCCCTTTTATGAATTTAAAATAACTGACTCTATACCACTATTTGGGAAAAAATTAAAGTTCACAATAGTTAGGTAAATGTATGTTAATCATTTCCCTCTATATTTTGGGAGGTACAACTCCCTCTTAATAAATTTTCAATGAATTTCTATTTTAAGAAGTGCATGCATGTGTACTTTTTTTAGAAAGTACTTAAGGATCTCTCACATCTTCTTAGGTATGGAAGAAAAAATCATAAGTTATAAAAAGTTTGATTAACTTAAGAAACAAATTTTTTTCTTAAATCATCTATTAATGCTTGAAAAATGGAGGAAATTCAGAGATATTAAATAAACACCAAAAGAATAATAACTTGAGATAAACCATAGCCAATATCATAAAGCAACTGATATAACTATTCACAAAGTAATTATTATATCAAAGTTCAAACTCATAATTTTAAATTGTGCTAAGTATTGATAGTTGCATATTTGTATGTCTTCAAGTTCAAAGTCTCAAAATAAACATTCAGATTACCAAACTTTTCCTTCAAGAAAAACCAAAACAAATATCTAGTTAAAACTATTATTAAGCTATCTTTTTGATCTATAATCTAACCCTTAACCATTTTTATGCTCTAGCATATATAGTATCAATTATGAGAAACCTCAATGAAAACCCAGATCTCTTAGTTACAAAGAAACTATGATAACTAACTAAAGATTGACTTTTAAACAAAAAGCCTTTGGAAAGACAACTGATTCAAAACTTGCATGCCCTGTGGCTAATCTTCTTCATTTGGCTTATCTTCTCCTAACGTGGATTTCTTGACTAGTTTCCAACTCCAGAGAACACTCGTGACCTCTTGAGTGGTGTGAGAATGTGGGCTCCTCAAACTCAATAGTTTTGCTATGCAAGCATCCTTTTGCCATTTGAACTCTTTAATATTCCTACTTTGTTAGAGGCAAGTGTTCCTAGTTCAAGTACAACATAGATTCAACAGTAGCCACTATCGTAAAGTCTTGGGGTGTAGCATTATAGATGTCTTTAATATCATCCATAACATCTTTGAAACTTTTCATCAAACCCTCTAAATCAACATTGCACTCCTCAAATTCTAGTATGTTAGTGGGGTTTATTACTTGCATGTCTTTCAGAACTTCTTTTTTCATTTCCTTTATTTTGTTCTCAATTGCTCACACCTCCTCTATGGAAAATTTAAACAAGAATTTTTTTCATTCAAGTTGCTTTTAAAAATATAAAACATGCAAGGATCCACTATTTTCATAGGGTTTTCAACAAGGAACTTAGTCACTCCATATTTTTCAACTTCCTACACTTAAAACACTATCTCCATACATCTAGCTATATCATCTTCCCACAATGGTATGAGGATTTATGTCTCTCCAAGTAACACCTCTCCTTTTATGTAGGAAAAAATGAACTCTTGGATAAACCTATTTCCTTCTTCTATGACAACTCTTATCTAGGTATTCATCGCTTCTAATAAGAGTTTTCCCCCTTTCATTTTCTTCAATAGTTCCTTTCTATTAGAGGAGTTAGGTTTGAATCATTTGGAAGCCTAGATCAAGTGAAGCACCCAAAAAATCATCAGAGAATCAATGTACTCATCTATAATGACAACTAACCAATTCAACTCCCTCTTTTCCTGGCTATCCTTTTCAAACTAGTTCAGCATGTGATCAACTGAGAGCTTAAATAGATGATTACTAGTATCCTAGCTCATAATTTGCAACTCCATTTGCATAACCTCAAAATCTTCAGCCTCCACCTCATGCACACCTTCTCTCTTATAATTAAATCTCTATGCAGTCACCTTTCCCATACTAGGATCTCTAGTCAAGCAAGCATTATTCTTCACCTTTTCGGCTTTAGGAGTGCTAGTAGCATACTTAGTAACTATGTCCTTGACTAGCAAAGAGATAGGTCTTAGACTATTCTTTTTGTTTACTGAGCTAGATAGCCAAGGGGGAATGGCTCTTGCGACTATTTTCCCTCCATCCTGTTTAGTAGGAATCATGAACCCTTGTTGAACTATATTTATACTATCATACACTTCCTTGTCCATCCCTTCATTTCTAGGTAGTGCAAGGTTATCCTCTTTGTCTAGTTCCAAATCCATGAAGTTGGGTCCTTGAAGCACTATCTAAGCTGGCACCATGAACTTAATTTTGGACCTCATTCTAGGAGTTGTTGGATGGATTGGTGGCACCTTGGTTGCTGGTTTAGGTGAGGCCACAACCTTTTTCTTCTTGATTGAGGGAATGTTACCTACATCATTCAACAAAAGGTGGTCATCAAAAGGTGAGGATTGTGATAAAAAATTGCCCCCTTTATCTTTTTCCATCTACATTGAACTAGTTGGTTTATGCTTCTCCTACAACCAATTGTTAGTACATTCCAATATGAACCTTTATCTAAGATTTATATCATCTTCTTCATCTTGAATCCAATAAATTGTAGGGAGGGTTTGTTCACTTATTTCTATATATCCTAGTTCAATAATATATGAACCATCTTCAACAAGTCCTTATACATTGAGTTTTAATTGTAGTGCTTTAATTAGGAGAATAGTTATCCTTGCATAGTTAAACAACATTCAATCTCCCAGGTAAAGCATTAGTTTTGAAAAGTTCTTGTTATCAAAACTTCTCCTTTCATGATAGAACCCTAAATTTAATTTCATAAAATCACTTCCAATAGGTGAGGCATTAATCATAGTGTAACAAGCTGGGAAACCTAGTTTAATGGGCAACACATATTCCCATTTTCCTCCAACAATATTCTCCTTGATCATAGAAACCATTTATTACAAACCTCGGCAAGAAAAAAAAAGTCCAATGCATACCTTGGCAACCTAAGTTGTTCCTCTTCAAACCTTCCTACTCTTATGTAAGTAAACTTGGGAAATTGTATGTAAAAGCTTTGATAGTTTTGGACCAAATTTTGGGCTTTTGGGAACATCCTTTTCATCAGAGTTTTAGTGAGGTTGAGGTACACCTTTTCTAAGAAGAGATCACACACTTCTCATAAATCCTCCAAAACCTGTCTTAGTAGAGGGAAATATTGGTACATTATGATGTCTTTGCTCCATGGTTCATGGGGAATTTCATTGAGATTACATACACATGCAAGACTATATGTTAAATAGAATGACATGTAGAATTCTTTACTGGTATCTTGTGAATATTTGAGTTGATTTCTCAATGAACTACCTATCAATTTAGCCCAATCAAGGAATTATTTACCAGAAAAAATGATATATATGTAGTGAGACATCCATTCTTCAAAAACAAGAACATTAGTTGTACCTTTAGATTTGTGCAACAAAACTACCAAGTCATGTATGTGAGGTGTTGCCCCACTTTTCATCCTATACCCATTTTGCAAAGTGGAAAAGATGTTGTGTTGTAGTTTGGTCTAGGTATGTCTTAGTCTAGTCTCTCCTCCTTAGGAGAAAAATTTCTCCATCAGATTTCTCACCTTTTCCCTTCTCCTGTATTACATAACCGGGTGGGTTTTACTTGATGTCGTGAGTTTGTGGGTAGTCTAGAACCTAATTCAATGGAAATCCTTATGTTTCATAAATATTTTCACAAAGTTATTTTTGAGGATGGACTTGTTCGTGGCTTATCATGATTTACACATAAAAAAATGAAGCTTGTAGAGAATCAAACATTGCCTTCTCCTCAGCAGGTTTTCGACTCGTGAAGGTGATCTTTTGCAGAGGTTAATAAATATGGTTTGTAGATTAAAATAAGAAGAGAATGAGTTGTTCTATGGATAAACCTTACTTTCCTCACATTATTCTACCTTGGACAACATCCAAGATTCTTCATGGTGCTCAGAATCACCTTAAGCGAAAAAATCTAAAATGACTTCTCCATGGTAGGTTTTTGGCCTATGAAGTCAATTTTCTGCTAAAGACATTTATAAAGGAAAAAAATGAAGAAGTGGACCCTCTTTTGATTCTTGCAGTCCTTTTGTGGTTTTCCAAACTCAGAGAGAAGGCTAAACCAAGAGTTAGAAGGTAAACAAAGCTCGAGCGAAAAATTGAAGATTGCCTTCTCCTCAGCAAGTTTTCAACCCTTGAAGGTGATTTTCTGCATTCATGAAGAAATTGACTTTGCAAGAAAATTGGGTACACAAATTGCATGTAAGACATCTCAAGATAACAATGGAAACAAGCTAATCATAGTTGGAGAAGTGTAGTGAGCAGAATCTGGCTAAGTGGATATTTCCTTACAAAGTACTCTATTCTTAATTCTCTGGAACTAGGTGAAAAATAGGAAGGTAAGTATGTAATAAAGGAAAGTAATCATTAGGCCAACAAAAATAGTGAAAAGACATGGAAAAGTCTATTAGAAACTCTTGCATTTACTAATCTAGTAGATTTATCCTTTAATTCAAAAATTAATGGATGGATTGGAATTCCTATATAGAGGGAAACATAACAGTTTTACAAATCATGGCTTTTTCTTGAACTATTATGCTGTTAAAATTGTTCAACATTTTCAAATCTTTTGTGTTGAAAATTTAATTTCTTGTGTCTAATCTAGATTCGAGTTTTCAATTTATCTTATACTCTGATAGAATGGCAACTAGATTCACCAGGTTTGATGGGCTAAATCAAATCAAGTCTACCTTGTAGAGTTTCACAGAGACCTCGCTCTGTTTTTTTGACATGCAAGATTTTCAAAGGAGACTGAACTCAGAGCCAATTCACCCTATAACTAAGAAGCTCTAAGGAAGTGGGCTAGTGGAGGTAGCTAGATTTTCGATGGCAGTTCAAGCTCTTGAGTTGATTGTTGAATGCATAAATCACTACAACCCAAATACCAAACAAATTCTATTGCTTGATCATATAATTATAATCTCTATTGATAGGAAAATTGTAGTAAATTGCCTCTAGGTTCTAGAGTGGGAAGAGTTTTTTGAGTTGATAATAGGAGGAGCCATGTCTAAGTTCTCTTTGAAGAAAATGGTGTGGAGAAAAGAAATTATGAGATCTTGGTTTAAAAAGCCACGGGGTGCCAAGAGTAAGGTTCCCAAAACTCTATTCGGCACTGATCTCAACCCTAAGATCTTAGATATTCTAGTTCTCTTGCACAAATTAAAAGGTGAGGTAGAAGCACTTAATTTTGTTGAATGATATTTCTTTCTAGTAAAAATTATCTATTTAGATACACATTATGTTGATTGGGCCTATGAGGTAAGTGAACATCTATCTAGAGCCCTTAGCACCATGAAATTTTACAACACCTTTTACATGTCTTCTTTCCTGATTTATATGCTAGCTTCTCTACAATTGTAGCTAGGCCTCCCAAGAATAGAGAGCTTTCTTGATGATGTGAAAAGCTATGAATTACATCCATGCTTACAATTGCATAATAGCTATGCAAAATATGTCAAAGTTAATGACACATTTACAATGAGAATTTGTAGGGAAATCCAAGGGTGCCCAGAGAGGAGGTTCAGCCCAGAGGCAATGGTAGCCATTAGTTAGTTTGGTAGCTATTTTATCTAGTTCTCATCCTTTTCATATTTGCATCTTATAGCTTTTGACAGATTCCCTTTGAAGCTTCCCAGGTATCCAAGTGATTTGATTGTTTTGATAGACATTGTGAGGCAAGCGATCTAGGTGAACATGTTGAGCGCAAGCTTGAAGAAGAAAGGGTTTGAATTCCCAATGAAGGTTGGAGCTTACAGTTGTGAGTCTCATTTTGATGCTAAAAATATGCTCAAAGCATTTGAGACTAAGTACAAGTTAGAGGAATATGAGGTTCTGAGACCATGTTTGATCCAAATGGATATGCAAGAGAGTTGTTGCAGATTGGTGGTGTGATCAAACATGTTACCACTGTCAAAGATTATTGGGTAGACTATAAAAATGAGTTCAAAAATAGAGATCATGCTTTTGCTAGGTTTACAGTGGAGCAAATCAAAAAATATGGTATCAACATTGATGTAGAAGGCTTGGAGGACGATGGCCAAAATACATATAGCAATACATATTAGACTAAGTTAAGGGGGATTCCTATCAGTTATGAATTGTATGTAGATGTTGATGATAACTTTGATATCATGATGGCCAAGATCATCAAGAGAATGGGAAAATGGGTTGAGTGGACAACTAAGAGGAGCCCAAGTAAAGGTGTAGCCTCTCAAGCTTCTCCAGCAGCTACAACACCTACTTCATCTTAGAGTGCTACACTAGGCATGACCATAGCTTCCACTCAAGGGCCAACTCAACCTTCAGGTGGAGGGGATCAACCTTTGAACAAGAATGTCCCCATACCCAAGACCTATCATGATGGTTCCCTCCCAATCATTGGAACCCAGACTAGTGCTAAGGAAAAGATAGAGGAGCCAAAGGATAGCATGGCTACCTCAATTCCATCCCCCCATGTCACACTAGTTCCATCACCTCATGTTTCTCCAATTCCTTCTCCCCATACTACTCAAGTTCCCTCTCCTCATCATAGTCTCATTATGCTAGTGAATGCTACACTTCTATAGCCAAGTTGATCTTCAATACAGATAGTAGACTTAGGGGATGGAAAGAGTAGTAGTAGTGAGTCTACTAAGTCAGATGAGGTAATGAAGAAAACTCTAGAACTAGATAAGGGTCAAAGTTCTTCTAAACTCATCTCCCAGGATCTGAAGAATCCTTTCTCTTTGACTGTTGTGATAGCCACTCCAACTAAGAGAAAGATGTTTAGTATAGAATCACTCAGGATAGGCCCAAGGTGATTGGCACTAACTCTTGGTTGGAGGATACTCTAGAGAGAAAAAGGAAAAGGAAAGATGAAAGCACTTCTGCTAAAGATACTATATCTCTCACAATTCATTCTAGATTTGCATTGACAAGAGTAAAGAAGCAGAAAACCTTGTCCATACTTGGGCAAGATCTAGAAACAAGTCACTTGACAATGGAGATCACCAAGCCCAACAAAGGAGGGTAGATTGAGGACATGACAGTTGAAGATTTTACTCTGCACTCTGTAGATCTTGGAGAAGCAAGGCATGACACCAAAGTTGGCTTATGGAATTCAACCAACAAGGTGATTGAGGGGCAGCTAGAAAGTCTAAAGTTATCGAAGACCAAAATGAAAGCTGAGATAGAAGAATTAAATAAGTTCATCAAATAGCTAGTCACTCCATTAGTAACCATCTCTAGAGTATCAGTGACTAAAAATACTACTGCTACTGAAGTTCAAGCCCTCATATCTCAACTCCAAGAAGATAGGAATTTTGGTGAGATCGATAAAGAATGGATTGAGAAGCTCAAATTAGAAGGAGCCAATATTGTGGAGCAAATTGGTAATGTTATCTTAAGGTTGGAAACAAAAAAGGATAACATTATATCAAATTGCAATACTCTGGCTGGAGAAAGCATGAAGTGTGATGACTGTATCTCCCTCTTGAAGATGATTATCTAGATGAAGGCCAAGGAAGTGATTGAAGCAAAAATCTTGCCAAAAGGAGATGAACCTCTATTTGAGTGGCTTCAAAGCATACAGTTTAAGATTGAGATGATCCAGTCCACAGAGAATGGACTTAGAGAAATAGAGGATAAGGTGAAGAAGACACAAGACAAAGGATTTGAACTTATGAGGGGATTACATATAGAATCAAAAAATTGTGGCCAAGGAAAAGCACTCATTGGAATCAATTTCATGAAGGAGAACTTTTCCAAATTTTTGGATAGTTTTTTTGATATGTCTTCCCATAGTCAAGACAAGGTTGTTGAACTACATGCACTTAGTGGATGCATACACATGGACAAAGAGAAACTTCCAAATCAATTAAATGTTGTGAAGGAGTTGGCTAGAGAGCATTCTAAATGGCTCTTAAGGTATACCAATATCTACGTGCCTAGGCATGAAGAGCTCATCTCGATCATAGTTGTTGCCAAGGCCTACAGAGCAAAAGAAGAAAAGGAGAAGAAGTCGAAGTGATTCACTTTTTGCCTTTTCTTTTGTTTTATTTTGTAATTATTGAAATGTGGAAAATTGTCACCTTGCCATTTTTCAGTCTTGAGAAGATGAACCAATTCAACTTCCATTGTAACAGTCTTCTTGAAATTGTGTATAACTGAGATTGAAATATTAATGAAAGGTTAGCAAATTTTTGGTGTGAAGTACTTTTTGTTGCAGAGACAATTGAATGGTATTTTATGTCAATTATTTTTTGTTCCAGTTCCTATTAGATTTAGTCTTATATTTTCTCTTTTGTTTGAGTTGAAATGAGGAAAGAACAAAGTTTCACTTCCCCTATTTTGAAGCAACGAATGAATTTGATAGGTAGTGTTATTGTTCATTCAAAGAGAAATCCCTTCAGCATTTTTGATTATTAATCACAGTTCATATTCAAATTAACTTAGTACAATATTAGCTATTATTTGGTTAAGCTTTATGAATTCATAAGATGTGTAAATGCATAAACTTTTTTTGATATTCAAAAAAAATTATTCCCCTAATTTATATTCTATTTAGGTTTAGCTTGGTTATACCTCTTCTATTTGCAGGTCAATAACATACCCCTGAATTAGTTTAAGAGGAAACATAATTCATTGCAAATCTATTCTAGGGAGCTATCCTACCAATTCAGAGAAAATCCAATTCATCCACACGTGGCTTTTCAATTGTTTGTAACTAGATATTGTTCCAAGTTTAGGCATTCAAGAGTTATAATTTAAAAGAACAAATTTTTTTACCAACAAATTTTTGGTGACTTTGCTGGGGATACGAATAGTTGTTTGACTAAAAAGCCTATGTCATGAGGAAAAATGGTACTTCCTCATGAAAATATTATTCCAGTGCTTCAACCTAATCTTGGTTTTCAAGATGATCAAGAAGACATAATTTCATCTCTAAATACATTTTTTTGGAGAAATAGGAGGAACACTAAACATTATAGGAATTCTAGACAAATATTGGAAGAGGAAGAAAGAAGAGCTGAAGCTTTGGAAATAGTTGTTCAAGGAGGCACATCCAAAGAGAAGAAAGACAATTGAGACAAGTAGCTTAGAGAAAAAATTAACTCAGCACCGTAGAACAAATAAGGTTCCTCAGAAGTACTAAGGAACAGGGTGGGCAAGACCCTATTTTTTATAAACTTACAAAGCTTGGTTTTCCCATATTAGATGTTCCAAATTAGAAAGTTGAAAAGAAAAGTTAGAGTAGACCACCTTCCCCTATTAGGAATCAAGATACTAACACTTTTCATTCTACTTGTCAGGTATTGGCCCTACACAAAATTATTGCCCCTCTAGTTGTTAATTTCCCACCATACACTGCTAGAAGGATCATGGCTACTCCATGAGCCACAACAACATGACCACTAACACTAACAACTTATCATCCCCTCCTAGTTCATTCAAGGAATAATTTTCCAAAATTCTCAAGAGATGGGAAGGTTACTATAGATGAGCATATAAAAGCCTTCTTCGCAATTACCGACATCTTAGGTGTCAAGCATGAGGATGTTGTCATAAGATTATTTGTGGAAACCTTGGTAGATGGCATGAAAAATTGGTTTTATCATTTAGATGATGGCTCAATAACTAATTGGGATACAATGAGAATGACCTTCGAGACAAGGTTCAAAACTATGGAAGATGAACATGCCCTATTAACACAATTGACTTCAATTAAAAAGCAATCCACTATGAGTATGAGAGATTTTGTTGCCAAGTTCAACAAGATTATTAGCAGAATTCCAAATACTAATAGACCTATAGCCAAAAATTTGAAAACCTTTTTTATCAGTTTGATGCCTCCAAATGTCAATTATGAATTGAGAAGAGTACATCCCACAAATTTAGCAGACGCACAAAAGAAGGCAATTGAATTTGAAGATGACTTGATTTTTATTGGAAAATGGAAGTGAGAACTTCAAACTAAAGGAAGTTCCAGTAATACTACATCATTTGATGAGATGATTCAAAAATTATCAAATGAATTGATAACAGTAAAAAGGCAATTACCTTGGCTCAATAATTCTTTCTAGCAGAATTATCAAAATTTGCCTAGAAAGAACAATGATAGAAAATATTTGCAGCTTGTAGGCTCGCAACCTAGGTTGTAGATTGAAGCAACACCAAAGAAAGGAAACATGTGCGTCTTTCACTTAACTACAGATCATGATAGTGAGAGTTGTCTAGAGACTACTCGTATGATGCAGTTATTATCTACCAATGAATTAAACACTGCAACTCCTTGTTCAGATTCTAATTCATATTCAAATGGCAACTTTGGAAATTTATTTTTAGAGTATGAATTAGATTTCAAACCAAAAGGTGAATGTTATGCAACCATTGATGGAACTTCATATATAGCGCTTACTCAAGCCCAAAGGCTGAAGAATCAATCCTCTAGTCATGCTCACAAGAATGATTCAAGTCCTATGACAAAATTCCTTTTGATTCATTCAATTCTGTGAAGAGTCAAAAATTCAAATTTCCCCTATAGGCTTTTGAAGTCTCACACCCTGTGAATTCAAAGAACTAGTAGATAGATGTAAAGGGAATATTTCAGATTTGAATCATAATGTGACTATTGAAAAAGAGGATGAAACCCTAACATCTAATCTATTTAGTCAAAAGCATTCTATTGTTTTAGCAACATCTCTTGGGCAAAAACCTGACCCTTTTTATATCTCATTGTATATCAATGGATGTAAACTCAGCAATTGTATAATAGATTTGGGTGCATCAGATAATGTTATACCATATTCTATAGATAAAGCCCTAGGTCTCAATCTTACTAAAGTGCATGGGAGATTTTATTCTATGGATGCCAAACAAGTCCCTTTGCTTTGGAAAATCAAAGATGCTCAAGTAGCCTTGGCCTCACATCTAGAGAAGAAACTCTTATTGACTATACTAGTAGCACATATTCCAGCAAGCTATGGACTTCTTTTAAGTAGGAGTTTCTACCGAGATTTAGGAGGAGAAATTAAGCTAGATTGGTCCAAGCAATCATACCTATCGGGAATAAGAAAGTTAAGTTAGAACTCAAAGAAAAGGAAAAATTCACGGTTCTAAAATCAGATGATCCTAAGGCCCAGATCCTTTATCAAGAACTAGAATTTGGTAATTACATGTTATTTACTGAAGGGGCTCTAGATGAACAAAGGGATGAAGATCAAAGAAAAATAACTTTGAATGGGAACAAAGATGTAAGAGGCATATGGACACTTGAATTTGATTGAATTTTTGCTTCCTCGAGGTCTAGTGCAGGTGTAGTGTTGATACCCCCTGAGGGAGAACCTAAGCCCTTGGCTTTCAAATTAGAATTGGGGAATATGAATAATACTTTAGAATATGAGGCTCTGTTATTGGGGATAATATCAACAAAAGAAAGAGGAATAAAGATCCTAAGGGCTCAGGGTGATGCAGAACTCATTGTTAGGCAAATTAAAGGACAATATTCTGTAAAGAATCACAAGTTAAAGAACTATAGAAATGGAGTTTGGGATGAAATAAAATGTCTAGATGCCTTTTCTATTGAAGCAGTGCCAAGGGAGATGAACATAAAAGTTGATTCTCTAGCAGTTTCTACTTCTTTACTACTTCCTCACCCAGAATTTAAGGATAAGAAATACCAAATTGAAATTATGTATCGACCTTTTCTTCTAGATAATGTAGAGTCCTGAAAATTTTTTGAAGATGACAAAAGCTTATAGTTGTTCCTAGAAAATGATAAATCTAGTTCTGCACATGAATCCAAGAATGAAAATCAGGAAATGTCTAATGTTGAGAAGAATCAAAATGATAAAATTCAACTACAAGGTAATATCATTTCCCCATACTTTGTAACCTTCAAAAAATTGTTTAATAGACATGATGCCTACATAAAGTAGAAGAGGGCAAAAAGGGGACCTACCATTGGAGAGTATGAAGGGGTAAATATCGGAGACACTCATGATCCTAAAATGATCAATATTGGAAAATGTTGTTTGCCCGAAGAAAAGGAAGTTGTGAAAGACTCTTCATGGAATATAGGGATGTCTTTTCTTGGAGTTATGAAGATCTAAAAAGCTATCGAGGTGGGAAGGTAAAATATCAAATTCCACTCAAACTTTATGCGGTTCCTTTCTGGAAAAAATAAAGGAATTATAATCCTAAGGTTGTAGATGCCATTTTTTGAGAGGTGGATAAAATGTTGAAAGCAAGAATTATTTATGCCATCCATCACTCCACCTAGATAGCTAACATAGTACCAGTCAGAAAGAAGAATGGAGCAATAAGGATTTGCATCGATTTTTGCAATTTGAACCAAGCATCTCTGAAGGATAATTTCACCCTTCCCAATATGGATTACTTATTACAGATAGTGGTTGGATCTGAAATGATGTCTATGCTTGATGGATTTTCAAGTTACAATCAAGTAGAGGTAGAAGAGAAAGACCAGCATAAGATGACATTTACCACTTCTTGGGGTACATTTGCATATCGCAAAATGCCTTTTGGACTTATTCATACTGGTGCCACATTCTAGAGGTGTATGAGCAAAATATTTATCGATTTTAAGGACTAGAGTATAATTATATATCTGGATGACCTCACCGTGTTTTCAAAAAAGAGAAAAGATCACCTAGAAGATATAAGGAAAGCCTTACAAAGATGCCGAGAGCATGGAATCTCATTCAATCTGAAGAAATCATTTTTTTGTGTGATAGAGGAAAAACTCTTTGGTCATATAATGTCTCAAGAGGGCATTAGAATTTATCCTAAATGTGTAAAGGCCATTCAAAGGTTAGGCCTACCCTCAAACAAAATAGGGGTTAAGTCATTCTTTGGGATATGATGAAGGGAAATTCAAAGCGCTAAACATATTATGGATAGAAAGCGCTAAACATATTATGGATATGATGAAGGGAAATTCAAATTTCAAATGGAATGAGGCAAGAAAGCAGGCCTTTCAGAATATAAAAATTGCTATTGCTCATGCCCCAGTTTTGAGTCACCCAAATTATAAGCAAGATTTCTTCATTTACTGTTATGGTTCTAAACATACTTTATCGGTGATACTTATGCAAGATAATGATGAAGGGGTACAAGCCCCAATAGCTTTCATGAGCATACCTTTGAAAAATCATGAATTGAAGTATTCATAGATTGAGAAGCACGTTTATGTAGTAGTCAAAGCACTCAATTTTTTTTGATTCTATATCTTGTATTCACACTCTGTCATTTTTGTCCTAGAAGTAGCTATGAAAAGTGTGTTAACACAGCAAGATGTAGGTTGCAATGTCAGAGGAGCATGGATAGAAAAGATGCAAGAATATGATATAGAAATTAAGCCTACCCAACTAGTAAGGGGAAATGCATTGTGTAAAGCAATTGCAAAAAATAAGATCATTGAAGAATCAAAAGAATTAGAAGAAAAGCAACTAGTGTTGGTAGTGGGTCTTCATGGTTCATGGTTTGAAAATATTACCTATTTGCTAACTCATGGAGAATGTCTGGAAGGCTTAAATGTGATACAAAGAAGAGATCTTAAGTTGAAAGTAGCTAAGTACGTAATTTGGGATGGCAAATTGATTAAAAGGCTATTGATGGCACTTTTCTCAAATGTGTAGACAAACAGTTCAACAAGAAAATCTGTTGAAAACATTTCATGATGAGGCTTGTGGAGGGCATTTTTCATCCTCAGTCATGGCTTTCAAAATATTGAGACATTGCTATTATTGGCCTGGGATGTTCAAAGATGCCTATTCCTAGGTGGCAAAGTGTGAAAAGTGTAAGATGTTCATTGGACGTCCTCAATTGGTTGCTTTATCATTAAGACCTGTCATCATTGAAGGACCCTTTCAACAATGGGGTCTTGATTTTATTGGTCCTATCAACCCAACATCTAGTGCTGGTTACCATTATGTGATAATTGCGACTGACTACTTAACTAAGTGGGTAACTAAGTGGGTGGAGGCAAAGTGACCAAGAAAACTACTTCTAGAGTAGTGTGTGAATTCATTAAGGAGAACATATTGGTTAGATTTGGTGTTCCTATCAAATTAGTGATGGATAATGCAACCTACTTTTCTTCAATTGAGATTATTGTTTTTTGCTTTTAGTATGGAATTACAATTAGTCACTCATCTGATTATTTCCCACAAGGAAATAGTCAAGCCGAATCTAGTAACAAGAATTTGATAAATATTATTAAGAAGATGGTCTCAAACAATCAAAAGACTTGGCACAAGAAAATTCATGAGGCACTATTGGCAAACAGGGTAACACCTAAAAGAGCAATTGGTATATCTCCTTTTGAATTAGTGTATGAGTTTGAAGCTAGTCTAACATTACCTTTAGAATTGGCTACAAACAAACAACGATTGAAGATGATATCTACAAAGATGGTCTAGAGAAGACAATTTTGTATCTGAGAAAACTCGAAGAGGAAGGAAAAGAAATGGTGGATCACATCACGCAACATCAGATGTGGATGAAGGATCTATTTGATAAGAAGGCTAGACCATGGAAATTCATGGTAGGAGACAGTGTGTTACCCTGGGATAAGAAAAGTGCTCCAAAAGGTATGCATAAGAAGTTTGAAACCTTGTGGAAAGGTCCATTCAAAATTCATCAGGCATTTGAGAATAATTCTTTCAAGTTGGCTTATGAAGATGGAAAAGTACTACCCCTGACCTATAATGGTCAGGATCTTAAGCTTTATCAAATTTCAAATTGAGAACAAGTAACCCCTATATTGTATTATAGTAGGTTTAGTTTCTTTCCGTGTTTTCCTAGTTAGTTTCTGGTCCTTGCTTTAGTTTCTTGTCCTTGCTTTGTTTTCCTATTTTCCTCCTATTTTTGTTTTTATGTGTTGCCACCTTTTATTTTCCTTGCAAAACTAGAGATTTTGAGTTCCTTGCTTGGGTATGCTCTACCCAAGTCCCCAGTCAGAGCCATTTGTTGCCCCACTTTTCATCTTGTTCCCATTTTGCAAAGTGGAAAAGATTTTGTGTTTTAGTTTGGTCTGGTTATGTCTTAGTCTAGTCTCTCCTTCTCACGAGAAAAGTTTCTCTATTAGAGTTCCCATCTTTTTCCTTCTCCCACATTACATAATCGAGTGGGTTTTTCTTGATGCCGTGAGTTTGTGGGTAGTCTAGAACATAATTTGATGGAGATCCTTCTGTTTCATAAAGATTTTCAAAAAGTTATTTTTGAGGATGGACTTGTTCATGGCTTATCATGATTTACACATAAAAAAATGAAGCTTGTGGAGAATCAAACATTGCCTTCTCCTTGGTGGGTTTTCGACCCATGAAGGTGATTCTTTGCAGAGGTTAATAAATGTGGTTTGTGGATTAAAATAAGAAGAGAATGAGTTTTTCTATGGATAAACCTTACTTTCATCATAGTATTCTACCTTGGACAACATCTGATATTTTTCATGGTGCATAGAATCACCTTAAGTGGAAAACTTTAAAATGACTTCTCCACGGTGGGTTTTCAGCCCGTGAAGTCAATTTTCCACTAAAGGCATTTGTAAAGGGAAAAAATTAAGAAGTGGGCCCTCTTTTGATTCTCATAGTCCTTTTGTGGTTTTTCAAACTCAAAGAAAAGGCTAACCCAAGAGTTAGAAGGTAAAAAAAAGCTTGAGTGGAAAATTGAAGATCACCTTCTCCTCAGTGGGTTTTCAACCGGTGAAGGTGATTTTCCACATTCATGAAGAAATTGACTTTGTAAGAAAATTGGGTACACAAATTGCATGTAAGACAACTTAAGATAACAATGGTAATAAGCTAATCATAGTTGGAGAAGTGTAGTGAGCAGAATCTGGCTGAGTAGATATTTCCTTACAAAGTACTCCATTCTTAATTCTTTGGAACAAGGTGAAAAATGGGAAGGTAAGTATGTAATAAAGCGAAGTAACTGTTGGGCCAACAGAAATAGTAAAAAAACATGGAAAAGTCCATTAGAAACTCTTGCATTTACTAATCTAACAGATTTATCCTTTAATTCATTCGTGTGGCGTGGATCCTGCAAATTAACAAATGGATTGGAATTCATATATAGAGGGAAACATAATGGTTTTACAAATCACTGCTTTTTCTTGAAGTATTATGCTGTTAAAATTGTGCAACATTTTCAAATCTTCTATGTTAAAAATTCAATTCCTTGTGCCTAATCTAGATTCGAGTTTTCAATTTATCTTAGACTCTGATAGAATGGCAACTAGATTGGCTAGGTTCGATGGGTTGAATGGAATCAAGTCTACCTTGTAGAATTTCACAAACACCTTGCTCCATTTCTTTGACATGCAAGATTTTCAAAGGAGGCTGATGTTAGAGCCAATTCACCCTATAATCGAGAATCTCTAAGGAAGTGGGCTAGTGGAGGTGGCTAGATTTTTGGTGGTAGTTCAAGCTCCTGAGTTGATTATTGAATGTATAAATCCCTACAACTTGGGTACCAGATAAATTATGCTACTTGATAATACAGTTCTAATCTTTATTGATAGGAAAACTGTAGTAAATTGCCTCTAGGTTCCAAAGCAAGAAGAGTTTTCTAAGTTGACAGTAGGAGGAGCCATGTCTGAGTTCTCCTTGAAGAAAATGGTGTGGAGAAAATAAATTATGAGATCCTGGTTTCAAAAGTTGCGAGGTGCCAAGAGTAAGGTTCCCAAAACTCTATTCAACACTGATCTCAACCCCAAGATTGTAGATATTCTAGTTCTCTTGCATAGATTGAAAGGTGAGGTAGAAGCACTTAATTTTGTTGAATGGTATTTCTTTCTGGTACAAATTATCTGTTCAGATACACATTATGTTGATTGGGCCTATGAGGTAAGTGAACATTGTCCAGAGCCCTTAGCGCCATGAAATTTTACAACACCTTTTACGTGTCTTCTTTTCTGATTTATATGCTAGCTTCTCTACAATTGTGACCAAGCCTCCCAAGAATAGAGAACTTTTCTAATGATGTGAAAAGCTATGAATTATATCCATGCTTACAATTGCAGAATAGCTATGCAGAATATGTTAAAGTTAATGACGCATTTATAATGAGAATTTGTAGGGAACTCCAAGGGTGCTCAGAGAGGAGGTTCAACTCAAAGGCAATGGTGGCCATTAGTTAGTTTGGTAGCTATTTTATCTAGTTCTCATACTTTTTATATTTGCATCTTGCAACTTTTGATATATTCCCTTTAAACTTTCCTAGGTATACAAGTGATCTGATTGTGCTAATAGAGATTGTGAGGTAGGTGATCCAAGTGAACATGCTGAGTGCAAGCTTGAAGAAGAAAGGGTATGAATTCCCTATGAAGGTTGGAGCTTACAGTTGTGAGTCTCATTCTGATGCTAAAAATATGCTCAAATAATTTGAGACTAAGTACAAGTTAGAGGAATATGAGGTGATAGGCATTGAATCTTGGTTGGAGGATACTCTAGAGAGAAAAAGGAAAAGGAAAGATGAAAGCACTTTTGCTAAAGCTATTGTATCTCTCGCAATCCTTCTGGATCTGAATTGACAAGAGTAAGGAAGTAAAAAAACCTTGTCCATACTTGGGAAAGATCTAGAAACAGGTCACCTGACAATGGAGATTGCCAAGCCCAACAAAGCAAGGCAGATTAAGGACATGAAAGCTGAAGATTTTACTCTACACTCTATATATCTTGGAGAAGAAAGGCATGACAGCAAAGTTGGCTTATGGAAGTCAACCAACGAGGTGATCAAGGGGTAGCTAGAAAGTCTAAAATTATCTAAGACCAAAATGAAAGTTGAGATAGAAGAATTAAATAAGTTCATCAGATAGCTAGTCACTCCTTTATTGGCCATCTCTAGAGTATTAGTGACTAAAAATCCTACTGTTGTTGAAGTTCAGGCCCTCATCTCTCAACTCCAAGAAGATAGGCATTTTGGCCAGATTGGTAAAGAATGGATTGAGAAGCTCAAATAAGAAAGAGTTGATATTGTGGAGATTGGTAATGTTATCTTAAGGTTAGAAATAGAAAAAGATAACATTATATCAAATAGCAATACTCTGGCTAGAGAAAGCGTGAAGTGTGATGATTGCATCTCCCTCTTGAAGATGATTATCCAGATGAATTCCAAGGAAGTGGTTGAAGCAAAAATCTTGCCAAAAGGAGACCAACCTCTATTTGAGTGGCTTCAAAGCATGTAGTGTAAGAATTAGATGATCTAGTCCACAGAGAAAGGACTTAGGGAAACAGAGGATAAGCTAAACAAGACACAAGACAAAGGATTTAAACTTATGAGGGGATTACATATAGACTCACAAACTAGTGGCCAAGGAAAAGCACTCATTGGAATCAATGTCATGAAGGAGAAATTTTCCAAATTTTTGGATAGTTTGTTTGATATGTCTTCCCATAGTCAAGACAAGGTTGTTGAACTATAAGCACTTATCGAATGCATACACGTGGCCAAAAAGGAACTGCCAAATCAATTAAATGCTATGAAGGAGTCGGCTAGAGAATATTCTAAATGGATCTTAAGGTATACCAATATCCACATGCCTAGGCATGAAGAGCTCATCCTGATCATAGTTGTTGCCAAGGCCTATAGAGAAAAAGTAGAAAAGGGGGAAGAAGTCAAAGTGATTCACATTCTACCTTTTCTTCTATTTTCTTTTGTAATTATTGAAATGTGGAAATTGGCGCCTTGTCATTTTTCAATCTTGAGAAGATGAACCAGTCGAACTTCCATTGTAACGGTCATCTCGAAATTGTATATATATGAGATTGAAAGATTAATGAAAGGTCAAAAAAAATTTGGTGTGAAGTAATTTTTGTTGCATAGACAATTGAATGATATTTTATGTCAATTGTTTTCTGTTCCAGTTCCTGTTAGATTTAGTCTTATATTTTCTCTTTTGTTTGAGTTGAAACAAAGAAAAAATAGAGTTTCACTTCCCCTATTTTGAAGCAACAAATGAATGTGATAGGTAGTGTTATTTTTCATTCAAAGAGAAATCCCTTTAGCATTTTTGGTTATTAATCACAGTTCAGATTCAAATTAACTTAGTTCAATATTTGCTATTATTCGATTAAGCTTTATGAATTAATAAGATGTGTGAATGCATAAACTTATTTTGATATTTAGAAATTTTTATTCCCCTAACTTAGATTCTATTTAGGTTTAGCTTAGTTATACCTCTTCTGTTCTCAGGTCAAGAACATACCCCTGAATTAGTTTAAGACGAAACATAATTCATTGCAAATCTATTCTAGGGAGTTGTACCTACCAATTCAGAGAAAAGCCAATTCATCCACAAGTGGCTTTTCAATTTTTTGTAACCAAATATTGTTCCAAGTTTGGGCATTCAAGAGTTATAATTTAAAAGAACAAATTTGTTTACCAACATGAGGTTTCATATGATCTTTAGTTAACACCTTTGGGAGCCTTGAACCTCCTCTATAGAATATTTTAGTTTACTTTCAAACTATCTTATTGCAATTATTTTGAGGGTTCTCTTGAAATTGATCCAAGGATTGAGTAGGGATGAAACTAGCAAAGAATGGTTCAAGTAATTTCTAGTCTAACATGATAGTCCCTCTAGAAATTGATAGAAGAGCATCACCATTGTTCTTTATTATACTTTTGGACTTAACATCATAATAGGTGAAATAATAATGAAGTAATTATGGGCTTGGCAAGGTGTGGGGAAAGGCAACAACTTCAAGGAGCCCATTGGTCAAGGTTTTGAAGACATCTCTTAATCTCCACTTATTCCAAAAAATTCTCTTGTAATTTTTACACTTTGACCCCCACTAGATTTGTATGAGAAATTATAGGTTGTTGACATGTTAGACTAAAAGTATTCCCCAAGAAATGCATAACAGAATTCATACTTACAACAAGGACAAACACTTCCCAAGTTCTTCCTTCTTGAAGAGAAATGGCATAAAAAGAGTAGAAAGAAAATATTATGACCCTCACCTGCAAATACTTGAAAACCAAAAATACTTCCCTTTCTCTGTCCATCGCTTTACCTTTGATTTTGCAAACTAAAACAAAAATAAGCTTGGACTAGGTTTTAAAAGTATTTTCATATACCAAAAGTACTGCTAAATATTTAGGCCTTAATGGCAAGATAATCTAGGCATAGAACACATGCTTCAATAATTATGATGTCCTTTCATTATATAATCACTTTAGAAAAATGTTCCAATCATCATTAATATCCCTCTAACAATTTAGATTTAGTTTTCATTGGAAGATTTGAATTTTCCACTTGCGTTGTCAACTCATCATCCATACTTGGTTGTACTGATTCCAAGATGGCCTTTCTATCATCATTAGGATGTCTCTTTTCGTGCTTTAAAGTTAGTTGTTGTATCAATCATTGATTTTATCTCTTGATGCCATTTTCCAATGTGGGAAATCATTTAAACCTCTTTGAACCTTAGTACACAGTGGTTCAATGTGGTTTGGACACAACCCACAACTCATTTGGTAGATCCTTCCTTGATACAGGAGCATCTTGCATGGGGAAATTATTGAAAAAAAAAAAATTGTGGAGGAGAGAGAAAGTGACGAAAATTAGAGGAGAAATAATAAAAAAATAAAAAGGGGAAAAAGGAGAAAAAGGAAAATAGGATTTCTATTTTCGAGGTGCATAGGTGGCATAATAGAAAAAATATAAATGGTTGTCATTTCATTTATCAAGGTGTACGGGTAGAATTCTAGAAAGTTATGAATATTGTAGAAAGTTGTGGAAGTTGTAGAAGGTTGTGGAGGAATTCTAGAAGCTTGTGGATAAGTCATGCATGGGGTGGTAAGTGCCTATTTAAGCAAGGCATAGCTCAAGTAGAAGCTTGAGGAGTAGAAGCTCAAGGAGAAGCTTGAGGAGTAGAAGCTCGAGAAGTAGAAGCTTGAGAAGAAGGTGAAAGCTCAAGCTCGAAGGTGAAAGCTCAAGGAGAAGCTTGAGAAGTGGAAGCTTGAGAAGGAGAATCTTTGGAAGGAAAGCTTGGAAAGGTGAAAGTTGTGGAAGGTGAAGCTTGGAAAGCTTGGAAGGCTTCAAGGTGTGAAAGAGAAAGAGGAAGTGAAGAGTGAGTTTTCCTGAGTCCGTGGACAGAGCGCCAAATGTGAGGCAGTTTACAATAGGATTGTGATGGAGTTGTGAGTGTAGATAGAGCGTCGAATGTGAGGCATTTTACACTTGGATCTTGGATTAGGTTTGTGAGAAGAGCTAGTGGCTGCGGTTTAGAAACAAGGAGGTTTCTTGGTGGCTTGTGAGCACAAATTGAGATCTTGGAGGTTTCTACTAGAGTGTGGATCTGGACTAGCTTGGATTTGGGTTGGATCTTGAGAGATCTTGAAAAAAATGTTATTGTAATTACTATTGGATTTTTGAGTATAATAAAATTGTCTTCATATTGTTGCATTCTTGGTTATGAGTTGGTAAGGGTGGTGTGGCCCTTTGTTAGTGGTATCAGAGCATACCTTTGTCAGTGGTACCAGAGTGTGTATCGTCATCATTCCTAAAAAATAAGTATTGGTCTAAAAACCTTCAATGGAACTAGTTTGAACTCCTTTGAACTTTGGTACAAAGTGGTTGAAGAGAATTGATCACATGAATTTCACAATAGATTCATCCCTAAACACCTAGAATGACACAATACCTCTAAAGGGATTGATATAACTATGAAAGGCACACTTGGTAGGGTGAGACAAAAAATAAATGAGATGACAAGGTTCATAAATTCTAAGTTTTAAGAGAGAAGATGTATAAAAAGGGGACTAAAAAACTTAAACAAACATGGGCTCTAACTGGGGACTACGTGCATGAGGTGTGCAAAGAACTAAGATCTTTGGAAACTTAAATTGACAACAAGATAAACAAACAAAACAAAAATACCCAAAAACAAAAAGCAAGGGGAAGACTAACCACCATATACAGGAGAAGAACTTGGGAGACACATTACAACTTGAATAATTTTAGGCCCTTCCTATTATAGGTAAAAGGTAGAAGAGTACCATCTGGATAGATCAAACTAAAAGCATTTGAGACAATCACTTCTGAAATAATGAAAGGGCCTTTCCACAAAGAATCAAACTTTCCCATGTGCCTCCTTTGGTTCTCTTCTTCTATCCCACAATAAAACCTCATCTCCTTTCATAAAATTATGAGCTCAAGCCTTCATGTCAAAAATCTATTTGACTTTCATCTAATGTTCAATAATATGATTTGCCTATTTGTCTATCTCTTCTTCAAGTTAATTGGTGAGGTACATTACCCTTTCCTCCAATGATTTTTTAAAAAGTAGATCTTCAATCACTGATTGTAGTTTTGTGGTTGATAGTTCCAAAGGTAAGAATACTCATACTCCTACTCCATAAACCATCTCAAAAGGTTCCATCCCTATAGCTCTTTTTGGTGTAATCTAGTTAGTCCATAAAGCTTCATACAATTTATTGTGCTAATTATAGATATTTTCATTTACCATTTTCTTCATTATTACAATTAGAGTTTTATTGCTAGACTTTGCATGTTTGTTTCCTTGAGGAAAGTAGTTTAAAGAGTGGGCCAGGGATATTCCATGTTCATAACAGAACATTGAGATCTCTTCAAAGGAAAATTATGTAGCATTGTTTGCAACTATTTTTTGAGGTATCCCAAACCTAATGAAAATGAAGTTCATTAGGATATCATATAATACCTAAGAATTCACCTTCTTCATGGGGATTGCCTTTATCTATTTCATAAAATGATTAATCATAGTCAAAATATAAACATGACTAGCACTGTACGATGGGTTCAAAGGTCCTATGAAGTCTATGCCCCATTATTTGAAAGGTTCATCTATTACCACATGCTTTAGAGGTAAGGTTACTAGTTGAGGGCAACCGATGAATAGCTTACATTTCTAAAAAATGTTGACATAGAGGTAGGCATACTTGAACATTCCTGGCCAATAGAGATAGTTCTTGGGGATTTTAAAAGATGTTACTATGGAGGGAAAACGTCCATTGCAAGCATTGACATGATAAAGTTTCAACCATTTTTCTTATTGCTTAGTGTCAACATAAATAAGGAAAGTTCCATCAATTCCTTTTTTATACAAAATTCCTTGTGACATCACATATTTGGATTCCTTTAACCTAATATTACATTCTTCCTTATGATTTAGGTGTTTAGAACACTCACTGTAAGTTTGGTAGTACACTACATCTAATAACCAGGGATCGGTCAAGCTAACTAGTAGCGCAATGGGAATAGCATGAATATCCTCTTGTATTGGTTCTTTATTCTCTACTATTAATTGGTGCAGGAGCACCCACACAAAGTATTTAGGTCAAAGTTTTATATAAAGTATTTAGGTAAAGTTTTATGTATTTAGGTCAAGTTTTATCCATGAGCTGACTTGAGAAATTTATCTTGATTTCATCATTAAAATAAGATAATTTTCTTGGGATTTGTACAGATCATTTTGGGGTCATTCTTCCCTATTCTATATTGATCTAGAGTATTCTATAAGTTATTTTTCCTATTTTATAATAATCTAGAATTTTTCGTAGATCGTCTTACCAAGTATAAATAGAGTTTTAGGTTTAGGTTTAGGTAAAGCTTGAGAGCAAAGTTTCTAGAAACAAAGTTACGAAGAGAAGAAATTTGAAGGAGGAGCTAATGTATGTACTGTTCATTTGATAAATTAAATAGAAAATTTTTATAATCTATCTCTTGTTGGTGTTGGTTCTTGTTGTGTTTGTAATGGGACTGCCATGGACACAAAAGGGGTATGATAGTGTATTTTTTTTTAGTAGATAGGCTCAGCAAAAGGTTTGGGCAAAGGTGAATTGTGAGTTTGTGTTTGTTGTGACAAGTGTTGGGAAGAGAACCTGTATAGTGGCCACAAGACTAGGTTGAGTGGAGAGAACCTAGATAGGAGACAATGGTCACAAGAGAAGATTTATCTCATGATCAGAAGATACTTTTAGATGTATGGGTTTCATATTGTAATTTTCAAAAAAAGAAAAGAGAGGAAGAGAAAAAAAAGAAAAGAGAAGAGGAAGCTAGAATGAATCAAGAGATAGAAGAGAAAATGAGATTCCTAATGAGGGAACTTTAAAAAGGGGAAGAAAATTTAGCGAGACTAAAAGAGGAGTTGAAAAAAATATGGAAAAAAAAAAATAGTGATCTGAAGAAACAATCCTTTGAGGTTACAGAAGCTTGTGAAGATAGAATAGAGAACTTGATTGCCATTGAAGAGAAGATTTGTCCATTGAAAGGACAAAATGAACAAATAGATGCTGATATGAAAAGTTTGCAACAAATAGTTGTTGTTGAACCTAATGATAAAAAGGTTCTTGAAGATAAGAAAGAGGTTAAAGTGATAATTGTTGATGAGCCTTGTGATGAAAAGGTTCATAAAGATGAAAAAGAGGTGGATTTGTTGGTTCTTGATGGAACCAAGAGATGGCATTTGAGGTTAAGAAAGAAAGTGGTATGGCCTATCAAAAAGATAATAGTTGCAGCAAGGAAGAAGTCTTGTGATGAAGCTACGAGGATAGATAAGGATCAAATAGTAATGAATTTGTCTCCATGCATGGAGATATTGTAGGATAAGGCCATTGATAAAAAGGATGCAAAGGTTCCTAAAGTGAACCAAATTGATAAATTCATAAATGATGAGGTCCCATTTGCTTTTTCTAATCCATTTATTGCAGGTTTGCAAGAGATCTATCTAAGTTCTTATGTGGAAGAGGTTTATGAAAATATGAAAGTTGACTTGGATACTTGTCAAGAGTACAAACCACAAATACCAAAGAATTGGAAGGCACGAAAGAGGAAGGCCAATCCAAGGGACTTGGATTCTATTGTCCCCAGGAGTATGGTGCAGGAGCACCCACATAAAGTATTTAGGTCAAAGTCTTATATAAAGTATTTAGGTCAAGTTTTATGTATTTAGGTCAAGTTTTATGCATGAGCCGACTTGAGAAATTTATCTTGATTTCATCATTAGGATAAGATAATTGTCTTGGGATTTGTACAGATCATTGTGGGGTCATTCTTCCCTATTCTATATTGATCTAGAGTATTCTATAAGTTGTTTTTCCTATTTTGTAATAATCTAGAATTTTTTGTAGACCGTCTTAGCAAGTATAAATAGAGTTTTAGGTTTAGGTTTAGGTAAAGCTTGAGAGAAAAGTTTTTGGAAACAAAGTTACAAAGAGAAGAAATCTGCATGAGGAGCTAATGTATGTACTATTCATTTGATAAATTAAATAGAAGAATTTTATAATCTATCTCTTGCTGGTGCTGGTTCCTGTTGTGTTTTCTTCCATTGCATTTATCTCTGCATCATTAACTTTCATAATCCCCACCCTCTAACCAAATTAGTAGGCTTGATAGTTAGGTCATACTTTTGAATTTTAGGTACCCATAATGCCCTTTTGTTTATTCCAATTTCTTATTGAGTTAATACACTCTTAACTATTATTTCTAGCACATATATTATTGAATGTGAGTATAGAATGTACTACCTGAGCTATTTAACTTCTTTCACCATGGAAAATAATCTAAAAATAGTTAAGCTCGTGTTTCTTCAAAGATATTCTCATAAAAGCAATGGAGGCTTCTTCATCTTGGTCAATATTTTGAGTCAAGATTACCGACAAGGTGTACTTTGATGTGTAGCAATACATAATGAAATCTTTCTTGAAGTTGGGACTGACCAATATTGAGGCTTGGGCTATGGAAGTGTTTATATCTTCAAAAGCTTTCTTCCCTTCTTCAAACCATTTAAATGGGTGTTTTTCACTCATCGTATTCAACATGTGCCTTTCCTTTTCTGAGAATTTGGGGACAAAAATCCTCTAAAAATTGATCTAGCCAAAGAAGGGCTTTAGTTCACTTCTATTTGTGGGGAGATAGAGTTTTTTAATTTCTTTGAACCTATTAGGATCAATTCTAATTCCTTCCTTTGAAACAATGTGTCCTAAAAGTCTACCTTCTCCCACAAAGAAAATTGTTTTCTTGGGATTTAGGGATATGCCATGCTTCCTACATCTCTGCAACACTACTTCAAGATCCCTTAAATGATGTTTTCTTCTTTTAGAATAAATGGTCAAGTCATATAAATAGGTTACAATGAACTTGTCCCACATATCTCTAAATGAAGAATTTATTTCCCTCTAAAATATCACTCCTGCATTAATCAATCCAAAGGGCATCGTATTGTAGGCATATATACCCCAAGTTGTTATAAAGGCTATCATATTTTGATATTCTTGGGACACACTTATTTGGTTATACCCTGAATAACTATTGAGAATGGGCATTACGTCATAACCCTCTACAGACTGTAGAACACATTCCATCATTGGAAGTGCATAATTATTTTCTAAGCTAGCATGGTTGAGTTTCTAAAATCTACATAGATTCTAATCTCACTATTTTTCTTCCTCATAGGTACACTATTAGTTATCCAAGTTGAATGATGGATAGGATAGATTATCCTTTCCTTCATCATCTTCTCTACCTCCTTTAATATGGCCTCTAATAATTTCATATTATAATTCCCAAGTTTTTTACGACAAAGTGTTGCACTAGGTTTTAGAGGAATGTGATGCCTGAATTCTCCATTTATGAAATTATTTAGATCTTTATATCCCTAGGGAAAAAAATCCTTATATCTCACCAAAAGCCTTTTCATAATGTCATTTTCTCTTATGGAGAAAGTCGTGCCGATTGAGATCCATTTTAGGTCACCTTCATTGCCAATATCAATCTTGCCATATTCTTTCAAAAATTCATTATAATTTGTATTCCTCTTAATAGCACTATCATGTTTTCTTCAAAAAATATGTTCAAGAGAAACTAATCCCTTTGGAATTTTATTTCCTTTCAATTGTATCACCTCATCAGTCTTGTTGAGTTCTTCACCAACATCTTTTCCTTTTGCCTGAAAACCTTTGAAGAACAAGTCTTTGAAGATTCAAATACACCCAATAAAAGTTTTTGATTGTGAATCATTATCAAAAACCTACCAATGGTCAACATTATCTGGCACACTTGGTCTATATATCATTTTTACCCTATAAGTGTCATTTTAAAAATTTGGCCGAGGTAACAGCAATGAAGCAGAAACTACTAGAGAATCAGCCCTAGTGTTTTGATACTGAGGAACAAATTCTATGAAAAAAGCATCAAAAGATTCTAGTTCATCCCAGACTAAATTTCATAGTGCTTTAACCTATCATTTTTGATAGAAAATTGGTTCCTTACCTACTTTATGATCAATTCGGCATCACCTTTAGCTACCATCTCTCTTATCCGTTCTAACCTTGCTTCTTGCAATCCCAACAATAGTGATGCGTACTTTGGTGTGTTTTGGTATTTTTTAAATACAATTTGAATTAGAAAGGAATAGGTTTTCCTGAAGGAGGAACTAGTACTACTCTAGTGCCAAATCTTGAGTTTGAACACCTACCATCAAACTCCTTTATAAATACTTTCTTTATCTTTGGATTATTAGCAATTGTTTTAGGTTCATTATGATGAAGGATCACATAATTCCCAAATTGGCATTCGTCATGAAGTATCTAACCCTTAGAATTGTCAAGAGGGACCACAGTATATTTATTTTTTGGTTTTGGTTCCAACTTTATCTTCCTTTTTCCCACTGGGATTACTACCTTCAACCAATCCATCTTGATTTCTCCTCCCACATCTTTGAAAAAAGTTCTTCTAAGAAGCATACCATAGCTTGTAAGGGTATCGACCACCAATATTGTTAATTTTAACCTTTTGTCTAGACAGGCAGTGAGAACAGCTTATACATCTTTGACTTTTCCCATGAGTGGCACTTGTTTTCCATCTAGGGAATAACATAGTCGAAGGTTTTTTGTAAGGGGGAGACCAAGAGCTTTGGAAACAGGGGAAGGCATAATATTATTAGAGCCTCCTAAGTCTATACTACAGTTACAAAGTTTCTGCCCATTTAATAACAAAGTAATGTAGAAAGGGTTGGGTTTCCTTTCTTCTACTTCATTTTCTATAGCATGGGTATGAGATTTATCACTAGATTCTAGTAATGCACCTTTTGATAAAAAAAAGTAAGGGTTTCATGGATTGTCAAAGTTTTAGATGTAAAGGATTCATTGAATTGGGCATTTTAACTAGGTTCCTTCTTCACTTATTGAACTAGTTTATCAAGTTCTTTAAGAATCATCCTTAGGTACTCAGCTGGGGAAATGATAATAGTGGTGGATTTGCATAATTCAACAATGGAAAATGTAAAAGGTTTAGTGCTTGATTCTATTCTAGACAAAATTTTAAAATCTAAACTTTTGGTATTTGTAGAGGAATCATTGTATACTTGATCTTTTCCTTTGGAATTTGTGCTTGAAAAATTAGCACTAGTATTAAATTTTTGGCCTCTCTGATTTCATGTGAGGATCACACATACAAGGTCCTGAAGTGTGACTAGAATGTATCCCCCAATGTCTAAATCAGATTCATACTCCAAGGAGTAAGATCATGAGCTTTCAGCTTCTTCCCCTTCACTCTCCACTAGATACTCTCTGCTAATGGCATCTCTTGTTACATTAATTTGAACACATATCAACCAATCAGGACATGTCTACCCATCATTATGTATATTTATATGAAAAGAACACATGGTTTCTCTAGGAACTTCTTTAATTTGCAATATTTGTTGAGGTGTTGCTAGAAAAGGAGTCTTACCATGAGATGGATTGTGTTGTCTCCAGCTAATATCTTGGTAGGGTGACTGATATGGTGTATTGGATTTATTTTGTTACCTTTTGAGTATGGCCATATCATTCATTAACCTCTGCATGAGAGGGTCTGCAGGAGTAGATGTAGAAGAAGGCCCATACATCTTCACTTCTCTCTTCTATTTATGAGTTGTAATAAAAGAATCTTCTAACTAAATTGATTATCTCTGTGAAACAACCAGATCTGGTATTGTGTTTTTTTAACAAGTGAAAACTTATATAAGGTGGAACAACATTCAAAAAGAAGATATTTTTGTTCTCATCACTAGGTCTAGAGGCTACAAGAATCCTTTACATTAACCTATTGAACTTGGCTACAAACTCCCTCACATGCTCATGAATTTCCTTTTTCAATTGAATTAATTATAGTAGGAGGGTATACCCATTGTCATGATTTTTAAACCTAGCTTCAAAGGCTATTTTCATATCATTCCAATTACTTATGGAAGCTCAGGGTAAATGATTGAACCAATCAGCTGTTGCATCAATGAGTGTTCAGACAAAAAGTCTTGCTATTATTTCTTGAGTGGGTACACTAATAACACCACATGTTGTGTGAAAAGCACTCAAATGATCATCTTTAGATACCTTTCCATCACCACTAGACTTAGGTAAAATCTCAGTCACCCCTTTTGGAAATGTTGCAAGGTTCACTCCCAAGTTTAGAGGGCCTATGTCCTACCGCCAAGGTTGATTAAAGACCATATTTGGAAACCTAAAGTTTAAAGACTTGATATTGATATAAGAAGGTATTAAAGTCCTCAGTGGGATCAAGTCATGTACAAGGGGTGAGATAGGGGAATCCTTTGGGGGAGAAGTAGGTCTGCTGAAAGATTTATTTCTTCTTTTCCTTGGTGTGTCAAAATCAGGAAGGAAGTTTAATTTTTCAAGAGGTTAAATTTTTTAATCGACAAATCCTTTGTCTCTCCCCTCTTGTATATCTTTTGTCAGCTAGATTTAAATGTTTTAAGTAGGTTCAAGGTCTTGCTAGATCTTGGGAAAGTCCATCCACAACTATCACTTCTTGAACCATGGGTACACCTCTCAAGTTCTCATCTCATTCTTCTTCTCTTTCTAGGATTTTGAGGACTTGTTCAAACTTTTGATTACTTTGTTGATACTTCTGGGAAAAATAAGTTAGGTCTAAAATTATATCTTCTTGTGTATCACAAAGTCTAAATCTGGTTACAAGACAAGAAAAACATCATTATTTGGAAGAACTATTATGGTTTATTGTCATTTTTCAATGGTTTAGTCTTTTTCATGAGACTTCCCCAGTAGAGTTTCCAAATATCTGTTAGCAAACAGATTTGACTCCCTTTTATGAATTTGAAATAACTAACTGTATACCACTATCTGGAAAACAATAAAAGTTTACAACAGTTGGGTAAACATATGTTAATAGTTTCCCTCTAAATTTTGAGAGATACAACTCACTTTTAATAGAATTTCAATGAATTTATATTTTAAGAAGTGCATACATGTTTACTTTTATAGAAAGTACTTAAGGATCCTTCACATGCTCTTATGTATGGACAAAAGAATCAAAAGTTATAAAAATTTCAAGTAAATTAAGAAACACAAAGTTTTCTTAAATCATCCAATACTTAAAAATAGGGAAAATTCAAAGATATTAAATAAACACCAAAAGAATGATAACTTGAGATAAACCACAACCAATATCACAAAGCAACTAATATAACAATCCATAAAGAAACCATTATATCAAAGGTCAAACACATAGTTTTTAACCATGCTATGTATTGATAGATGCATATATGTATGTCTTTGAGCTCAAAGTCTCAAAAAAAACATTCATATTACCAAACTTTCCTTGTAGGAAAAAACAAAAAAAGTATCTAGTTAAAACTACTATTAAACTACTTTTGCTATCCAAAATATAGCCCTTAACTAGTTTTATGCTCCCACATATATAGCATCAATTACAAGAGGCCTCCATAGAAACCTAGCTCTCTCAATTACAAAGCATTTATGATAACTAACTAAAGATAGTCTTTTAAACAAAAATACTTTGAAAATACAACTGATTCAAAAATTGGCATGTCATGTGACTAATCTACTTCATCTGGTTTATCTTCTCCTAACATGGCTTTCTTGAAGTTAATTTCCATCTCCTAAAAACACTCACAAGCTCTTGAGCGATGTCAAAGTGTGGGTTCCTCAAACTCAATAGTTTTTCTCTACAAGCATTCTTTTTCCATTTGATCTCTTTGATCCTCCTGCTCTATCTAGGTAGGTGTTTCTGATTCAAGTACAACATGAATTCAACAGTAGCCATTGTAGTAACGCCTTGGGACATAGGATTATCATTGTCTTTAATCTCATCCATAGCATCTTGGAATTTTTTAATCAAACCCTCTGAATCAACATTGCCCTCCTCAAATTGTAGTATGTCAGTGGGGTTTATTACTTGCATATCTTTCAAAACTTATTTGTGCATTTCCTTTATTTCATTCTCAATTGCTTACACCTCCTCTATGGTGTCTTTAAACAAGGAATTTTTCCAATTCATGTTGCTTTTCAATATATAAAGCATGCAAGGATCCACTATTTTCATAGGTTTTTCAGCAAGGAACTTAATCACATCATATTTTTCCATTTCTTGCACTTGAAACACTATCACCCCACATCTACCTTCAACAACTTTCCACAACAGTATGAGGGTTTCAATCTCTCCATGAAGCACCTCTCCTTCTACATAGGTAGTGCAGTGAACTCTTAGATAAATGTATTTCCTTCTTCTATGAAAACTAATATCCATGTGTTTATCACTTCCAAGAAGAGTTTTCCCCTTTGCATTTGCTTCAATAAATGCTTTTTGTCAAAGGAGTCAAGATCAAATGATTGGAGAGCCTAGATTAAGGAAAGTGCCCCAACATTCATTAGAGAGTCAATGTACTTGTTGGAATTACAATAGGAATGGTAAACTCTAAGAGGTGGGGGCGAATCAATGTTTCAAATTTTTACCCATAAAAACATTCATGGTACATCCATCTCATAATTCAACAAGTAAACTAAAATACCATATAAAGCATATACATGTAAAGTATGTTAAACAAGTAAGCATTCACACACGTATGACACAAGATATGATTACCTAGAAACCCTCCAATGAGAAGGTAAAACTGGGGTGGGGATGACATCCACAAATCTTCACTATTGTAGTAATAAATTGTGTCCAATGAAGGTTACAATGTTTGATCATGAAACATGATCTACCCTATGAAAGGTTTTCCCTATTAAAAGCTTACAAAGACTATTATGTCTTACCCTATTAAAGGATTTCAACACCCTATTAGAAGTGTGCCTGATTAAAGGACTTAAACTCACAATTAAGTAAGCATGTTGTTAGAGGATTTCAATATAGCCTATTAGGACTACTTTGTTAAGAGATTTAACTAATTCACCTTTTAGAATGTCTCATCCATGATCCTGCGATTAGCACTCTATTGCTTGATGTTATATCACCTCTATAATGATCTATACTTGATCCTTTCTGATCAGATGTCTCTCTGTTGTCCACTATTTACTTTCCTCTATTCTCCTTTAATTGATTTTGCAATGAATTTCAAATCATAATACCTTGGTCACCATGAGTTTCCTCTTTGTGCATGCAAACTCTCCTTCTCTTCTCTTCTCTCACTTTAGAACATTTTCCTCCTTAAGAAGACCTAGGTGATTTAGGATTAAGTATGAATCAACGGCTATGATTCACCCATATTGTCACTTAAACCTTCCCTTTATCTGATTGGATACATGTAACACATAAGGATTCATACTTAATATTCATTCTTATCAACAAAAGATTGCAATTCAGTCCTTAAGCCGACTTTAAAATAGTTTACATAGTGGTTTGTGCCAATACAAACCACTATGTCAAAACTGTGTTACTCAGCATTTGAAGTCCCTGGTGCTTGACACTAAATGTGACTTCAATGTTTTCACTTGGCATTTGAATGACTTAGCGTGCACTGCTTGCTTGGCACCTAAATCATTCGATATATACTATCTACTCGACACTTGAGTGACTCAGTACTCACTATTTATTTGGCATGCTCTAACTTATATGTTGTGTTTGACATATGTTACTTGTTTGACATTAACTAAGTAAATGACTTAAGTGTATAAACACTCACTTGTCAAAACCAATATGAGATTAATAATACTCAACCATAGTGACAACTAACCACTTTAACTCCCTCTTTTCCTAGCTATCCTCTCAAAACTGGTTCATCATGTGATCGACCGAGAACTTAAATAGATGATTACTAGTATCCCAACTCAAAATTCCCAACTCTACTTGCATAACCTCAAAATATTCAGCCTCCACCTCATGTACACCTTCTCTCTGCTTATAAGTAGCTATCTTCATGATCACCTTTCATGTAATAGGGTCTTTGGTCAAGAAGGCATTATTGTTCACCTTTTTGGCTTTAGGATTGTGAGTAGTATACTTAGTAACTATGTCCTTGACTAGCAAAGAGATATGTCTCAGACTATGGTTTTTATTTATTGTGCTAGATAGCCAAAGGGGAATGGCACTTGCAGTTGTTGTCCCTTCGTCATGTTTGGTAGGAGCCATGAAGCCTTTTTGAATCATAGAAGACACTTCTATGTCCATCCCTTGATTTTTAGGTAGTTCAAGATTGTCTTCTTTGTCTAATTCTAAATCCATGAAGTTAGGTCCTTGAATTGATGCCATGAACTTAGTTGTAGACCTTGTTCTAGAAGTCGTTGGATGGACTGGTGGTTCCTTGGTTGCTAGTTTAGGCGAGGTTGCCACCTTTTTATTTTAGACTAAGGGAATGCTACCTACGTCATTCAACAAAAGGTCAACATTAGTAAGTGAGTATTGTGATAAAGAAATACCCCCTTTATCTTTTTCAATCTACATTCAACTTATCAATTTGTGCTTCTTCTCTTGCAACCAATTGTATATACATTCTAGTATGAAGCTTGACCTAATATTTATATCAACTTCTTCAACTTGACTCCAATCAATTTTAGGGAGGGCTTGTTCACTTGTTTCTATATACCCACATTCAATAATATCTAAACCATCTTCAAAGAGTCCTTCTACATTGAGTTTCAACTACAATGCTTTATTTTGGGGGATAGTTAGCCTTGAGTGATCCCTCTTCAGGACCTCATGTTCATAATTTCAATCTTCTCATAGGTCTTCAGTATGAGGTAGCAACTGCATGTGATCTCCCAGGCCAAGCACTAGAATTGAAAAGTTCTTGTTATCAAAACTCCTCCTTTCATGATAGTACCCTAAGTTTAAATTTAGCAAATCACTCCCAAACATTGAGGCATTAATCATAGTGTTACAAGCCAGGGAACCTATTTTAATGGGGAACATGGATTCTTATTTTCCTTCAAGGAGATTGTCCTTGATTACATAAAATATTTGTCTACAAACCTTGGCAAGAACAAAATAGTCCAGTGCATACCTTGGCAACCTGAGTGGTTCCTCTTCAAACCCTCATACTCTTATGTAAATAAACTTGGGAAATTATGTGTATAAGCTTCCATAGTTTGGGAACAAATTTTGGGCTTCTAGGGACATCCTTTTCATCAAGATTTTAGTGGTGTTGAGGTACAAGTTTTCTAAGAAGACATCATGTACTTTTTATAAATCCTCCAACACTTTATTCTTTCTTAGCAAAGGGAAATATTAGTATATTTTGATGTCTTCACTCCATGGTTCATGGGAAATTTCCATGGGATTACACACGCATGCAAGACAATAGGTTAAATAGGAGGACATGTAGAATTCTTGGTTGGTAGCTTGTGAATGTTTGAGTTGATTTATTAATGAACTAGCTACAATTCATCCCAATCAAGGAATTGTTTACCACTTATAATGATATATATGTAGTGAAACATCCATTCTTCAAAAACAAGAACATTAGTTGAACCTTTAGCTCTATGCAACAAAACTATTAGGTCATATATGTGAGGCTTCATATGATCTTTAGTTAACACCTTTGGGAGACTTGAACCTATTTTGTAGAAAGTTCCGTCCTCTTTATATCTATCTAATTACAATTTTTTTGAGGTTCCTCTCAAAATTAAACCAAAGATTGAGTAGGGCTAAAACTAGCAAAGGATGACTCAGGTAATTTTAAGACTAATATGATAGTCTCCCTAGAAATTGACAGAAGGGTATCACCATTGTTCTTTATTATACTTTTGGACTTGACATCATAATGGATGAGAAAATACTGGAGTAATTTTGGGCATGGAAAGGCACGAGGAAAGGAACAAACTTCAAGGAGTCTATTGGTCAAGGTTTCAAGACATCCCTTAATCTTTTCTTGTTCCAAAATCTTCTCTTGTAATTTTTCCACTTCAACCCCCATTAGATTTGTATAAGAAATTATAGGTTGTTAACATTCTAGACTAGAAGTATTCCCAAAGAAATGCATAATAAACTTCATACTTGCAACAAGGACAAACACTTCCCAAGCTCTTCCTTCTTGAAAATAAATGACATAAAAAAGAGTAGAAAGAAAATCTTATGACCCTCACCTATAAAGAGTTGAAAACTAGAAATACTTCCCTTTCTTTCTCCAGTGCTTTACCATCGACTTTGTAGACTAGGACAAAAATAAACTGGGAATGGGTTTTAAAAATATTTGCATACCGAAAAAGTACCACTAAATATTCAGTCCTTAATGGCAAGATAATCTTGGCACATAACACATGCTTCAAAATTTATGCTGTCCTTTCATTATATAATCTCTTGAGAAAAATGTCCCAATCATCATTAATATTCCTTTAATAATTTGGATCTAGTTTTCATTAGAAGATTTGGCTTTCCCACTTGCACTACCAACTCATCATCTATACTTGGTGGTACTAATTCTAAGATGACCTTTCCATCATCATTAGGATGTCACTTTTCATACTTTAAAGGTAGTTGTAATCAACCCAACTAATTAGCAAGATAACTCATTTTTTGCACTAGCACATGTCTTGAGGTGCTCAAAAACACTAACCTATAAAAGTAATAATGAAATTTGTAAGCCCAACTAATTAGTAACTAGACCCAGTTAACTGGGTTATAGCTAGTTTCTTTCTAAAAATATTTACTATGATATGTTTTTGTAAAATTTCTTGCAAACTCTACCCATTTTTCCTAGTTTGCATTATTTTTGTGCAGGATCTTGAGGTAAGTCACTTAGCATGGGTTGAGTGAGTTTATTATTTTATTATTTGGATTCTAGGATATATGTATGCAGTTGGATCAATTTTCTATTGTCCTAAGATGTAATAAGAACCTTAAAAAAGATCTCTAAGATATACATGTTTAGAAGGAAATATAAAGAGATACATGTTTAGAAGGAAAAGAAAAGAACATTCACATCGCCCTTGAAGAAAATTGCAAAGCAAGGGCACGACATGGAAATTAAATTGTAGAAGAAGGGCACAACAAAAAAATGTAGAGATCATAAGAGCATGACAATGAAATGCAAAGATCACAAGGGCATGATAACAAAATGCACCATCCACAAGAGCACGACAACATTTAGAGCTCTCCACCCTCTTTCACGTGCAGCTCTGCACAATAAAAAAAAAATGGAGAATGATTTATATTGAGTTTTTTTTTTTTTTTTTTTGTTTATACTCACGTGAGCATTACAATTATGACGCCAATGTTGGTATTATGATGGCGTTAGGGAGAATTGCAAAAAAAAAATGAAAATCACCACAAATTACACCATCGTCACAAATTTCCATTGCAATTCGACTCCAAATGTTGTAGTGTGTATTTCTGGATAACCCTTTAGATAGATTAGAAATTCAAATTCCCATAGTTCCACTATTGGTTTTCTAGGTTGGTATTTTTTTAGCACCTCAAGATGCGCTAACATAGAAAATGATTTATTTTGTGATATAGTCATAACTATAATGATTTAGAGGGTGTAAGTTTGCGAGATGGTTATACTTGTAATTTTAAGCATTCCAAAAAAAAATCAAGTCAAAAGGCTTCACGGTTTGAAATTTATAATAGTTTTAGGTTTCTTGGAGACCTCTTAAGAATGCTTCAAAGTTAGGTTCGAGGCACTAAACGGCCTCGTATGGGACCAAAAAATGGGGGACAAGAAAATCTTATCCATAAGCATATAAAGTGCATAGAGAGATTTCCAAAAATGTAAACAGTTCATCAATAAGAGTCTTAGATCAAAAGTTATGTCTCCCAGAAGTTGGACTACTAATCTTGGAATCTTCTAATTTTACATCGACTTCTAACATGTCTTCTAGAACCTTATGCTTTGGCAATGGATTCCAAATGGTATATTCTAAATTATATTCCTCACCCCAAACCTAATTTGGGTTACTTAAGGTAATTTCTTCCATTATAAAGGCAATTTTTGTGGAGTTTGGGAGAAGGTACCGTGAGAAGGGTTTTTCTCTAGAATCTAATTATGTTGTAAGCCCATAGGACATATAGTTGAGTCAATTTTCCCTATAATGAATGTAATAGCATATCGTTTCTAATAATAAAAGTCTCATTTCCTATTGTGTTAATTTTGTCTTGGGTTGTTCCCTTATCATTGCTTGTACTCCATACCTTATAGGTGTCTTGTTAAATGACAAGAAGTCATGGCATCACTATGTAATTTTGGGCTCTGCGATCAGTACTTGAAGGCTTTTCTCAAATTAACCTTAGTCAGGCATCCAATTAATGATTAAGGCTTCCATTTGAGTTTCATTTGTGTATTCAAGTTTAACAATTTTTGAAGGTTGAAAACTTGATTTCCATTTTAGTTAAATTTGGTTTTTATGATTTGGGTGCTCCATGGATTATTTTCCATATTACAAATTGGGAATACCCATTTAAAAGACCATATATCATATGAACAAATTACTCAAGCCTTTAATGTGGAATTCTCTTCCCCTCTCAACTTGTTTCAATCTTCATCTCTAATTTAATTGACATTGTGCAATCTTGGTCAATTCTTGAACAATTTGTTCAAAACACTATTAAGGATGATTAAGAGATGTAAATTATTCAAATTTATGAATTGTGGAAAAGAAAGGCATTGTATGTTTTGATTGGGATTTTTCTCTGTAATAATCAATTGTGTGTGTGTGTGTGTGTGACTAGTGATTTTTTGGTTTTGTAAAAAAAAATATTTACATTAAATTTAAAGATGTACAATTATACATATGCTAATGTTATGAATGAGAATGAGGATTGATAAGAATAAAATTTAGAAATAAAAAGATCTACTTATATTTATTAGACATGATCATTCTAATAAATTATGTATTAATGTTTATAAAATGGGTGTTATGAAAAATTTAATATACAAACAAATATTATAAGTATTAGTAGTTAATTTTATCAAATTGTTTGATATTCTTTATATTATAATTAAATATAATATAATTTAATAGAATAAGTTATTTTTCCAGTGTGTTATAAATATTAATAATAGCCTTTTCAAACTTTTGAGAACTCTGGGAAAAAAAATTAATATTTTATTTTAAAATAATATAAAGACTTGATTAGAATAATTTTTAAAATAATAGAAATGGCAAATGAAAATAAATGACTAAACTAATATATTTAGTCAAATCAAAACTTGAAAAGATTTGTGTTTAAACAATAAAAAATAAAAATATGTCAAATCTAAAAGTGCAAATGCATCTTTTAATTTTTTTTTCATTATTTTCTTTTAATATTTTTTAGGTTAAAAAATTGAATATTCTTTAAAATATTTTTATAAAAAGAAGAAATTATAAAATATATAATTTTGTCTTATATCTTTATTAATAATATTCAAATATGCATATTTTAAATTTCTTTTAAAATTTTTAAATTATTATAGTTAAATTTTATGAATAAAAATATTTGCAGTTTGTTTGGATGGTTTTACAATTTGAGACAAGTTTCTCACCAAAAGAAATTAAGACAATCTATAATAATGAAAACAAAAATTCTAGACTACAAGATTAAAATCGCTTATCACATATTTAATCTATATATACTATTATTATTAAAAAATATAAATTTAATATTAACAAAATTTCAAATCAAATATATTTATCATGTACAGCTAGTTTCTTAATAATTTAGACACAAAAATTAAAAGAATTTGAGTGAAAATTTGAGAATGAGTGGTTTATTAAATCAAAGTCCAATATAGACAAGATAAAACAACAATGTATTATTAGAAAGTGTTACCTGATCCTTAAAATGCATCTATGTAAAAATCATGGTGTAGGAAGATATCTTATTGTGATGTGAATATCAGGATTTAACTGTGTGATTTTTGAGTTTGACTCAAAAATCACACAGTTAAATCCTGATATTCACATCACAATTTGACTAGCTGTGGAAATCATCTCCTACTTATCAAGATATCTTATGTTAACATCATAATTTTTGATGAATAATTCTTTTTAATTAATAAATAATATACTAAGATTACACCAAGAAATATCATAATTCAATTTGGTTACAAAACCAAAAAGATTTTTCTTATTTGAAGTGACTTCTAAACATTAATAATAAAATCACAAGATAGTGAGTAAAACTAGTTATTAATCTTGCTGCAATTGAGGCGGATTTCTCCGTCCTGCCCAGTGAGGACAGCAACATTTGCCAACCTTGCCATTGCCTCTGAGAACTTTTGCCAGAAGAACATATTTGAAGCAGCACACTGTGCCACAATTCTGTTCGTGTTTACATCTGTCATCAAAGTTGCATCTGATACGAACAAGCCACGCTTATTTATAACATCATCATAATAGTTGTTATCCAATATATCTTCCCTTGTGCTGCTATCCAACCGTACTGTGATGTTGTTGTCTGTGTTATCAGCAGGGCACTTTTGTTTCAGTTCTGCAGCATATGTGGGGTCTAATGATGGGTCTGTGGAATGAGTGTTGTTGAAGTTGTAGAGCCTCTGCATTACGAAGAAAATGCAGTGGGAAACACCAATTGAATGAGCACCTACAAAATTTTACAAGAGAGTAGATCATGAATTTACTTAGATGATGATGTATCATTGATGAAAATTTTAATAGAATCCAAAACAATAGATTGTAAAAATATGATATCTTTAACTAGATTGATATATTTAAAATATATCTATTATATGTAAAAAATAGTGAAATTTTTAATGAAATGATACCAGATAAAAGGACCATATCTTGTTGTGACATTCCCTTGTCTACAAACACTTTTGTTAACTGGTCCACATTGGCAGCTGGGGACGGCAGATTATCTGCTGTGGTGTCTGTAGCCAATGAAATTCTTCCATCTCTTCTCCCACCCTTCACTGCCCATTGTGCACGGCCAAATGGAGATGCCTGTTCATAAAAATTAGTATTGTTAAATGTTTTAGGTTCTTATGAACAAGTTGTATTCATGAAATATGGGTCAAGAATTTGTCTCCAAAATAATATACTTGAATCATTATAGTTTATTGTGAAAAGGAAAAAACTATCCCTGAATCAATAATTACTCACTTGTATATCTAGTAATTGAGAAAAAAAAGTTACAAATTCTAAGAATTACCAAACTTTTCTTAGATTGGTAAGCCACAATTATTGGGTCATTTATGCATAGGTATTGAATTGATTGTGTGGGTGATTGAAATGAAAGGAGGCAATAGAGAATATGACTAGTGAGTTTCTTTAATGATCATTTTTCAATCTTTTGTACAAGTAGTGATCATACACTAAGGGTTCGTTTGGTTTCTAGAAGATGACAGGAATTGGCTTTTTCAAAACCTGGATTTGAAAATTTGTGTGTTTGTTTCAAAATTTGCAAAATGGAATTAGCATATGGGACTTCCAATTTTGCCTCAAAACCAGGTTTTCCAACTTTTTTTAAAAAGTAGGAATTGAAAATCAAAACCTGGTTTTTTTTTTTAAGGAGTGTAAAAACAATAGATTGGACTACTTTTTGAAATTTGCCTTCAACTCCAAGCTTATGCAAAAAAATGTGTCTTCACACACATCTTCCGAGTGAAACAAACGGTTTTAGTAAAATCCCAAAAATCGGAATGAAGATATACAAAACCTTGATTTGGCTAAACTAAGGTTTGTAGAAATCCGAGTTTTTTAAATTCCACGAACCAAACGGACCTAAGGTTTGATTCTTAAGTTAAAAGTGTTAAATAGTCAAGGTTAACTTATTTTTACATGTTTAATTTATTCTTTAGACTTAATTTCTTCTTTTAGTATGCAATATTTAAGAATAGCGTATTATAACTTAGATATACTAAACTGATAACTATATTAAATTCCTAATTATACATAAAGAAAATAGAAAGAGTAATCAAAATCCAATATACAATTAACAACTTCTGAGAGGAGGGAATCACTATTGACACCCTTCACCTATCAATAATACTTGAGAGAGGAAAATAAAGAAAATTAATTGATGGGGTGCGAGGGTGAGAAACAAAAACCAGAAATGCGCTATCTCTAGCAGCAAATGCGAGAATGTCTGCACAAGAAACAGTGTGAGGACATTCTTTTTCAAGTTCTGCTTTGGCTGCGTCAATCACTTCAAACCCACGCAGGCTCGGATTGTTAGCAGGCGAATCTTTTTCTGCCTTATTCTCTGCAGTCGAGTCAATAAGCACCGATGCATCGCATCCCTGCAATTTGATTCAAAACATGATCTCACGTGGTCAGAAACTGCAGTATATTCAATGTGTATTCCCATACAATGTGATAGAATGAATTTTGAAACGAGTATATATTCATATAATGATGTGGAATGACTTTCGATGAAATGTATATATAATCAATGTTTATATATTCATATAATGAAATAGAATGATGAGTAGGAGATTTTCTACAAGTTAAATTGTGATATTGCTATCAAGATTTATCTCTTTATTTTTTAAATCAAACTCATTGATCCGTGTATCATGAGTAGTGAGTGATTCACACATGAATCCATCTCACAAGGTGAATCACTACTCATGATACATGGGACATCAATGAGTTTGACTTAAAAACTACAGAGTTAAATCTTGATAGCAATATCACATTTTGACTTCTTGTGGGAAATCTCCTACTTTTAGATTGATGAGTTTAAGGGACTTTCTAATAAATAGTTCACGAGACAACACTTGGTGAAGATTTTGCAAATGGGGTTGTAAACAGAGTGGATTTAAGCACACTCGAGCTGGAGTAGTACTGGGATGAGTGACCTCCCAGAAAGTCCCACCTGTGTCATGAGCATCACCTAGATCTAATGAGTGCTAAGTGTTTTATTTATTCTAAGAGATGGATTACATGTGAATCTACTCATGGTACATAGATCAATGAGTTTACCTCAAAAATTAGATATTTAAATCTTAATATCATGATACATGAATCAACAAGTTTGACTCAAAAACTACACTGTTAAATCGTTAAATCCTTATAGCAATATCACTGAGTTCCAATGAGTATATATTCAATGTGTATATCTCAACGAGTACGTACCCTGACGAAGCAGTCATGAAAGTGCATCCTTATAAGGCCAGGGGCGACTCCTGGATCTGTTTGAAACGCAGCTTTGACATGGTTAAAGACGATGGATTCTGCTTGTTTACAACGACCTCTGTAGAAATTCTCCCGCAGACCACTATTTCTGTTATCATCCCTCCCATCATTTTTGTTATCCTTATCTCTTTTTGCAGCAGCAAAACCTAAAATCAATGCAGACAGGACGAGATAAACTACAAAATTGTATTTCGCCATTACAGCACCTGACTGTAAACTTGGAAGAATACGAGAGCCTATAACAAGTTATAACTAACTGTATTGATGTGAAATGCACAGTAAGATTGAGAAACAAGCTTGTTTGAGAAATATATTTATAGCAAAGCCATGCAGTTGGTTGTATAAGGTTTGTAAATTGTAAATTATGTTTGTCATTTAAAAACCTTTGTCGTGGTTATCCAAGCGCACGTATTTTCATCATTCAGTACCAATGCTTATCATGGATCGTGCATTTTTAAGAATTGGGCAAAGTGCATCAGAAGTTAGCGTTGGGCAGCCAAAGATAACATGTGAGATCTTTTTCTTCAAATGTTCTTTGACGTCTCTAGTCATATAATATAATGACTGTGGATCTATAGTAGATTTTAAGAAATGTTTAAGAGATTGAAATATCAGGTTTTAATATAGAAATTTGATTCAAATATTCAAAAACGAACATTTTTATGATCAATTTCAATATAGAATTTACTCGTAAGATTAGAACTTTTAATGAGTTATATAGTCTAATTAATAAAATAAAATATAGAGAGATTCAAATCAATGTTTTTAATTTTCTTATGGATGAGATAATACTATTGTATGAAATAGATTCATAGGAGAAGTAGTAGATCAAAATATTAACCAAGGAGTTATTAGTGGAGCTTTCAAAGAGAATGTCCTCGTGGTATTAAATAACATGGTGTTGACTCTCAAGCTTCACCAACCAAATAGACTGACTTTATCATAAAGCAAAATGCATTTTGTAGAAAAATGAAGCATAGTTTGCATCCAAAGGGAGCTGCTTCTAAGTATATTTTTTTTTAAAATGTCATAGAATTTTGCTTTTATAGAGTATTGCCAATAAAGAAAAGACACTTACTAGGCTAAACTATATAGTTGTGGGTTTTAGGTGCTTAGCATACAAAGAATTATGATTAAAAAATAGTGGTTTTACAATTGAAAAAAAATCTGGGTCAAAACTAAGAGACTTCCTTAAGCACAACTCCCTATAAAAATAAATGTATAGACAACTCAAAACCATCCTTATGTATATGAATAGAGAATTAGATTACTTATTCCAAAATATAAATTTATTAGAAAATAATTATTAGTTCCTACTATAAGCTAGAGAACTATAGACAACAAGCAACCAAGTATTTACTATGATATCTATTATTTTCATAAACATAATAATTTTAGAATCACACGAATATTAGATTTGTTAAAAGATATAAGATCCCAACAACTAAACATAACATAGATACATGACTTACCTCAAATATATGATACTTACTATCACAAGTGCATGGTGCAAGAGTGAATGACTTTAAGAACCTTTAGTTTTGCATGTCTTTTATTTAAATAAATTATTTTATTACATTTGATGTTTGTAGGACATATTCTAAAATAAAATTGTTAGATACCTTCCAATTCAAATAGTTATTCTAAATTGCCCAATTAAATGGTCAAAGTTAAATTCAACAAATAAAATAAGATAATAATGTGTCAATTTTTTTTTTTTTCATTTAATGGTTAAAACAAGTAAATTTTACAGGGACCTGAAACCCCAAATGTCTTTCCAAAATGAGAGTTAAATTTTAACAATAAAAAACAATGTTGGAATAGACAGCCAACACCTTGGATAACCAACAACCCACAAAGACACGACGGAAAAATAAGAACTAGATCCAACAACTAATCTATGCTTATAAACCAAACACAAGAATAACTTTAGTGGCTAATATTCACCAATTGGCTAATCTCACTCAATAGGGACCCCAAATTTGGCTTTTTTTTTGCACTTTTGGGGTGGCTATATTGCCTGCACTTTACAAAAAAATTGTCCCATGCTTAGGCTAATTGCCAGCATAATACAAAAGTATTTGAATTTTAGTGATGACTTCGCCAGTGCAATCTATTTTTTTCCAAATGGTAAATTATATATATTCGCCTGCAATTTCCAATTATTATCTTAATTGATGTCATATTAACCACTATTTGGTAAAAAATGAAGTTAGGTTACACGTTATCCATGAAACTTCTTATCCTTTCTCACTTTGGCCCAAAATAGATTTGATTGGGAACATGTGTCTTTACTTTTGGGACTTTTTTTAAGACTTGGTATCCTTTTAAAGTTTTTGCCCAAAATAGGATTTGGTCCATTGATTTAGGACCCTCCAATGATCATAAATAATAGGGATGTTGGCTTCATACAACCATTCAATAATTTGGAGGGAAACGAAAATGATAAAAGTTGGATCAATTTAACCTTCAAGTTTGGTAATCAATTAGGATCCATATAATAATAATAATTTTTAAAAAAACATGGTTTCTAGGTATGTGTACTTCTGTCCATGATATTCATCAATAATGAAAGATTCACCAAGATTTTATAGAATTTTGATATGGTTGAAAATATATCGCCAATAAAATTTAAAAAATTCCTACTCAAATAAATTAATTCACCAATAGAAATAAATTATTTTCCCCTAAATTAATGTTTGATTCACCAAAATTTTATACATTTTTCCAAAGGGGGGTTTCTTAAAGTTATCCCTACTGTCCAAACAACTATCTATGCTTATAAACACAAAAAGCCAAAAACTAAGGGACAAACAAACCAAACCAGCATTATGATGGTTGTAGTGCCATCTCCTCCTTCTTTTCCTTAATCTTCTCGACGACCTCTTTGATATGTTTTTTAATATGTTCACTAGTCTTTGCCTTCAGTTTCCTAGTAGCATATCTAGTTCTCTTCTTACCCAGAGTCTCTTTTGTGCCCTTAGTCTAGTCCAAGTCCAAGATCATAATATTGTCCACCTACATATCCACATTTCTAGTAATTTTATTCATATTTTTCACTAAAGCTTCCATCAACTTCTGGTAATTGTTAATTAGAGTAGAGATATTATTTCCAAATTTTCAATTCTGTCAGCTAGTCCATGTATCTTTTCCTCCACATCAATACCATCATTACCATTCCTTGCCTCCCCATTGAGCTTGTTCTCAATTTCTTCCCTTTTTGAATTCAGGCTTTGTAATTAATGTTGCATTTTTTAATGGAGTTGAAAGTCCATTCCTCCATTCTAAAAGTGTACATAGAAATTGATTTTGTCATTTGAAGCATACCCAACAAAGGCTGGATGTCAATACCTTTCAATTCATCCTCTAATAATTTTACATGGACCTCATTCACAGACATAATACTAGCAACAGGGAACTGCCTCTCTCTATTTTCTTCATTTTTCCCTTAGACTCTTCAAGGGCTACATTGAGAGAGGAATTCTCAGTCTCAACAACCCTTCTTGAAGAACGAGTTTGTTAGGTTTTTCCTTATACTCCTTGATACTATGAGCAAGCGAACACAATAGATAAAATGGGAAATAAAGCCTAATTTTCTGACGAAAGTGATTAAGCAAGACAAAATGGAAATTATAAGCCCTATCATTCCTCCTACCACAAGTCACATACTGGATCATAGCTTTAAGAACAAGTTTCCACAATTTTTTGATGGAAGAAGCAGACATAACCCTCCCCTTCTCTAACCAGAGCCCCATCCTCGGCCTTTGGAAATTTACTTACCACTTCATCTACAATTTCTTTGTTTCGGTAAAAATTCATACCTTTTCTTTGAACACCCTTTATCATAACCATAATATGGATATATAGCTTGAGATGATGCCTAGCAAGAGTCACAATGTCCACGTTCCAACCATTGATAAACACTTTAGTAATCTTTGGTTTGGTATCCTTCATTTTGGTCATATAAGCCACTAGACCATCTTTATCCAACTTCTCACACACTTCTAGTTATATAGCTCCTCGACTCCCTCCTTTTCAAAGCTTCGCCCATGTTGAAACTTTTGTACAACTTTCTCCAAGACTAGACGAACTTAAAATGTAAATTTCTATGAATAGAGAAAGGCCAAAATAAAATCTCAAAAGGGAAACCACCCACAAAATGTGAGAAAAAATTTGATTTCAAAGGTGCATGACCTTGATATAAGTACATTCATCATTATGCTCCATGTCCCAATGCATAATTTTCATTAATAACAAGATTTTCAAAATCTCCAACTTTACAAAATACCTTGTCATGATCAATTGTTACTTTTATATTTATGTACCATAATAAATACTTATTCCACATTATGGGTTTTAAGTTGGTGACAAAAATGTTGGCAAGAATGTCTACCATGTTGTTTGCTTCCCTATACATGTGGCTAATGACCACATTTTCAAGAGTATTAACAATATGTATTGAACACAAGGCTTTAACCTTTTTTTGTAAGAATTTTAGAATACTCATGGAATCTCCTTCTATCCATAACTGCTTACAGCTGCAATTGGCTGATAACCTTAACCCATTGAGAAAACCCATCACTTCCGCTAAGTGGTTGACATCCAAGAGGAACCTTCATGGAATTGACCATATTACCATGTTCATTATGTCCACAACTAGCAACCCTCGGGTTCCCCGTGGTAGCCCCATCAAAATTCACTTTGCTCCACCCTTTTGGTGGACAATCCCACCTCACATTTCTCTTTTAACTTTATTACTATCTTTAGGGATTGAAGAAATATCAACAATGATCCATTTGTCAAAATCTACCTTGCCTTTGTGGCTACTATGATAATTTTCCACAGCATTAGATTTGATTATGGTTTCCAGTAGAGCTGGAGCTTGAAAGACATCCCTAAAGACCCTTTTATTTCTTTCTTTCTAGAGATTCCATAAGACATGGGGGGTAATTAATAGTCATAAACCTTTTTCCACTAGAAAAAGACAACCACACCACATAGTCCAAAGCTTTGTCACCATCCCAGGCACGATCCATCAAAGGTTCCAACTTTGGAGAAGACACATCCATGTCTCCTAGGCATAAAGACATTGTAAAAAAATATGATCTCCACACTCTAGGGCCCCTTCACAAAGAAAACACATCATATCTATTTTCATCGAATCATCAATCCTTAGGATTTTGTCCTAGAGCACCAGCCAAAGGAATATATTAATTTTTTGAATCAGATGTTGGGTCCACACCTTAGTCCAAACCAGGGGGGATGGGATTTTGCAAAGACCAAATCCCTAAAGCCACCAAGTAAGAACCACTAGCACAACCCTCCAAAATAAACCTATCCAGTTCATTCCTTACCAAAATAATAGAGTTGAGATCAGTCATTAAGGAATCAAAAATAGGATCAAGAGTTGTGAGATCGGCCCATTTTCCATTCTGCCAATAGTCTACCACCTGAGACCCAAGAAAAGTAATACCTCTATCCTTTAATAATTCTAACCTTATCAAAGAAGAAATTGATTCCTAAAATATCCATTTGTCTTTTGAAAAATCCACACTACTACCATTACCCACTTTCCATCTAGCTTTGGACTTGATTAATTCTTTACCTTGCTAGATGTCATTCCGTATGATGGACCCATTAACTAGATTAGGTGAGCTCAAGAAGTTGTTGATTAGGTACATACTCTTCAAGATTTTATTCCAATCTTTATTGTCTTCAAAAATATGCCAAATTTTTTTTGCCAATAGAGAAAAGTTAAAAGATTTAATCGAGTGAATACCCAATCCTCCATTCGCTTTAGGATTACAAAAAATTTCCCAAGCAACCAAAACCAACCTTTCTTGTCCTCAACACCAGACCAAAGGAAGGTCCTCCGGATTTTTTCAACATTTTCCATAAACTTAAAAGTATTTTTAAAAATTGAAAGAATAAATAGGAAGGTTTTGTAAATTTGACTTAAGAAATTGAAATTTCCCCAGTTGACTAAGTAGGGCACCTTTTCATTCGACCAATTTAGAATTGAATCTATCAACTAGCTTAGCCCAAAAGGCTTCTAGAGGTTTCAACCCTAAAGGAAGACCCAAATAGGAATATGAAAACCTTTGAACTTTACACTACAAAAATCTTCTCTTATCTAAGAATAGGGGTATTAATAAAGAAGATAGAAATCTTCTCTTAATGATCAATTCACCAGAAGTTGTAGTATACACCTAAATAATATTTAAAGCTTCTATCTTCCTTAGTAAAATATTCCCCCATCATAATCGTGTCACAAACAAACACTCATGAGAGAAATTGAGGTCATTAGAAGATAGCTTAAGACCAACTATCAAACTATTAGACACTCAGGTACTAACAGATCTTCCTTGGGTCTCCACCATGATTGCAAAAAGAATGCAAGACAGAGGATCATCTTGTCTCAATCCTCTAGGAGGTTTGAAAAATTTAGGCAAGGAACCATTAACAATAATCATTGACAAGAAAGTCCCAAACAGCTGAGTAACAAGTTGAGTGGATGATCCCCAAAACCAAACTTCTTTAAAAATTTAAGCATAAAGTCCCAACAAACTCTGTCATAAGCCTTAGACAAATTCAACTTGAGGAGAAAACCTTGAGACTTCAAACTATTGGTTGAATGAATCACCTCATGGATTTTGATGATGAAGTCCAAAATTTGTCTTCCCAACATGAAACCATTCTGCTTAGGCGAAATGATGGAAGGTAGGACTTTAGAAAACACCTTATAAATGGAATTACACAAAATTATTGTCCTAAAAGCTTCCACAGTTCTAGAACCTTCTTTTTTAGGAATCAAGACTATGAAGGTTGGATTAAGTTCCTTAAGCAATTACTTGGATCCAAAAAAATCTTTAACCACCACACACAGCTCAGACCCAATAATATTCCAAAAATGTTGAAAGAAGAACATTGTGAAACCATCAGGTCCTAGGGATTTCTCTCCTTCAAAAGAAAACACCTATTTTTGTAATTCATTTGCAGAGGGGATGGAAACTGGCATTTTATTAATATCCTCATCCAACAAAGAAGGAATAGATGTCAAGAGATGATTTTGACTATAAGGACAAATATTAGCATCTTTTTTTAGCAGATTAGTGAAAAAATCCATAAAAGCCTCAAAGATATCCCCATTCGAGTGCACATCACCATTCTAAGTAGAAATATTCAAGATCCTAAATTAGAATATCTATGTTTAGAAGTCATGAGATGAAAAAATCTAATGTTCCTCTCTCCTTTCTTCAGCCAAAGAGTTCTTGATCTTTGTCTCCAATAAAGCTCTTCTTTGATCACAATATCATGATACTTTGCAAGTAACTATTTTTCCTTATTTACAAAACCCCATGAATTCCCTTTCTCTTGAATAGCTTTTTGAACTTCATCCAAACCAACTTTAATAACTTATTTTTTAAGGAAGATATCCCCAAAAGTCTCCTTTTTCCAAACTTTGACTTTATTTTAAATAAAACTAAGTTTTTTTGGCTATCCTAAACATAGTCGATCCTTTAATCTGCACATTCCATCAGTCTTGGACCAAGGATCAAAATTGGGATGCTCCAGCCATATCCTTTCAAACCTAAAAGGGAAATTGTATTTAACCACTAGGGGATCAGCCAAAAGGGATATAGGGAAGTGATCGAACCCTATTGTAGTGATAGAAGAGAGAGAACATTTAAATCTATTACACCAATCACCTAAAATAAAATAAGAGCTCTATCAGGCCTTACCTGAATGAGATGCTTACCCTTCTTGTGATTGGACCACGTATAGGAACATCCTTGGAGATTCACATCTAGCTAAGTATGCAAATTCATAAAATCCATAAATTCCAGCCTACAATCCAAATGAGCTTGGGTAGAAATGCCCCACATTTTATCATTATCATTCAAAGGGTGGTTAAAATCAGCCATTACCAACCATGGGATTTCAATAACTAAATTTATAAAAGACCCCAATCTTTCCTAGAATGTCAAACTCCCATTTTTGGAACTAGGAGCATAGACATTAGAAAGAATCCATGAAAATTTGTCTCTAATATGGGAAAACTTAATACAAATGGTATATTTTCAGCCAAAAGGATCTCACCTTGAATAAGAAAGCTGATCCAAAATATAACCACATCATTTGAGGCTCCTTCAGAATCACACCCTACTAATTTTCCATTCTTAAAGAGAGAAAAGACTTAGAAATGGTCGGAACCAATAAAACATCCTATAGGAAACCACCTTCCAAAGAGAAAACCATCATCATGAAAACCATCTTTACAGAGACTTGTGTTGACCATGCTTTCAAAAAAATGGCAAATTTTTTTATGTTCTCCCATCGCAAAGGTGGCAAATGCAAACTTGAATTACATGGCACAAACATGAGTAAAGGTAAGTAAGGCAAATTGGAAACACGTGGCACAAGGTACTAGCACATAGTAAATAAAGTTTTAAAAATCTGAACATGGACAGTATGTGGAAATTTATGAGGATTTGCATGTCTTTCCAGGTGTAAGGTTTTTGTGGCAAACTTGAAAGGAAATTAAAATAGAGTATCGATTGTGGGCATTTGTTTGATCACTTTACTCTGTGAATGTAATTTTTTGGAATTTCTACTTTTCTTCTCTGCATAAAGGATATGAAAAGGATCTTGCTACTCTGTGAAAGATTTTGAAAGATTTTTGTGAATATGAAATGGTCTTTGTCCTACAAAAGCTATAAAAAATTTCTTTCTTTGCAAATATGGGTTAATGTGAAAATGATTTGGAAAGATTCTTGAAACTAAGAATGTCATTGCTTGGTAAGGTATCAAATATTGTTAAAACTCTACTCATGTTGTTTCTTTGTATAAATACTTACACATCTAGTCTCTCATGTGCATGCATGTACGGTTGAGGAAAAATATAAGGAGTTTTTTTCAAAGGAAAAGCTTTCAAAATAAAGGAGGTTCTTCAAAACTGTGATAAAGGGTTTCATTGTAAAATAGAGAATAATGGAGGTAAAAAAAAAACAATTACTACCCAGTTACAGGTATGTTTGTTGTAGTTTTCTCAAAACATTTTTTAAAGGAAGAATAAGACTAAAAGCATTGCAGTTAGTTGAATTTTTTGAAAAGGAATGAAAAGTTTGGAATTTTTTTAGTCAGTTTGAATGTTTCAAAGATATAAGTTTTTTTATGTATAAAATAAAAAGGGTCTCTCTCTTTTGAACCCTAATGGCATTAATTTTTGAAAAGAAGTTTCAAAAACAAAATGATGAAGGGTCTCTAGTTCGAACCCTAAATGGCAATTTTTTTTTGAAGGTCTTTCATTTATTTCAATGGCATTTTCTTGAGGTTTCTTATGAACCCTAATGGCATTGTTTTGAAAAATCTTCAAAGTAAGAAGAAAAAGGTTGAAGGTTCTCTGGCACAGTTTGTTTTTTTTATAAAGACATATGCTAGTATTCAAAAAGACTTGAAGAGTTTCATGGTTTAACTGTAAATAGATTGTTTTTAAACTGCACATATAAAGGACATTTTTTGAATGGCCCTAACTGGTTCAGTTTGTTTGCATAACTAATTCTATTCGAATCTCATCTCTATTTAAAGAGAATATTGTAAAAATTTGAAGTGTGTGATTCAATGAAAGAAAAGAGACACAAATACATTGAATAATTTGTGAAATTTGTATTCTGAAAGCTATATCTTTCATTTACCTACATGTATAAGTGTAACATATACAATTATATGTGTATGTAAAGTTGTAAACAAAAGGCAAAAGACATAGAGGGGTAAAACCCTGAGTAGTTGTTGATGCTAATTGTAAGGAGTTGAAGCTCAATAAAATTATAGGTTCATGGAGTGGTTTTTCTCCCTATGAGGAAACCATAAGGATTTTTGAGGGTTTCCCACTCGACACAAATTTGTGTCTCTATTTTGTGAGTTGATATTTCTTTTTGTTCATGGTGAATGTTTATTATTATTAGCATAATTTGAATACATTCAATTTGTGAATTGTTTAATGCAAAATTTGTAATCAGTTTTGAATTAAATCCATAAGTTTTGATTCACCCCCCTCTCAAAACTTCAATACTTCCAACAACTTGATCTTCCAAAAGATATGTCTTCTTTTTTAAATCAAAGGTGTCATCCACCACCTGGGGTGACATAGAATTAGATTCCTGGGGACACCACGACATCATTCCAATAGCGAGATCGGGAACAATGAGAGAGTCTTCCACAACCACCTCCTCTATTGAAACAAGAATACTTATATTTCTTTGACTCTTCACCTCCCCCCTAGCATCGATCTTGGGGTGAGGGTCCTGCTTATGGATCCATTCATTTCTCTTTAATTGAGATAGAAGAGGCTGAGAAACCTTCTTGACCTTTTTAGGATAGTTTTTAGCCGAGTGACTTATCTTATTAAAAATAAAGCATACAAAGGGAAGGCTTTCAAATTCCACCACTTGTTTGAGAAACCTCAGCTTAGAGTTGTTCATGAAAGTAGACTTAAGGTTCTCTGGTCTACAAACATTTATACGTAAACAAGAAAAGACTAATGTAGATCTAGTTGTTGTACATTGGTCAACAACCAGAAGTTAACCAAAACAAGCAATAATGCTTTTGAAAACCTCTTCATTCCAAAACTCCAATGGCAACCCAGGCAGTTTGACCCAAACATGAACAGAGGCAAAAAAAATTATCCTCAAACTTCCATTTGGGAGTCCATTTACGAAAAGACAAAGCCATCTTTCCAATCATCTAGGGTCCCCCACAAAGGATTTGGCTACAATTCTCTTTATTAGAGAATTCAAAGGACAAAAGACCTTTGGGAAGGCCACGATCTCCACTTGGCCTTTCAGATACCATTTTTCTTTGCATGGTACTATACTTCCTCAATATTGGAACAAAATCCTAGAGACTTACCTATGAGCATTAACTCCAAAGAAGAAATGGAAGAATCTAGAAAAGGGTTAGGAATAAAAATTGAGAACTCCCCATTCTGGCAACCCATTTTGACAAGATCAATTGAAGAAGTAGGATTTTTATTCAAAATGGCCCCAAACTAATTCCCCCAATCCTTTTGTTCCCATTTGAATGTCCCTATCACAGGACTATTAGATCCCTCTTTACCATCCACCTCATTTCCCCCTGTAGCAGAGCCAAAAGCAACAAACAAAGCAAGTGGGATTGTTTCCATAGGTATTCCCAAGAAAGAGACCCCATCGCCTTCCTTCACCACAGATTTAGCTGGACACACCAGAGATTCTAGGAACAATATTGTCAAGGATAAATCCCATAGCCAGGCATTCTTTTAAACATTTAACTATAGTGACATCGATATTTCTTCAAATAATTTTTTGGCATATTGGGCAATACTTGCAATCCATGAGACGACATGTGGTTGTGGTTGTGGCATTGTGTCAAATAATTTGCTATGTTTCCTCATTAAGCATTAGTACTTATAGCAATCCCATAAAAGCTAGTTGAGTTTGATGAATACGTTGTATTTGTCCTCCCTCTATAAAAGTTTACTGTAGCACTTCACTTCTTGGTGGAGAATGCTATTTCAAAGACTTGTTTCATGAATATCGATGTGACTATGGGTATCAATGAATATTGTGTTCAAAAGGTTAAGATTTTAGATTGAAACACATGTTTCAAACCTAATTTAAAAGGGGGAACCAAGGTAGGAATGAAATGAAGATGTTTGAAGGGAAAATTTGGATGGAAAGTTGAGAAGAAGTGACCATTTCAAAAAAGGTGAGGATTTAAAAATTAGGAACAATTTTGATATTCCTAATCATATTCATAAATCTAATCTTAAGCCTAATAGTAATATCAAACTGTCATTTTGCACGATGCTTAACGACGGGAATCCTTTCAAACTCCTCTCTTGAAAAGTTAATCCAAGGATCAACTCCAAGGTTTCGGGTGATCTTGCGACCTACTGAAATCTATTTAGTTGAAGATAAATGTGAATGTTCATGAGGAGGCCTTTGTTGGTTCATTTGATTTCGGATGAGATGTAGAACCTGTTCACTGTTTCAAAATAAAACACGCAAAAAGGAACTATGTTTTTGTATTTTTTATGTTTTCCAATGAATGAAATCTAATGATGCAACTAATATGAATTCCTAATTTAACAAGGGGTTAGTAAAGAAAATAACAAGTACTTTAAAGAAAATAACGTGAAAGTAAAATTCTAATGGACATAAGCTATAGAAAACAAAATGTCTGTGAATTAAGCTTTCAAAGAAATCAGTAGCTAAACAATGAAAAAAAGGAACAGCACTTCCTAGATTCCATTGATGCAATCGTTGATGGGAAACTTTAATAATTGTATGATGTTTCGCCCTTCATCAAATCGCAAGGCCATGAAAAGTGCGCTCATGCGAAACAAAGAATTATGCAGGCACAATTCGATGATTTCTTCTCAAGCTAGATACATCAATGGAATTTGTTAAACCATAGCAAACACCCAAACTAAAAGATCACACAACCAGAAATAAAGCAATAAATTTTTGGCTCAATCATAATTCGATGAACATAAATTCACAAAACAATGACACATTTAAGCAAGAATCACTACACTCCAATGTGAGTACCAAAAGCATAATTTTATTGCAAAATAATGGCAGCCCCAATTACATATTACAATGGAGTATTTATAAGAAATTGTCTCCTCAATTTGTGTTGAGAGTGAGAGATATCTTCATGCAATAATATGCTTTTAATTTAATAAAACAAACTAATTATATACAAACTAAGAATCTAATTGGTGCTTAATAGGACTCCATCCATTTTATATTCATTAATTGGATGCATGAACCTTTACATGTCATAGAACAAAGAATTTATGAGAGAAAAAAGAATAAGAAAGCCTTCAGTCAATGTGGAAGTCTTTGGAAGTGCCAAAAATAGAAGTTCAACCTTGACTGGGCGTCTATCAGAGTTAAACTATTGTTAGAATGTGTTTTTGGTGCATGGAAAGCTCTAATTTTGGAACTAGCAGTTAACTGTCGGTGCACCTCAAGAGAAGCGCACTTGCACACCTCAGAACCCTTCAAAACCTTCCAAAATATTATTGAAAAAGCACACCTCAGAAGAAGCATATTTTCTCAAAATAGCGCACCTATGCACCTCAAGAGAAGCACATTTTCTCAAAACAGTGCACCTGTGCACCTGCATACCTCAGAAAAAGTACATTTTCTCAAAACAGTGCACCTGCGCACCTCAAAAGAGGCATATTTTATCAAAATAGTGCATCTATGCACCTACGCACCTTAATGAAATTTGTGTGAGGTGCTCAATTTGCCAAAAAATCAAAGTTCTCAGTTTTGAAAATGATTTCTGGGTTTTGCTCAAATAGGATTTTAGATCACTTGTGTGTACTTACTTTGATCCTTTTGATGATTTATACTCTCTTTATAGCCAAACACTTTCATACATTTGAACTCCTTCTACTTCTTCTATCTAGAATTCCAAGGCACCCGTGTTGAATCGTGTCATTAATATTTGCATAAGATGAGGAACATGTTTTGGTTTATGTGTTCAACCTCTATATCTTTGATCTTTTCTTCTCTCCAACTGCCCTATCCTTCCCAGTGAGGTACTAGGTGATCCAAATTATCCAAAATGATCAAATGTTTGAAAAAATTTCACAAGATTTTCTAAGCATTTTTTAAATGGCTTTTTCGGAGGTCTTCTTCTCAAAAATTCAAGTTGAAACTTTCATCAATCCCTAAAACTGTGTAACCAAAGGCTCACTGCTTTAGGGCTGGAATTAGATTTTTAGTTCTTCTTTCTAACGGTGTAAACAGTTTTGGATTCTGAGCTCTAGGTCAAAAATTGTGACCCTGACAAGTTGGGGATGCCCTTTTATCTACACAAAAATGTAAACATTAATCCAGAGAGTTGAAAATACTTAATTAAGACAAATCCTAATATGGACACGAACAACCTAGAAAGCCTAATCTGCGTGAAAACACCAAAAAAATTGATTTTATGACCCTTATATGCAAAAACAATATGCACCTGGTGCACCTCAGAGGTGCGCCTAGCGTGCATTTACCTTGTAAAGTTGTTTAACTATGGGATGTGCAACAGTGCACCTCAAGGTACTTAGCTTCACAAAAGGTAAACTAAAGGTGCGCAGCAGTGCACCTTCGTGTGATGCTTATGCTTAAAGTTCTTAAGTTTTTAATGAATTTGCATAGAAAAAAGGTGTGCATTTGTGCACCTAGACAGGTGCACAACTATGCACCTTTTGGTGTTTAAAATGCCTCCCACTTTACTATTTTTAGTGCACTAGCGCAAGGTGCACATTTTTCTTTGCAAAAGCTAACTTGGCCTCTCAAACAATGATTTTCGGAATCTAAATTTTCAAACCGAGACCTTGATTTGACCAAAAACACTAGACAAAGCCCTAAAAAATACTATAACCCTGGAGTAGGGTTCTGGAAAGCAGAAAAAGAAAGTAGAGGGTCTCTATTTCTAAACAAAGTGGGGCGTGCATTGTGAAACCACAACAAGTAATAAAAATCATAACCCTAACCATAATAGAAACCATGATGTAAAGTTTTTCCCTAACCATGATTGTAACCCTAAACATTATTCATAACCCTAACCCTAACACTAGCTCTAGCCCTAACCTAACCTTAACCAAAACAATAAACCCTAATCCAAAACAAGATCATAATCCAAACTATAAACTCGATCTTTACACTAACCATGATGTAAATAACAACGATTATCCTACCTCTAACCTTAAATATTAACATCCATCAACACTTTTATTGTAACCGTAAGTACAAAAATGATATAAACTTCAAACCTAATCATAACTGTCTTAATAAACTATAATGATAATCTAAGAATAATGATAATGATGTTTTAAAAAAAAATCTTAATCATAAATATAAAATTTATTAAATAAATACTAAAAAATATAATAATTTTTTAATTAGAAAAACAATTATGATAAACATAAAATTTATTAAATAAATACTAAAAAAATATTAATTTATCAAAAATGTTTTATTATTAAAAATCACTTTTTTTAAATTACTATTATTAGCTAAATATCCATATAACTTATATTAAAAATCAATAATTGATATATATTACAATGTAACAATTTCAAAACAATAAAGTATAAAATTGCAAACTTATAGTTTACTGCGAGTATGCTATATATTATAATAAAATAATTAGAATAATAGAAAGATAAATCAAATTAAACGTCAACAAAAACACAAGTGAAGTATTGCACAGGTAAACAACTTGTGTGGAGATCGCATGCGGGCATAATGCGAGAGAAAGAGGTATTTCTCGTCATTGCTAAAATTAATCTACATAGAAAATAGTATTCAATAAATTTTTACTCTTAGATATATATGTGTTTGTAGAGTTAGAAATATTGTATGATTTTAAAATCTGAAATTTAATTTTCTAATGCAATAGAAATATGAAGATATAATATATTTTGCTTCAAACTTATTTTGGAGTGACAAAGGGAACTCGTTGAGCTTGACAATAGGAAACGGGGCAAATTTAATGGCAAGATTATTGGACTATTGATTTTTAAATAATATAATATAAGAATGCCAACAATAAAACTAGATATGTAGTCATATTATAACACCGAAAATACATGATACTCTTAAAAGTACCCTATTGTGTAATACAAAGACTTTTAAAAATGCTTCATAGAGTAAGTGCAAATAATAGTTATAAGGATGAATCTATAAGCGATCCAAAATGATCTAGGCTACCCCTTTCAATATAAGGGTCAAACCAAATATTTAGATGTAGTTAGTACTCTCGTACAATATTAATTTAATAATAATAACTTTGAAAATTAAAAGATAAATCGCGGCTAAGATAAAACATCTTCTACACTTTAATTTAAATGTAATATCAAAATTATCAAATTAAATGTAAAATTCATTGTATTGTTTTTATTATTAGATAAACAAATGCAAGATCTCGATCCCATACAAAATTAAAACCAGCATAATAAAAACAGCAACCAAACACAAAAAAATCAATGAAGAAACTCCCAAACTCATTTAATAGTTGGAGTTAGTTGGAGTTCAGATAAAATTGAAAAACAATTTCAACTTAAAATGGCCTTTATCTTGAACAGCTTTGTTTGGGCTTGTTTTCTACATGTTTTTGTAATGCTGTGCCTAAAACTACATTCATCCTAATCCAACATTAAATACACTCGATTTATGGCATTTATTTCACGTGCAGGACACGCTTTGTTCTTGCCAACAGCTTAATGCGTCCTTGAAGTTACTGATTTTTAAATATTGAGAATTTAGAAAATTCTGAAGTACAAATTTACAAACGTAAGGTATCCAGATTCTTTTTTTCAAAATTTCCTTTTAATTTAAGGAAATACTGTTGTCCTATCTGCCTGACTTACATGTGGAGGATCGTATTTACTAAACAATTTAAAAGAAGAAATTATGGAAATAGCAATGAGAACTAAAACAGTTGCAAATGTTATAATAACAGATACCAAAGCTCTATTGCAGAACTTTTCATAAGTGCTGCAAAATTCAACCCATGTCACCTTCTCATCACCATTCTTTGCCAAATATACCAACTCAGTTGCCACTGCCCCAGCTCCCAGTATAATATATGTTAAAATCTGCAGCCATCCAATTAATAATATTAAATGATCACCTAATTCTATTTATTTGTGAATATTCAATTCAATCAATTAATTTGTAATGCAAAGCCAAACATCTTGGAAATGAAGATTACACAGAAGAAAGAGGTAGGAGAAGGCCTTCACGAATAACATTACGAGCTGGTGAGGATATTTTTAATTTTATATTAAACAATGAATTTAGTCTATGAGTATAAATGTAAACTAATTTATTTAATAACAGCGTTAGAAATCATGGGTTAAAATTTATGTACCCGATTCTAATTGTAATTGAGAACTCAAATTAAGAACATGTAAAATTTGGGAAATTTGTGAATATGTGAAGGAAAGATTGTTTCTAGCACAAAACTTGCAGCTCGACTCATCAATTAAAACAAAACAGAAGAAACTGCCCTTACGCACCTCAGCTAATAAACAAAAGCACAAAAATCTACAATACCTCTCAAAACAATTGTCAAAGAAAAACTATTCTCTTACCTGATCTGAAAGAAAAATCACCCACGCCCATAACAAGTTGCAGTTGCTTGACCCGAAAATTCCAGAGCAGAGTGCAGATATAAGAGAAACCCCACCACATATCCCATTTGCATAAGCCAAATACCTTCAAACATTTCAACACAAATAATCTGTCAATAAGACTAAAATGCAAAAACAAAGCTCTTTTATTGAGTACAATAAACCATAGCGCATATAATTATGAATCAAGGTTGCATGCAAAATTAAGTAAAAACATGCCCATTAATCTTTTCACAATTTACCTGAATCCACCAACATTCATGTAATCCAGGGTCCCATATTGATTGCTCTGATGAAGTTTTAAGGTAACAACTAGGGAAGAGAGAGAGAGAGCAACAGGAACAAGCCTTAACAATGTCTCAAATTGTTTCCTTTCATATTTCATTTCAGAAACAGCTTCTTTTTTCTCCATCTCAACCCCCACAAAAACTAAATGGAAACCAAATTGCACTAGCAATACTTCTTCTTCCTCTTTCTGATACTCTTGAGAAAATAGAAGATGTGTATCAGAGATTTATTGCTTGCAGAGGATTGATGGCTCTTTAACGTGGGTTATTTATAAAAATACAAATTTATGATAGGATTGCAGGTATGACAGATGCATTGTGCAGAATCCTCAAAAAAAGGGCATTATAATTCATAACTCAATGATTGATTATTTCAAGATTGCATTAAATTGTTATTGTAATATACGCCCAGAATATTTTGGGGAGTGAAGAGCCATGCATGGTGTTTTTGGATTATTGCATTTGTCCAATTTTGCAGTTTTCAGCTACTTCATCCATTTTTGAGCCTTTCTTTATAGTTTTAATTATGGGTCTCTCTTTATTGTTGATATATTTAGTAAGAATAATAAACGCAAATCCAATAAGAAACAGTCGCATTTAATCACAATCAAGGCATGTACAAGATTATTTAAATTTACTGACTGGATTCATGGAGTCCAGGATAGCTAATAAAACACATGCAAATCAATACAAAATCTTAAACTTAAACGGCCTCTACCATTCAGAAGTGCATGCGCAGTGTACAGTGGATAATTGCTGACCTTCTAACTGCTCTTAATCGCTCACCTCTTTTTTCTATGCATACGGTAAAAAAAAGTGGGAACCAAAGAAAGAAAAAAAAAAAATTTCCAGTTTTAGATGATAATTTATGTTTTTTATTTGTAAGATTATAAAATTTGATTTGTTATTTTGAATATATTAAATTAAAAATATATTTGTAATTGTAACAATAAATTTGATAAGAGTCTATAGGACAACAGTAATTTGTGAGTCTTGGATTTGAGTCTAACAAATAATAATAATTAATTTCGGAAAATAATATATTTAAATAATTATAACCAGAGGAAAACAACTAAATAATGATTTTACTTAGATTTTACATTGCGAAAAGCCAACAGAGATTTCAAAGTGAAAAAACAAATGAAAACAGAAAGTAGAGATGGGATTCTAACTTTCCCAAACTACATTCCAATATAGTAAGTTTTGGACATTTTAACATTAGAACATTTTTATACAAAGAAATCAAATGTTAAAAGCCTTCAAGGAGGATGATTTTTCTGAACTTTTTCACTTTAGAGACGGGTTGAAACAAGGTAATGGTGGAGTTACTTTTACTAGAAGAAATTTCAATGAAGTAATTTTGCTAAAACAAAGTCAAGACAAAGCAAGGAATGTCATCACAAGGAGAAGCCCCTTCTAAGAAATAGAGGTTCATCCTTTTCAAAATTATCAAAGTTGGAAGGAGGGGAGGAATCACAAAATTTAGAGAATATGGAAGGAAAATGCTAGGGTTAGTTAGGGCGAGTCTTGTTAATATTTTTTCATAATGGTTCATGAATATTAAATTGGGTTTTCTTAATATTAGTTTATTTTCTCATTTTCTATTAAGTTTCTTATTAGTTTTTTATTATTTTGATATATTTTTAGAACAATTTATAATTATTAAAACTTTTTGCTATTTCTTTTATATATTTTTTTGTTTATTACATTTGAAGCAAATTCACAAGAAATGAGATATAGTTTTCAGTTATTCCAATTTATCTATTTTATTTTCAATCTTTGAGTAGTAGCAAAGAGTAAATTTATGTGTGAAGCTTCTAAGATTGAGCGTGAAATCAATTTGTTTTTTATAAAGATTTTTACATTACTAATTTCAGCAAAAAAAATTAACAAATATTTATTTATTCTTTTAGTCATATACGAATTTGGATTTGTTTATCATACGTCAACACACTTAAATTTGACGCTTTAGTGATTTTGAAATTTGAGTTCCTAAATATATCTTACATAGGGAAAAATTTGACATATAATTCATGTGACTTGTTGGATATAATTATCAATTTTCTTGTGATTAATGGTATTCCTAGTAAGACGGGTGTTCTCCTAGTTCGATGTAAGTTGCAAATTTGTATGGATATGTTACAATTTGCAGAGTTTGATTACATGTGGTTGGGCGTCAATATTAAGTTAGAGTTGAGGTTGTTTTTTCTTGTAAATTATATATCAATGTTGATAATGCATCCTCCCATTAGACAAGATGGAAGATTAAAAAAATCATAATGTAAAATTGGATTTTAAATTAATAGAAGGAAATTACATTTTGGTTAAATTTGCAATCAAACTAAAGGTGATGTCAAAATTGTTGATAAGATAAGAAAAAATTAAAACCTTTAACAAATCCCTTACCCAAATTGAGGTGTATAGTCATAAAGTAATACAACTAGAGAAAAACACGATCTAAAATGGAGATAACAATTAATTAAGTCGCGGACAGCTTGGCAGCATATGGACATGATATCATTAATCATCAAATATGGGAAAGGCAGTACGAATTACTAGTAGTGATTAGTTCACTTACCCAAAAAGATAGGTTTTTCATGTAATGATGAATATTTTAATTAGAAGCTTTATGGGTATTGTTATCATTATTGTATTGTACTTGGCAGAGGATTTGGCGATGATAAATTCAAATTGGGTCACCTTTTTATTGAAGCCCTTAATTGTGACTTTTTATTGATAATTAGGAGATAATTTCCATGGCAAGTCAAATTGTGATATTGCTATCAAGATTTAACTGTGTGATTTTGAGTCAAACTCAAAATGGGGTTGCAAGCTTTGGGTTTAACCATGGAGGAAACTCTGTAGTTAAGTGTGCTCAGGCTGGAGAAGTACTGGGATGGGTGACCTCCCAGTAAGTCCCAGTGCTTCACCCCTGTGAGCATCACCTAGATCCAATGAGTGCTAAGTGTTCCATTTATTCTCATGAGAGATGGATTCATGGTGAATCACTACTAATGAAACATGGGTCAATGAGTTTGACTCAAAATCACAGAGTTAAATCCTGATAGCAATATCACAATATGACTTTTTACGTTAAGCATATGTCCATAACCCAATGCAAGATTTTGAATTTTTTTTTACAATCCTAAAGGATGCGACTTTTTGAATATCGATGCATGATTTTATGGAAATACTACGGACAAGACAAACATTGCCAAGAAGGAAATAAGATTTATGGCGACTTTATATATGGTGAAGCCAAGTGTTATCAAATATTAATAGGCCATTGTATTTATGAGTTGTGTTGTTAGGTGAAAAATGTTTCACTAGTTTCTCTATAGATTTTGGTGAAGCTTGTGGGTAGTATGGTTGTGGAGATGGAGGCAGGTGAGGATTTGGTGGTTAATCTTGGGGAAGAAGAAGAACTAGAGAATGTCAATGCTTGGATTGAGCCACCAAGAATCGAAGAGGTTGTCAGAAAGGACAAGGTTGTGCAGGTGTATTTGAAGGAGGGTGGGCTTATCATGTTTATGGAGAGCATTGAAGGGCATGACGAGAAGGTCACTTGACAGTTTGTTGATTCATGGAAGAATCGTTGGGATAATATTAATGGAGACTCACTTGAGATTATGGATAAGCTGATTGCTAATGCCACTGGCATGGTTATAGAGGGTAAAAATTAGAGAAAGCAATTGAGGGTTGCAAATGAAACTAGTTTGCAAAAAATCTTCTAGCCTAATGAGGAGCTAGCTTTTTTTAGTGGTGACTTTTCTTGTGAAAGCCTTCTTGAACTCTTACAGTTGATTTGTTATGTCTTCATGAGATACATCACTATGGAGGATAGAGTTAAGGTGTGCAACCATTACCATTTCTCCATACTTAACCACTCAATGAATAGGGAATGCATTTCCTTTCCTTACCTATTACTGCATTCTATGGAAGACTGTGTGTGGAATATACACAAGAAGAGAGAGGAGGATAAAAGCTACATTTTTTACCACCAAGCCTTAGTGTTTCTCCTATTTAGGTTCTACAAGGGCCATCACCCACAAATGGTGAGTTTGGCCCCTTCCCCTATCAAAATTACTAAGGTTGCCCAAACGTCATCCCCTTCTAAAACCTAGATTGACAATGAGCCCTCTACTACTACTAGAAAGATTAAAATGGAGAAAATTGAGGCCTCAGATGTTGAAAGCACTAGAACCACTACCAGGAAGAGCACTAATAGGTTGAGTAAGATATTGAGAGAGAAAAATCCCTTGGCCTTCCGTAGTAAGAAGAAACCTGGAAGCTCTGAGTCCATTGATAACTCAAGTAAGAAAGGTGTCCCTAGACCAAAAAGGAAAGCCACCAAGAGAAGTTATTGTGAAAAAGATGAGGAAGAAATGAGTAGTGAAGTTAAGAATGATGAGGACTCACATGACAAGGGCTTAACCACCTCGTGTGTACTATAAGTTGAGTGGTTGTATTGAGCATTGACAGAATGGTTTCTTGATGCAATAGAAACCCCACTATAACAAATGGTATCAGAGCTTTTTCACAAGTTCAAATCCTCAGACCCTCGATTAATGTTGAGGCTGAGACTATTATAAATTTGTTCAGTGCTCCCCTCGGGATTTGTGACAAGGGCTTAACTACCTCATGCGTACTATAAGCTAAGTGGTTGTATCGAGCATTGAGTATTTTGGTGCAATGACAACCCCATTCTAACAAATGCCCCAAAGTCTCAAAAAGAGGGTGATTTGGGCGTACAGGGCATGGTTACTTCCCTTGTTAGAGTCATTAATATGGGTAGCCAGACCCTATGGGAAGAGATAAACAAAAAGAAGTGAATGCATTGGGGGTGATATTCAAAAGGAGGAAAATACTATGGGGAAAACTACTAATCTCAAACAACCATAGGTTAATTCGGATATCACTAAACTAGAGGACTCTATCACTAGCTTGATCAAGAAAAATGAGGACTTGGAGGACAAATTTGACAGGGTTGCCAATTTTTTTGGTACGGCTGATGCATTCCGCTGCTACTACCCTGTACCTCTTGCAGGTTGGGAAGGAGGAGACTACAAATGTCAAAGACACTGAGACTACTCGGTCATTGTATGACTTCCTTACAAATGATTGGATGTGCCTTCTTTTGGAGAACCGGAGGAACCAAAACAAAGAGAGTTAGCTCCTACTTGTATGCTTTATTGTTTTATTTAATTTTTATGATAGATACTATCTCCTTAGCCGAGGAGGCTTACTTTAATGTTAATTACTAGACTTGGTTATTGTCCACTGATGTTTGTGGGCCTAGTTTTATGTATATTTCTGACAATATTGTTGTTATATTAGTTGTAGTAATTTTATGTACAGAAACATTTTAGCATGGGGGGGTTGTGATATTAAGGAAGCAGGTTGATTAATCTTATGGTGGTGACTTTTGGCTGATTTTCAACCCTAGTTTTTTTATTTTGGGTCAATCCCCATTATGACTTCTTTTTAATATCTAAAACTATTAATTAATTTTCTAAATAAGTAGGAAAATAAAGAAGAGTTAAAATTTGAGATAATGACTAATAAATAGGAAAAAATAGGAATTAAAAATGGAGTGGGATAAAAAAAATGGCAGAAAATAATTAACAAGAAGGGCTGACTATAATGTTAAATAAAGTATAAAGTGGAAATAACAGTTAGAAATTAACTTTGTTCCTTCATACTTATTCAATGTTTCTGAAGAAAACAAAGACATTTAATTACCAGCTAGGAATATGAAAAGAATTCAACAGTCTATATAATTGATCTTGCTACAATGATAAAACTTCACGTTAACAAAATCGCATAAGGATAACTTGCCCTAAGTAAGTATTATTTAGGATTTAGTACAAGAGGTAAATATGTTGTTACTATTAAGGAACGGGAAAACTCTAAACATGAGGCACGAGTCCAAATTCATAAGGGACACCAAGTCTGTAAGATATGGAAATCCTCTTCAATTAATAACTAATAAAGGAATCTTGGTCAAAATCAATATCGCAAAAGTATGCAAAATAATGGTGATTAAACCGGTTGTAGGATTTGATTAAGCTTAAGTTTCTTCGCTTCATTCATAGAAAACAATATCTAAACAAAGAACAATCAAAAAATACGGTAGTAATAATGGATTAGCCCACAAATAAGAGTATTTTATCCTCATTACCATAAGAAAATTTGCAGAGTCATGCTACAAGGGTCTGATCTCTTAGACCCGATTGTAACCTTTCTTCATACTATCAGCAAGACTAACTAATAAAAATCAATGATATAATTGCAAATACAACAATATATAAAAGGATATGAATCTATATTAAGACTAACTTAGTAGAGGAGAGGATGCAACAAGTATATTACTCCCTTAAATAAGATATGTTACCTCTAATCATCAAATGGTAAGACTAACTAATAATTCAAAAAATCAAAGAGGTAAAAACAAACATTAAAAAAGTACAAGGGTAAGTGCACCAAGTTGTGGTGCCAAAAGGGGGTATAAGTGGACACCTTTTTCTTAAAATCTGCAAATTTTGAACTTCAACAAGAATTTGAAGATAGTTACGCTCAAAATTTTAAGATATGACAAAAACAAAAGTCGTAGTCCTTTGAATCTAATTTCTAAACTACTAATTTTTTTTCAAAATAGTTTAGTTTTAGGTCCTCAAAAAAGGGGGCCACAAAAAGTGGTACTATTTATTCCAAAAAAAATAACACAGTACAAAGTGTGGCCCCCCTAAAATTTTAACTTTTTTTTTTAAATTCTTTAATCGCTCTAGTCAAAAGTTACTTAACACTATGTAGTTTATCCCAGATTTTTCGAGTAATTTTATAATGTGTAATTTTTTTTTTAATGAATTTTTTAACTAGACACATCCCAAAAACTTGAAATATTTGTGTGCTCCCCCTAGAAATAATTGAAAACTAATCTAAAATCAAAACTTTTTTTTTCAAAGTGTGTAGAATAGAGTCTAGTTTCTAAAAAAACTAAATTGTTGCAAAATTTGATGAACGAGCTAAAATCTATAGCCCAATTAGTACATGGTGGTTTTTGACAAAAAATGAACATACATTCAAAAGAAATTATAGATGAAAGGTTTGAAATAGTTCAAATTAAAAATAAATCATATGGTTAGATAGCTAACGCAAAGACCTATAATGCTATATAACCTGATCTTATCGATACCCAACCACGAGGAATCTTGAAGGGGAGCACACAAGAAAAAGAAATCATGTTTGGTATATTTGCTAGAAAACACATCTCAGACCTGTTTATAAACTCCAAACCTATGGGTTAGATATCCAAGGAAAAACCAAGCCTTAGGCTTGGGTTTAATGCAAAGTTTTCAATAGCGCGCACGCACTATTTAACTTTGCGTTAAGTAGCACATGCTCGCTATAGTGCGCACGCACTATTAACACCTAAATTACAAAATAGAACTAGGTTGGGGGGGGGAATAGCTATGTGTGTGTGAGAGAGAGAGAGAAAGATAGAGAGAAAGTAGGGGATGGGAGAGGGGAGAGAGTACAAGATGGGAGAGAGAAAGTGAGAAAGAGTAAATGTGGCAAAGAGAGTATAGGATGGGAGAGAGAGGAAGTGTGAGAGAGTAGGGGTGGTAGAGAGAGTACAAGATGCAAGAGAGAGTAGGGGTGGCAGAGAGAGTACAGGATGCGAGAGAGAGTAGGGGTGGCAGAGAGAGTATACGATGCGAGAGAGAGTAGGGGTGGCAAAGAGATAGTGAAGGATAGGGGAGAGAGATTGACAGTAGGGGATGGGAGAGAGAGGAAGTGTGAGAGAGTAGGGGTGGCAGAGAGAGTATAGGATGTGAGAGAGAGTAGGGGTGGCAGAGAGAGTACAGGATGCGAGAGAGTAGGTGTGAGAGAGAGTAGGGGTGGCAAAGAGAGAGTGCAGGATGGGGGAGAGAGAGGAAGTGTGTGAGAGAGTACAGGTTGGGAGAGAGAGATTGAGAGTAGGGGATGGGGGAGAGAGATAGTAGGCAGTGGGAGATGGAGTGGGAGAGGAAGAGCGAGAGAGAGGAGAATGGGAGTGCATGTGTGTGAAAGAGAGAGAGTATGGAATGGGAGAGGAGGAAGATAGAGTAGCTCGAGAGAGAGTAGGGGATGGAAGACAGAGTAGGCAATGGGAGAGGAAGTGGGAGAGGGAGAGAGAGGGGGGATAGAAATGTGTGTAAGAGAGAAAGAGAGAGAGAGAGAGTAGGGGATAGGAGAGAGTGTGAGAATGTAAGAGAGAGTAGGGGGTAGCAAAGAGAGAGAGTAGAGAGGGGGAGAGAGAGACTGAGAGTGAAAGTGAGAGTGAGTAGGTGGTGGGAGAGGGAGTAGGAGAGGGAGAGCGAGTGAGAGAAAAAGTAGGGGATGGGAGAGGAGAGAGGGGGGATGGGTGTGTGTGTGTGAAAGAGAGAGAGATAGAGAGAGTAGGCAATGATAGATGGATGGGAGAGAGAGGGAGAGAGAGTGAGAGAGAGAGAGAGAGAGAGAGATAGTAGGCGGTGGGAGAGGGAGTGGGAGGGAGAGAGAGGTGGAATGGAAGTGTGTAAGAGAGATAGAGTAGGGGATGGGAGAGAGTGTGAGAGTATAGGGGATGGGAGAGGAGAGAGAGAGTAGGGGATGGGGGAGAGAAAGTAGGCAATGGGAGAGGGAGTGGGAGAGGGAGAGATAGGGGAGGGATGGGAGTGTGTGTGTAAGAGAGATAGAGTAGGGGATGGGAGAGAGAGAGAGTGAGAGTAAGGGATGGGGGGGAGAGAGAGAGAGAGAGAGAGAGAGAGAGTAGAGAGGGAGAGAGAGAGATAATAGGTGGTAGGAGAGAATGTGAGAGTGTGAGAGTAGGGGGTGGCATAGAGAGAGTACGATGATGGGGGAGAGAAAGCAGGTGGTGGGAGAGAGTAAGAGAGAGGGGGGATGGGAGTGTGTGTGTAAGAGAGATAGAGTAGGGGATGGGAGAGAGTGTGAGAGTGTGAGAGAGTAGGGGATGGGAGAGGAGAGAGAGAGTAGGGGATGGGGGAGATAAAGTAGGTAGTGGGAGAGGGAGTGGGAGAGGGAGAGAGAGGGGGGGATGGGAGTGTGTGTGTAAGAGAGATAGAGTAGGGGATGGGAGAGTGTGTGAGAGTGAGTAGGTGGTGGCAGAGAGAGCTCGTACGGGGATGGGAGAGAGAGAGTGAGATTAAGGGATGGGAGAGTGTGAGAGAGAGTAGGGGATGGGAGAGAGAGAGTGAGAGTAAGGGATGGGAGAGAGAGAGAGAGAGAGAGAGAGAGAGAGAGAGTAGAGAGGGAGAGAGAGAGAGAGAGAGAGAGAGAGAGAGAGAGATAGTAGGTGGTAGGAGAGAATGTGAGAGTGTGAGAGTAGGGGGTGGCAGAGAGAGTACGACAATGGGGGAGAGAAAGTAGGTGGTGGGAAAGGAAAAGAGAGAGGGTAGATGGGAGAGAGTGTGAGAGAGTAGGGGATGGGAGAGAGTGTGAGAGAGTAGGGGATGGGGGAGAGAAAGTAGGCAGTGGGAGAGGGGGGATGGGAATGTGTGTGTAAGAGAGATAGAGTAGGGAATGGGAGAGAGTGTGAGAGAGTAGGGTATGGGGGAGAGAAAGTAGGCAGTGGGAGATGGAGAGAGAGGGGGGGATGGGAGTGTGTGTGTAAGAGAGATAGAGTAGAGGATGGGAGAGAGTGTGAGAGTGAGTAGGTGGTGGCAAAGAGAGCTTGTACAAGATGGGAGAGAGAGAGAGAGAGAGTAGAGAGGGAGAGAGAGATAGTAGGCAGTAGGAGAGGGAGAGGGGGAGAGAGAGTAGGAAGAGAGAGAGAGAGGGTAGGGGATGGGAGAGAGTAAGGAGGATGGGAAGTGATGTGTTTTCACATAGTACGTATGCACTATAGTGCATATGCGCTATAGTGTGTACGCACTATGTGAAATCACCTAAAAATGGTCAAAAACTAACTTTGGGGCCCATTTCATCCATTTTCTACTTTTGATATGTTATGCATTCTATTATTCCAACAGAAATCATGGATTTCAACATAGCAAACACCAAATTCAATCATTGGATACGTGATTTGAAAATGTTTTGAATATTCTTTGTATAGAAAAGGTTAGTGCAATCTATTTTAAATATTGTTTGTTGATAGATACAAATTTGATTATAATTGGACATGTTGTTTACTATATAGTGAATTCATTGAAATTTGTATGTTTGAATGAAATGTTATTTCGAAATGGTCAGAAATTTGACAAGTCATTTGATATATGTTGTGTATTCATTCAAATAATTATAATTTTTATATGTATTTGAATAATTTGTAATTTACACATTTTAAGTAATTCATATGTTTGAATAATTTGACATGTAGAAATTATCATCATGCCAAGGAAGAAACCAAAAACTCAAACAAATGAAGATAGGGAGAGAGATTTGGCAATTAAAAGGGATAAAATCAAATTACTACGTGAGCAAAGAAAATTTCAAAGCAATAATCAAGAATTGACTAAGAGAATCAAGAACCACTAGTAAAAAGAAACAAAGAGGAAGAATTGGAAAGACAAAGAGAATGAATGAGACTATTACACTCAAGAAGACAATTGAATTGTGAAGCTACACCATCTTCCAATGTTGGAGTCATATCGTCCACTACACCATCTTCCAATGTTGAAGTCATATCGTCCTCTCATGTTGAAGAGACACCAATTTGTAGATTTGATGATATATACACTCCATCATGTCATGTTGAAGGCACAACATCAACACATCAAGTAGGTGATATTCCATCTTTTGCATCTTATTGTCAAGGCACATCATCTTCGGTTCAAGGTACACAATCCACTCGACCATATGTTGATGTTCAAAATATTGAGGGAATGGAAAAGATTATAACACCTTCTAGAATTCATTTTAGAATATCAAAATATTTGATTGATATTGATACTAACATTTTGAAATCAATGCCTGACAAGATTAGCAAGCGTACTTGTCAAAGAAAAGTTAATTGTATATGGAGATTATTTTTTGAAGAATTAAATATTACAGGTCAATGCCAATTATTTTTTGAAATGATGAAGAATTTGCAATTTAGGCCTATCATTAAGATTCTTGGGCTAAGAACGATGGATGATTCAAATGAAAAAAATATTGTAAAGAATCTGATGAGTGCTTATGACAAAGTGAGTACTAAATCACGCACTAAAGATAGTAATATCACAAGACAAGTACTTACATCGACAATAGTAAGTAGCCAAATGAAAAAAGCCCAACTCATGAGAAAGACAAGCAAAATATTAAAAAATGGTAGAGGTACTCTAAGGAGAGCCATGCTAAGGCATGAGAGATTGGAAGATCCAACAAAAAATGAGTTATGGACATTTAGCGGTTGACTACCATGAAAGGATAAAAAAATTAGTGAAGCCTTGAAATCATTGATCGAAGATTTTTGGAAAAATAACACACGTGTTTCCCCTAATCAAAAAGATGTTGTAAGAAGGAGGATTTGTAGCCAAAATCGCGAGCCACATGCGAAACATTTTTTGGACTCAACTCAGACACAATTTTTTGCAAAATTTAATGCTATGTATCCTCAAATTCGAATAAGTCAAAGATTTTTTGAGATGGGTAAACCTTTTTATGTGAAGATAAATCACACACACACAACTTGTTGTTGTAGGATACATATTGAATTTTCTAACCATTTTGATGTTTATAGGCATATATGTGTAGTTTTACATTCTCAATTTGTTTTACAGGATTGTGACATAAATGAGCCACCAAAATCTTCAAGGGAATTCATATCCAACATTTTATGTGAAATAGAGGACGGCCAAAAATTTTATAAGACATCATGCTTGGATGGTACATGCTTATTTTGTGGTTCTTTGCAACTTTTATCAACTTGTCAACATATAGATAGTACACATGCAATTGGAAATGAAATAGTAGATTACGAAAAATTTAAGACAGTGACATATGCTCTAAAAGATGGGAAACAAGGTAAAAGATGTGATTTAGTCATTGAAAAGATTCCAATGTATGAGTTCATGAAGATTTTTCATGAAAAGATTATTTACGAGTATGCAAGGCATACCCATAGAGCTCGATGGCTAGATTTGCAATTCAAGTTGTGCAAGGATATGTTTCCATTGGATACCATTGTTTCGGTTGTAGATTTTGTAGAGAACTACACACTACAACCACAAAATGAGGTGCAAGCAAAGTATTATACTTCTCAATAGGTTTTCATAATTTTTCACATAACATTCATGCATTCACCTACAAGTACAAAGGATGACAGGAAGATTTTGAGGGAGTACCATTTTTACATCAGCGATGATCGATCACATTCTACAGAGTTTGTACATGATTGTTTTCAACTATTTTATGGAGATTTTGCTAATAGGGGCATAACATATCATCTGCACATTATTTGGTCAAACAATTGTGCATCTCAATTCAAGGATGCACATATGTTCTATTGGGTGAGCAGGATGCACAGGTTGTGTAGAATTCAATATATGTGGAATTTCACAGAGGTTGGTCATGGTAAGGGAGAGCACGATGGTGCAGGTGCATGCATTAAAAGAGCATTGACTCATGAAGAACTAAAGTACAAAGATGGAGCAATATTGATAGATGCAAAATCCATCATCCAATGGTGTAATGCTACAATGGGTCCAGGTAAGGAAGGTGAGTCTACAGTTCATAAATTTTTTTGGTTGATAGATAATACTAACATTGCACCATATCAGGATTGTTGCACACTAATGGGATCTAGTGAGTTACACTCTTTCAGAAGCTTTGATGCAGGTTCATGGAGTATCCACACACAAAAAATGGCATGTTATTGTCCATCATGTGTAGAAGAAAATTGGGATGACTGTGAGTCGACTAAATGGGTGGACAAATGGGATATATGAGTTTTGGACCCGATTGACACCTATGGTCCCCCACAAGCACTAGAAATGGTAGAGATGGATTCATCTATTGACTTTGACCGCTCGTTAGATCTAGTGCAACCTCGTAATATATATATTTATATATCTTTGTAATTTCAATATGTAACTTTATAACTTTTACCCAAGTATTTTCTGAATTAATGACCGCATTTTGTACATTTGTCACTGCAGGCCATGTTTTTGTTGTTATTGCACCTGAAGACAGTGAAGAAGGGACAAATTATTATTTATTTCATTGTGTTGAAGCCAAAAAAAAATTGGATCGCTCGGTTATAGATGGTGAGGGTTTAGAGTACCATGTCGGTGCGGTGGTTGTAACAGGCACATGGCTTAGACGATATTCTATGAAGAACCCTAACTTGTGGTTATTTGAGGATTGGCAAACAGAGAGGAAGATTCTTCATTATTCAAACCTTGTTGTTGCATCAAATGATCACTTGATAAAATATGGTGGAAAACCACATAATAAGATTCTTTGGAAAGTTCACGAGTCAGACCATGAGGCAATACTTGAGACATTAAAATGTCGAGTAGATCTAGTTGGCTCATTAGATTGAATAGGGAGAGAGAGAGAGAGAGAGAGAGAGAGAGAGAGAGAGAGAGAGAGAGAGAGAGAGAAGAGGGCTAATTCTTATCTTATATGTTTTACTATGTTAATTCTTCATTTGCAGGTCACCAAAGAAGAAGGCTAATAAAGTTGATGCACAAGTGATAAAGGGTGAGATGCCAAAATCATCTACGAAATGGTATTATCAATTCACATCCTCAATATTTATTAGTGTTCTTTGTTCAAGTACCATTGTATTTTAATCATCTTATGCTTGGAATTGCAGAGGATCATAATAATCAAAAAGTAAGAAGGAAAATAGGTCTTGATCTGATGATAATGGGGCAATGATAGATATAGTTCTCTCTAAGGATAATGTAGCTATTTAATGTAGCTACTTAAATCATGCATATTTGATGGCCATTTTCCTCTATTTTGTAGTCCTTTTTCACAACACTATTTCTAACATGGTTTTTTTCAAGTTCATGAATGATCACAATATCCGTGACTATACAACAAGTGTGTGTGTTTCATGCAAAGCCCTCCTATATTCCCCTAGGAACCACAACTCAACTCTGGGATTCTCTTGTATTCTTGGAATCTACCCAAGGAATTAGACTCTACTAGGTTTCAAGAGGAGGTCTCTAACTTGGTAACATCTTCCTACAACCATGTCTAAGAGGTTATAACCCAAATCTTCAGCTTGTCTTCTAAACACTCACATTGTTCACCATGCACCTAGTGTACCTTGGTGCCTCCAACATACCAAAACTCGTCCTTGGCTTCATACCATGACCCCAACACCTTCAATCATCTCAAAACATCCCATCTAACATGTTCCAACTCCTTGCACACTCTCAGCAACTCATCTCTTACACTTTCTCGATTTTGCCTCTTCTAGGCTTGTTCCAACTAGCCCTTGCCAGTCACTAATTTTTTGTTTTCTCCAAACTTTCCAACAGAACTTCCTAAACTATTGGGTGATTAAAATACCCTTTTCCTCATCCTAAAATATACTCCAAAATCAACTACACTTGTTTTGTAAAATATCCCTCAAAACTGGCTATTTCAGTCTGCCAACTAGGCCTAGTTTAAGGCCATTTACAAAGCAACTCACAATCCCTTGACTTTTGGAACTCCCATGACCCAAAATAGTCTTAAGAGAAAACTCAAATGCAAGGATTCTTCTATTTTTTTGGTCTCATGATCAACTTCACAAACCACTAATAGATGTTTGAACTACCCATAGCTAGGAATCCCTCCTAGAATTTGTGACAAAATTGAAGAGTAGTGAAGTTCTCAAGGAAAAACCTCGAAAGTAGTTCCAAATAGAAAAAAGAAGCTAATCCCTATGTCTCATATTCTAAAGATATAATCTCACCTCATGTTTCCCTTGAAGAATTTTCTCTTGATAAAAAAATGTGAAAAGAAAAGCTTCGACTACTAAAAGTAACCTTGACAAAACTACAAAATTGAAACCCCAAAAGAAGAAAATATATTGGCATTGACCAAGGAGATTTTGATGAGGAAACCCAATAAGAGGAGGATAGAAAAATGATACATGGGAAAAAAATTAAGAAAAATTAGTCTATCTTAGGAGAAAGGAAGTTGTTGAGGTTTAGAAGTAAGAAAGACACTATGAAGAAAGTTAAAGAAGAGGAAGCGGCTTGTAAAGCAAAGAAAGAGTATACCTTTGTCGATCCTAAAGAAACCATTAGTTATAAGGAAAAATATTATGAGAAAGAGGAATAAATTGAGGATTCAAAGGATGAAAAGTCTACTCATACTTTAGTAAATCAAAGGAATGTGCAAGAAATGAGGAATTTAGAGTGTAATTCCCTACCCATGTAGGAACTAGGAAGGAAAACCATATTCAAGAAAGCCAAATGCAGAGTGCTACTATTGAAGGAAATTTCATGGGTTATATTGAGACCCTACACAATAGAACTCTTGCATCAAAATAGGTCATTCCTAATACTATCTCAATGGAATAATTTTATTCTTTTGTCACTTCTATATGTATGTGGTGCAGGGGCACCTTGAAACATAGGACCCTCACCTTTTTATTTTGTTGTGTTGTGCTCCAAGAGAGCTCTTGTAAATAATAATAAGGGTCATTGGACCTAAGTGTGGTAGTTGGGGTGTAGGAAGTCAAAATGTCCTAGGTAGAGTGCAAAATGGCCTAAAAGGAAAGGTATAACTTACCATGGGGTAATGGGTAGCTTAAGTGATGAGTAACTAACTTAGGAAAGGGTCTCTAGCATGAAATTGCTAAAGGGTGACCTATTTGACAAGTTGGAAGTGTAAAAAGGAACAAGCAAGAAAAATTGCAAAAGTCGCTCTATTGCAATTTTGCAATTTTTGAAAAAATGTTGTCCTTTGCTAGAAATTGGAGTTTTTTTCTTTAAAACATAAAGAGGCCAATGAAAAACACTAGGAGGGGAGGAAAAGGTCTAGGAGGAAGTATAAATGACTTCCCAAACCTTAAAGTGAGGAAGAAGTTGTCATTTTGAAAAAAACAAGTGTTGTAGCATGCATTTTGAGAGCAAAAAGACTGGTTTTTTTAAGTTTTGAGGTTTTCCTTGATTGTTTTTGCATGTTTTACCTAACATAACATTAGATGGAATGATTTAGAACAATTTTTATTTAGGAAGTTTGGCTTGAAAGCTTTTCGTTTGGTAGTTGTAAATTTTTTTTGTTTTTAGGTAGTTTGTTGTCTAGTTTACAACACTTTGTAAAGAAAATGAGATAACTCACTATCCCACCATAGGACTTGTACAGACTTTTGGGGATAGTGAGAACACTAAATGTAATATATGAAGGAAAAATCATGGCCCTTCAAAATTTTGGCAAGCATTTTTAATCTCTTGCCCTAGGCGAGCCAAAGCAAGCCCGGTTAGGGAAGAGTTGCATAAATAAGCATTTTACATTGCAAGATTGTGGATTTTGTTGCAGGCTGCTAAAGGAGGTTGGAAGAGGAGTGAAAGGAGGTTCTTTGGGTGAAAGGATAGTGCTCCACCAATCCATTTGTCCAACAAAAAAGATAGGACAACAGGTTGTCCTTTGATTCCTTGTAGCTCTATTTTGGAGCAATTTGGGGAAATCGGTAAGGAAGAAGGTTTCAGCAACCTATTTTGACATGATAAATGAGTACATTGCAAGGGTGTGAGACTCCTTCCATGATAATACAAGTGGTTGGTAAGATTGGTCAAGAAGACCTAGTTTGATTGAAGGTTTTGAATGATCTTCATTGAGAATGGCAGCCTGGCAAGTAGCAAGAAGTGAAAACTTCTCAAGATAGTGGGGAAGGGTTTAGGATTGGGGGATCTTTGCTTGAAAAAGATCCTATAAATCCACATGGTGATCTTGGAGGACACCCTAAGTCTCAGAGGTAGACTGGAAGCATGAATCAATGATTGATTCATCCCTTCTCTCCCTATCAGTATGGTACAAGATGGTCTAATAATCTAAGAAGCCTAAATAAGTACTTGAAAATAAGTAGGAAGGAAGAAGAGAACAAGGATATTTAGGAAGAAGAGGATGAAGAAAGATAGAAAAGATAGCTTAAAGGCATCACCAAACACTGGGAGGATATCAATAGATCTAAATGATTTTATGCTTTGTTAGTGTCAACAACACTACTATGGTTTTCTAGACTTGGTTGTTATCTTTTAATTTTTATAGCATGCTTAAGAATTCAAAGGACTTCATTCCTACTATTAGATAGATAGGGTCATGTCCTGGATAGTATGTTGAACCTTTCAATAGCTTTGTACCTTTCTCTACTCTTTGTACTCAATTTATTGGTAATTCTTATCATATCACAACTATTCTTCATGGTTCATGCCCATTATGTGTTTCCCAATCTCATGAAGGAAATTTTGATCGATGAAGCATATATAATGGAACATATCTTGATGTTCTTGACCTTATGTGGACTTGAATCTTGGCTTTCCAATAATTTCACATCTTATGGAAATAGATCCATATTATTTGGTTCCTGGCCTATATTTGTTATACATTTTCTTAGCATTTGGAAATTTAATATTTATTATGTTGATGTTTTGGTCACATAATTATATAAATTTAGGTAGTTATCCTTAATCAAGAAAGTATTATGAAATTAGTAACAAGACTAGATCTCATAATTTCGAGGATAACAGATTTGAATTTGAAGTTAGAGTTGTATGCCTAACATGTAAAACTGCATGTTATAGGCTCATTGTAACTAAATTTCTAAATCTAGTAGTTTCATCATCCTTGTCTCTCAAAGAAATATCTTAGTATGACAAACTATGCTAAGGAAATTTATTTATTAGATATCAGATCAAGGTTTTAAAGATTATGAAGTTAAAAGGCTTGAAAGGTTATTAAATACTTTTATAGAGCTTCAATACAAGATAAGATTAAATAAGTTAAGTTTCAAAACATAACATAAGATTATTAGTACCCTAAAGACTAAGTATAATTTTTAAAAAGATGAGAAAATGTAAGGTGGAAGAGGTGGAATATTTCAAGATGGAATTTTTAAGTCAACTCAAAATGAGCAAATTTGTAATAATGTGCTAAGTGACCCTTCTAGGTCCTGATGGGAAAATCCCACAAACAGTCAACTCTAGGATGTTTTTAGGCTTTAATAGGTTTTTTCTAGCCTATCTAGCATGTTCCCATCAACACCTTTCAGTTTCCATACCCTGCAAGCCAAAATGCATTATTCACCCAAATGTTGTCAATGTATTTTCACAAGTCTGTGATAGCAGCAAGACAAAATGATGGATAACTTTTGATTTTTTCCAATGAATCCTTGAATAAATGACCTTTCTAAATACCCTTTATCCTTTTCTAAAACATGTAAGACTTAGATGCAACTCCTTTAGAAAATATTTCAGATTGTACACATTGCCCATGTTTTCATCAATGAAGCAATAATGCATTTACAAAGAAACATATAGAAATACTCAATGTATGGAATTAAAATTTTTCATAGGCTCCTAAAATGACTTCAATTAGACAAATCCACTCTCAATTTCATTCTATGGGTTCCCTAACCCCAAAAGCCCCAATTCACCTTCTCAAAACCCTTGTTCCTAGGGCATCACCAATCTCACACGTGTCAAGCCTTCTTGGACTAATTCAAAATTCAGACATCTATGTTTTATCACCATAAACATGAATCAACTCACAAACACTACCCTCCTTAAGGAAAATCTCTTCCTAATTGACTGTCCCCTCCAAATAACCCTTGTTTTCACAACTTTATTTGATTTGGTGGCCACCAATCTCAAGTTAGATCTTCATTTCATGGTTAGAAATATTTGTAGAAGTTAGGTAAATGGAATTCCATGAATAAATAGTGAGCATTTCATGGAACGACCATGATTAGATGCAAAAAACTGTCAAAATGCTTAGAAATAAGACTGCTACAGCCAACAGTATAAAAATTTGATGAACAAAACTTCAAGTTTGAATACTAAACTGAGTAAAGAATCTCAAAACATGTCTACTAAGATTTTACCAATCATTCCAACACGTGAAAACACTCACAAAGCAAAGAGATCTTCAAATTACTCTTGAAACCAAGCACTTTCCTTTTATTTTTCTGAGACAGTCCATACAATCTGTGTTTACAGTTCATACAAAACAAATATTTATAGACTTGGGAGATAGAAACTAACCCCCTTAACCAACTCCAACCGGTTTCACTTCCTATTCCTTCATAAAATTTAAACTATGGAGTTTCCCTCCAAAATGCCCATCTAGCTGTTACATTCAAGATTTAAATTTTAAAACTATTAAACTATGTTTTTAAAGACCTTTTTGAATCTTTTAACTTATCAAATGACATGCTAAGGTTATGATAGCCTATAGGACCCTATCAAAGGACTCTCCTACCCTATGAAATCTCTAGATCCTATTCAATGCCTCAATTACAACTTTTCCAACATTGAAATCCATCAAGACATCATACAACATTATGACTTTTTTATGCTTTCAAATGCCATGATTGGTTGAAGGATTGCCCAATTGACTCTAGGAGATTCTCCATGACCTCTATGATGACTTGGACCTCCAATGTGCCTCTGATAAGCATATAATGCTCCTACGTCACAACCTAAGCTTCTCTTGAAACTTTTTTTATAGTTCTTAATTTCAAAATAGATACAACTTTTTCATTGTAACATGTAGGCACAAATCTCATAATTTTACTCATGTTCATCATCATCGCTTAATGGTGTAGAGGCACCAAGGTCATTCTATGAAGATACATTCATTGAAGACACCAAGTACTAAGGATCCAATGGACTTCTAATACAGGGAGACTCTACCCTGCAAGTGGACTCGACTTCACAAGCCCAACCCTCAAACTTAGGGTACTCAAACAACTTGGATCAACACTTAGGAACTCCCTACCACCAATAGGCCTACAAAGGCAAATACTTCATAAATGGTTTCAACACTCAACTTTTCAGATGGAAATGGTTATTATAGACTCAAACATACAAGAAAAATCTCAAACTTGAGGTTTCTCAACACTCAACAATCAAATTTGAAAATTGTTACCAACACTTCCTACTAGGACAATTTCTAGTTTTAACGGTCAAACTCCCAAACCATAAAAAGGACCCCCTACTATTTTTGTATTTTTAAACACTCTTCAACATCCCCTAAGAGATTCCAAAATATTAACCAACAACTCGGCTCCAGCATCAAGTTATGCCCACTTTGTGTCATAGTCCTAAATGGCCAGTTTAGGTTGGGTTACAAGGAAAACATAAAAAAATGGGTTCACAGACTTGGTTCAACCCCTTGGATCTCTGCTATATATCAAAATTTTCCTTCTACACCCTTCACTTGGGTCAGATTAATCAGTTTAGGAGCTTGATCCTTCTTTTTCCTTCAAATCGAGACTAGACATAAGATTATGTTCAGTCTAGGGCTTGCTGGTAAAAATAGATTCCATGCTCCTACAGCTGTGAATTTCTTCTATCTCAAAGAACCCTCTGCTAACTTGTATTCCACAAAGAAACATTGAAATCCCACGGTGGGTTTGCAAGTTAGGATTCCATCTTGCTGAAATGCTCAAATTTGGAGTAAATCTTACCTACCTACACTAAAACTGATATAATGTTTTTTGTATACAAGATGAAGACCTCAAATCAATTGAAATGGAATCCTAACTCAACCCTCTATCCAATGATATAAGACTTGTACCACCACCAATCTGTACAGGTTGTGCATAATTGAAAAAGTAGTAAAAAAGGCATAAAATCTGAGATTTTTATTGACCAATGCTGTCCACCATCCATATAATGACCTTTTCCACATGTGGGGATCTTAATCACATACCTTTGAGTAGTTATAACTTCCATTTTGATGGTTGGAACACCATACAACCTCATGTTCAGTTTGACAACTATTATTTGCAAAAATTGCTCTTAGCAACTTTTTGCATTTTGCAATTTTTTACACTTTTTTGCAATTTTTTGCACTTTTGTAGGTTTTTTTAGTGGTTTTGAGTCTATAATAATCATTTGGAATGATTAGGATTCATTTAGCTTGGTGGTTAGTTGAAATTCCAAAAAGTGCAAAAATTGCAAACTTGCATTAGCAACTTTTGCAACAATTTAGCAACTTTTAGGAAATAAACATAAAATTTTCTATGTTCCTATATTCCTTTGAGGTTTTATTGTTGCCAAAACTTTTCTAAGTCATAGAATTGGAATCAAGTGAAAAATGTAAAAATTGCACTTTTTGTGCAAAGTTGCATTGTTGAAAGTTGTAAAAGTTGCTCAAATTTGCAACTTAGTGGAAAAAGGGTTGTGGGATCGAACTGTCTACTCCATTAGCTCTGGGTGGTTGGGTAAACCCTATCTCCAACCTCATCCTATCCCTTTCAGTGCTTGAACATTCTTGGGCACGCCGAACTGGAATGTCCCTAAGGGTCACTAAATGCCATAGGGTTGCGATCTTTGACAAGGCATATCTCGAAGCTTGTGTGAGGTATGGATGCAATTCCAATTCTTACAGGACCATGTTGCGAAGACCTACAATAACCTCTCTCAATTTTGGAGATCACACTCTATTTTCATTTTACGATGCCATCTCGGGTGATGCTGAAACTTGCAGTATTGGCCAGTACAAAGTTGCCAACTGCAAATCTCTCTCACCTTTCGTCGTGGGATCAAACTATCTGCTCCATTAGTTTTGGGTGGCCGAGTAAACCCTATCCTCAACCTCATCCTATCCCCTTCAATGCTCAAACGTTCTTGGGCACACCGAACTGGAATGTCCCTAAGGTCTAGGAATAATTTGTGCTAAAATGTAAACTTAATTTAAATAGTAACCTTATGCAAATTCAAGGTTGACATTGTCCATGAAAAAATCATTGCTCAATCAACCTTTTCCTCTCCAATTTGGAGTTCTCCCTTGTCTACCAAATTAGTCTACAAAAAAAACTCAAAAAATCCTAATCATTCTCAAATTGATTATGTTTGAGAAGGGTACATTGCACTCACCTTCAAGGTGTGAATCTCTTTGTAATGATAACATTGCTCACAAAAGCCATGATATTGAAACCCAATGAATGCATGAAAATACCATATTGTAGGTCATGTTTCTAATGGCTTCTTGTTTACTCTTTTTTTTATATATTCATTACACATCCAAATTGTCACCAACTCTGTAACTCTCTATCCTCCACTAAAAACATCAAATTGCTAGATGCAACTAATTGTTTTGTGTTGTTTGTCATGACTAGGGATGATAAGAGTATTAGTAGATATAAAATATTTTCTACAAAATATAAATATATTCCTATGTGACAATGGATAATCAATATTGACTAACTTTAAAGATGTTAAGAAAAAGGGGAAATTTAGTTTAAAACATTGGAAATTTAGTTAAAAACATTGATAAATTGTTAATGAAGATAAAATATTGAATGGACTTATATCAAAGGTAGTGACGTAAAAATAGAAGATATGAGTCAAAGGGGGAGAAATGAACTATTGGCGAATGCTACTTAGGGAAAGAAGTGCTATAGTTAAGATATGAGTCAAGCAGAGACATGAAGTAGAGAAGTGTTGCAAGGAGATGAAGCGTTTATTAGTTCTATGAGTATTTTCATAAGGGGGGATATATAATAGAAAAAAGTGGAAACATTATTGTGTTTCATCATAATTTGAAGATGATAAATATTGGTGAGTAGAGGAGGTTTGAGTCCATGCACAAATTATCTAGTAATTACTTTGAAAACCAAACCTAGTGTGACCTTATTAGGTTTATGTACTTTACAGGGGTTAGGTGCTACAGGAATGGAATTGGGAATCTAGGCTTTGGAGTCTTAAATAATTTTCAAAAGGGTGTCTGAATCTACCCATAGAATAGTTAGATTTCAACCTAAGAGGAATTTAAGTCCAGAAAATCAGAGTAGGAGACCTACAAGGAATTCTATGATAGTCAACATTTTTACTGTATGACAATTGGAGGGTTAAACCAAGAGTTGATTCTCAATCAGTTCAACATAAGGAAGGTGTCCCAATAGAAACTTGGGGTTGGTGAAGCCATGGGTGAAGAGTTATAGTTATTGGCTTGGAATAGGGCTAGTATCCCTAAAACAAAAAGGTGCAAGATCTTGATTGGAGAAGTACTCACCTTGGAGGAGTTCAAAAATGACCCTATCACTTTGGATAGGCCACAAAAATGATATCCTAAAGGAGTAAGATATTAGGAAGGCCACAAGTTTAGTTTGGTAGATAGGAAGAAGAAAGTACTTAAACCTCACTTCTTGCTCAACATCTCTGCATTAGTGAGGGGGAGATGAAGAGGATAGATGGCTACATAGATATGGAAAAAATAGAAATATAAAGATGGAGGGGGGAATAAGAGAGAGTGAGATACAAGATAGAGTGAGATACAAGGATAACATGAGCCAAAACTACCAAATTGCAGTGCTTGAATCCTTCATTAGAAAATCAATACCCAAATTTGAATACGAGTCTACAAAACAACATGTTCCTTCCACTTGTCATACTCTTTTATTTTCTTTTAAAGATGCTCTATGATTTTCCATAACATGAATTGTAAATTCATTAACAAGTATAGCTCCCTCTTACAAGTATCTTATGTGTCATCTTAGATTCGTCCCCCTCTCATGTGAGATATCTCTCTTTCTTATACATCACAACTATTTATTAAACTTTTATTTTTACCTTAATCTAGTTACTATAGAATAATAACAACACATTCCAATCAACTTGTGATTATGTTACAATCATTAATGTATGAAAACACATAAAACTATTAGTGATTATGTTACATTTATGATTTCTAAAATGACTTTTTTTTGCAAATAATCCATCTTTTCTCTACTATCTCTGACATTTTTTAATTGATGATAAAGAATGGTGGTTATGTATTGAAGCTCAACAAGCTAATTGTGTTTTTTCTTCTTGTCTATATTCTTTTTGTAACAATGATTTTTTCTTCTACACAAACTTTGTGACCACTTGTGATCAAATTTTTATCTTATTTTTAACATAAATGTTTAGAGAACTTTTGATCTAATTTTGTTGGATAGAGTAATTTCAAACTACTAATTTCTTTCATGGAGTTCCTAATAAATCTCAAGGTTCTCATTTAGGTGACCAATTGCCAGGAGGTACACGAATATTGCCTAATAAAGTTTATTGCCAGGAGGTCCTAATCGATCTTGATTGATAAAGTTTATTGCCAATCAATATTGTATCAAAAATTCAAACTAATTAGGTATTGAATTAAACTTAATAAACAAATGATAAAGAAGGAAAACTTTAAACATGAACAAGATCATAAATCATATGACGATGACATATTGCAAATGATTAACTTATGCTTAAATAGTGATAAAGTTTATTGTTAATCAATATATTCTATCAAAGTTTTGAATAGATTAGGTATTGAATTTAATGTCATACATAAACATATCTAATTTAATGTCATGCATGCAAATATCTAATTTAATTTCATACACGAACATATCTAATTTAATGTCATACATGAACAAACATATAATATAAAATGATAACCAATAATGTCATGTACATTAACAAACACAAAATATATTATGATAACCAATAATGTCGTATATGAACATATCAAATATTAACCAATAATGTCATAAGTCAAATAATGGCATACATCAAATATAGAATATCATATACATCAAATGTGTATCAAATATGTCCAATGATGCCTATATATATACATGTATAGATCAACTATATCTTTTCCTTCCCATGAGGGGAAGGAACCAAGTCTCTCGATGTCCTCTGTCGTCGTGTGGAGGGAAACAGTGGAGATGATAGTGTCCTCCTGACACACTCACTCAACCTCTTGTTGAGGCTCTTCTCCAACTCCAATCGATACAAAGAAAGTAGATATGAATCAATATTTATTATACGTTGAAATAAAATATATGTACACACAAAATCAATTATTTTCTTACCGCCATCAAATAGCCACTCTGTAAGTCCGCCTCAAATGCTCGCAGACGATCAGGCGTGACGAGACCCTACAAAAATTCAATAAATATAATCACTTATAAATAAAATTAGAAATTTTGATAGTAACTATTATAAAAAATAACAAAAATGAAGACAATTCTTTCATACCTCCATCAATGGCTGTGAGCTAGCCATAGCTACGGCCACTCCACTATCAATAGACTGTCGCAGATGAGGAGGTGTGTCTGACATCATGAGCTGCATGTCATACAATACACATTACATCTAACATGAAACATGAAATAAATATAATCAAATGAATTAAATTAACATGAAACAACTGTACCTGTGTGAAGCTCGTATGATGTCTATGCTCTGAGTCCATAGTAAAGGTTGAGGGTCCTGTGGAGAACTAATGCACATGCATAAAAAAATTTGTCAATCCTTAATATGATTACATAATAAATATATGTATTAATTAAAATGATTAAATTGATACATACCTTTGGACTCATGGAAGGGACAAAAAATGGGCTAGGAGGATCACTGCTAGGCCCAGCAACACTCTGACCCTGAATTTTGAACAATGTCAATAGATGCTAATTAATTAATCATTCACTATACATATGAAATGTGATCAAATTAGTAAATTATAATTGTAATTTACATGTGTGTCAATGCCAAATGTGTCATTCAGGAACTGATCGCTGACAAGCCCATCATCCACACCATCTCCAGCATGAGTGCCAAATGTGCATAGGGATCCGCATGAAGTGCACATGTGACCACAACGCATAGAAGGCTCCCCCTCAACTAATGGGCTCGTGGAATGGATGAGGGTCTGCGTCAAAGCATTAATGGTCCCTAGAGCGTTGGCCTCTACATGTTCCTTCACAACTGAAGGAATAGTCACATGCTTACATTGTGGCTTGACCACACGTGCCCTAACTACATTAGGGTCACGACGTGCTCCCGACCTCTCAAATGATGACCCCCACCTCTAACTTGGGAATCTAATATATCAAAATAATTAGGGATCTCCCCAAGGACAAACTCACAATATAATTTCTTCAAAAAATACATGGGGACCTCGTGATTGTTGCAGGGAGGGGCATCAAAAACCATCCACCATCTAATCCCAAAAAATATTTCTAATAGCATCGTGTATGAATCAATGGATGGGGAATCATTTAGTACCCTCTCTAACAGTATTTTGCTCACCGGGTTTTCTAAATAATGCACATATACTACCTTTTGGTATTTCTTTTTTTTTTAACATCTTCATATGACAATTTATTTGCATAAAATCTTTTTTGTTCATCCCTCTTAACCCGCCAAATATCTAACTAACCACTAACTGAGGCTATCTTGGTGTTAATGGATTCAAGGGATGATGCCAATTGAGCCCTCATTGGATTGGTTTGTCTGAATTCTTTCAACCGAGCAATGAGTTTTCCTAATTCAATTTTGCCTCTCTTTATTTCATTTATTATATTTTCTTGTGTACCTGGCGAAGGTCTTGAAATTGGTTCCGGTTGTGGAATTTGTTGTTCTTCTTGAAGAAGGTTTTGGTTTTGAGGTTCTTGTGGATTTTCCGGTTGATTATGGACATTTCCTGGTAAAAAATCAATTGAAATCCAAATAAATAAACAAATCTAAATGAAATTTGTAAAAACCCTACAAAACAATATTAAAAACCTACAAAACAATATGAAAAACATATCAAACAATGCAAAGTTAAGTTTATATCACTTACGGCGTCGTCGTGGTGGCACTTGTGGTCTTGGATTTTGTCGGCGAGGAGGCATTTTGGCAAAGAATGGTGAAAATGTTGGATTTTTAACTCGCGTACGTGCTTCTCTCTGTAGGAATAGCAAAAAATGTTGATGAAAATGATGGGTTGCGAGTGTGTAGCCCATCATATATACTTTTTGGGTTTTGCTATAGCGCATATGTGCTATGGCTCAAGTTACCCAAGCCATAGCGCGTACGCGCTATAGTGCGTGCGAGCTATTGAAAATAAGGGGAAAAAAAAACTTGTCACCTTTTTGGCACCACAACTCGGTGCATATGCCCACAAATGGATCTGAATCTAAAACAAGATTGTATATAGAGATTCTTATGGATCAAATAAGAAATACAAACCACATGTCTCAAAAAAGAATTCATAATTCTCAAATTAAATTAAAACTACAAGCTTAATAAACAAATACTATAGATTAAAATTTAGTATAGAAAAAGATCAAAAATGATAAATCGGCAACAAATTCATTACATTAGCATAATCATTACTATAACTAGAAACTATGTTCTCCGTTTATCTTTCATAGCATTTATGTGGGCTTTAGTAGCTAACACTTAAAGAAAGTTTGAAGTGTGTTAAAAGTTGTAGGATTTAGAAAAGGAAAAGGAAGCTAGATTAGATAATAGAAAAGTTTTGATAAACTATCAATGTATGAAATCAATTATATAATTTTTCTTCTATAGAATCCTTTTAAAGTATTAATATACACTTTGGAAAGGAAGGTATGCCTTCCTAAACCCTCCCAAAAATGCAAGGGAAGAAAGATGTAAGGGATGGTATGTCCTCTCAAAGACTTTTGAATAGTAACAAAGATGAATGTATCAACACACATATATGACATTAAATGTCCCATATAATACTGGGGGATTTCTTCCTGTTCCCTTTTCCCCTAGTGTCTGCATTCTAAACGGGGTAAAAATATTTGTAAATTATTTCAAAAATATAATAAATAGGGCATTAAGTCTTTTATTGATAAAATAAATAGTTTGAATCAATTTTTAAATTAAATAAATAGAAAAAAATATGAATTAAAAGTTGAGATAACAAAGTTAATTAATTTTTTAAATAAATGGAAAAAATAATTAAGAATTAAAAGGGGAGATAA